>JAWDGP010002753.1:82500-105000 GCA_033675545.1 Elysia crispata | reverse complement strand
GTTGGGGAAACACTGATGGGAAAGTTCTCCACTCCTGTCACACCATGACTATTGCGTGCTGTTGGGGAAATACTGATGGTGGAGTTTTCCACTCCTGTCACACCATGTTTATTGCGTGCTGTTGGGGAAATACTGATGGTGGAGTTCTCCACTCCAGTGACACACCATGACTATTATGTACTGTTGGGGAAACACTGATGGTGGAGTTCTCCTCTCCAGTGACACACCGTGACTATTATGTACTGTTGGGGAAACACTGATGGTGGAGTTCTCCTCTCCAGTGACACACCATGACTATCATGTATTGTTGGGAAAACACTGATGGTGGAGTTCTCCTCTCCAGTGACACACCATGACTATTATGTGCTGTTGGGGAAGCACTGATGGTGGAGTTCTCGACTCCAGTGACACACCATGACTATTATATGTGCTGAAAGGGAACCGCTGATGGTGGAGGTATTTACTCCAGTGACACACCATGACTATTGCGTTCTGTTGGGAAACAGTTGATGGTAGAGGTGTCCACCCTAGTGACACACCATGGGATAGGGAATAGCCGATGGCCGATGAACAAAGCGTGTATTTTAGATGCTAAGAGAAATTAATCAGTCTTTCTGCTGGGTGTGGAAATGATCGAATTCCAAGATTGTCAAGAAAGCTGTGTCTTTCTGAAAGGTTGAAATCTTGTGATGAAAGACCTGGCGGCTGAAGCAAAGATTGTGCAGGTCTAACTTAGTGCATGCCACATTGATCAGACTGAAAGCAGATCTTTATAAAACAAGACAAACAGTGGGCATGGTTAAATATACATTGTTTTTTCTTCTAATTCGTCAGGCAATTTGATGGAGTTCGATATACTGTACATCAATTTTTTTCTGTTTCAAAACTGTTAAATGGTAGGCGGGGACTAATATACATTCAGTTTTTCTTCTAATTCCATCTGACAACCGATGGGCGGGGTTGATTATGCATCATGTTTTTGTTCCTATCCAGCGAACTCCAGACACGTTGTTGACTACCTTTCAATCGCAAATCACTACGTATTGTATGATAGTTCGAGAAGATTACTTGATCCAGCGTCTTGAAGACCTTCGCCATCTCTCTAGGCTGCCCAACATGTTGCTCTCAAAACAAAGGTTAGATAAATGCTAGCTCGTTATTTTAATTTTTAGATTCTAAACATTTACTGTCAGGAATTCCTCAGTTTTGGACATGTTTGATGTATCCAGCCCTATGAAAAGGTCGTGTACACCAAACCCTAGCAAGCGACTGCCAGACAAGCTACAGTGCATAGTATGAGACCTCAACCTCATCCACGTATGGCTGAAGTCTCCGACTCACAAAGGAAAGTCCTTGAGACTTATGAAGTGGTTTCTCTTTTCACAACCACCAGAGCCCAGTCCTCACAAACCTACATCATTAAAAAATCCAGAACTATTCTCTATTTTATTTTTACGTCTTCTAAGTTTCTCTAACAATCTGCGGGTGCTTATCAAATCACGACCATGGCTACCTCTAGATAAGATTCTACTCCTCACCATGTATGCCCTGATCAGGGATCCTCAAAGGTCAGTCAAAATCTGAACAGGCTGAGTTATCTCCCCCTTCTAAAGATACTTTATATAATGATAAAGAAAATGTTAGCTTCCCGCCCAGGCTAGCAGTCACTAGCAGTCAGCGGGTACTTGTTAGTACCTACTGGTACATCTTGGTACATGGTCGAGCCTGACAATTTACCAGCAAGTCCACGGGGCTTTTATCTGTTACGCAGTCGTGAGTGACTGCACTAGCTCATGCCAATCATAACTGTTGGTTCTGACTTGTGTTCTGTCTAAACTTAGCATCACTCACTGGTTCGGGATGAGTAACGACATAATTGGCAAATCTCTCTCTCTCTCTCTCTCTCTCTCTCTCTCTCTCTCTCTCTCTCTCTCTCTCTCTCTCTGATAAGCGTTTTGTTTTTTGGCTCGAGCTTGATTCCCTCTGATATCTAGATTAAGCATGTAAGAAACAACCTAAGCCCATGACTCTATATCTCTAGACACAGATCTTGCGACAAATCCTACAAGAACAGAATTATAGGCAGAATACGAGAACTGGATATTTGATGAGGGAGACTGAATCACATTGTTCAGATCCAGTGAATGGTGTAACTCATCTGAATCACATTGTTCAGATCCAGTGAATGATGTAACTCATCTGAATCACATTGTTCAGATCCAGTGAATGATGTAACTCATCTGAATAGTCATCAATGACGAGAATCAAACTAGAAACCTTATAGCGGCACACTTTTCCCAGATGATGGTAGAAAGTAAGACAAAAACACCTGTATGACAAGCAGGGTCAAAACCAAAAGAGGACATAGCCGTCTTTATTAGCATGCACTGAGAATTATTTTAGGCCATTGGTTGAATAAATTAGCTTTCTTAGTTGTTGTCCAACCATTGAAATTCTTTCGTTGTGTTGGGCTTCTAAAACAAACGTCTGGGTGTGTATATTTTGACAACTTTTGTTTACATCCTGACCATCGCAAAATATACATAGCTATAAAATCCTTTGCAATAAATTAGTCCGTTTTTGCGGTCACCTCACCGAATCAAACAGCGGTCACGGCAGCTAACGAAACAACCCGTTGTTGTGGTCACTCCACCGAATCAAACAGTGGTCACGGCAGCTAACGAAACAACCCGTTGTTGTGGTGACTCCACCGAATCAAACAGTGGTCACGGCAGCTAACGAAACAACCCGTTGTTGTGGTGACTCCACCGAATCAAACAGTGGTCACGGCAGCTAACGAAACAACCCGTTGTTGTGGTCACTCCACCGAATCAAACAGTGGTCACGGCAGCTAACGAAACAGCCCGTTGTTGTGGTGACTCCACTGAATCAAACAGTGGTCACGGCAGCTAGCGAAACAGCCCGTTGTTGTGGTCACTCCACCGAATCAAACAGTGGTCACGGCAGCTAACGAAACAACCCGTTGTTGTGGTGACTCCACTGAATCAAACAGTGGTCACGGCAGCTAGCGAAACAGCCCGTTGTTGTGGTGACTCCACTGAATCAAACAGTGGTCACGGCAGCTAGCGAAACAGCCCGTTGTTGTGGTGACTCCACTGAATCAAACAGTGGTCACGGCAGCTAGCGAAACAACCCGTTGTTGTGGTGACTCCACCGAATCAAACAGTGGTCACGGCAGCTAACGAAACAGCCCGTTGTTGTGGTCACTCCACCGAATCAAACAGTGGTCACGGCAGCTAGCGAAACAACCCGTTGTTGTGGTCACTCCACTGAATCAACAGTGGTCACGGCAGTTAGCGAAACAGCTGGCAGGACTCACTCACGGCAGTTAGCGAAACAGCCCGTGCGCTGTTGTGGTGACTCCACTGAATCAAACAGTTGTTGTGGTGACTCCACCGAATCAAACGGTAGTGGTCAGCACGGTAGCTAACGAAACCGAATCAAACAGTGGTCACGGTTGTTGTGGTGACTCCACCGAATCAAACAGTGGTCACGGCAGCTAACGAACGAACCCAAACAGTGGTCACGGTAGCTAGGCCCGTGTGTGGTGACTCCACCGAATCCAAACAGTGGTCACGGTAGCTAACCGAATCAAACAGTGGTCACGGTAGCTAGTTCGTTGTTGTGGTCACTCCACCGAATCAAACAGTGGTCACGGCAGCTAACGAAACAGCCCGTTGTTGTGGTGACTCCACCGAATCAAACAGTGGTCACGGCAGTTAGCGAAACAGCCCGTTGTTGTGGTGACTCCACTGAATCAAACAGTGGTCACGGCAGTTGCAGAGGAAACCCCGTTGTTGTGGTGACTCCACTGAATCAAACAGAGGTCACGGCAGCTAGCGAAACAACCCGTTGTTGCGGTGACTCCACCGAATCAAACTGTGGTCACGGCAGGTAACGAAACAGTTCTCGATAGTATCGTCTTCAAATAGTAGTTCTGGGATTCTTCTTACCCAGACTGCTACCCTCTCTCTCTCTCTCTCTCTCTCTCTCTCTCTCTCTCTCTCTCTCTCTCTCTCTCTCTCTCTCTCTGTCTCTCTCTCTCTCTCTCTCTCTCTCTCTCTCTCTCTCTCTCTCTCTCTCTCTCTCTCTCTCTCTCTCTCTCTCTCTCTCTCCTTTTAGTAAATAGTGCAAGGCACTTTTTGAATGTCAGTTTCTTATGAAATCTATCTTTCGTTTAATCATTTTCAGTTTCAAAGAAAAAAAGATGCTTATTACAAAAACAAAATCTGAAAGAATGATAACGAAATAAAAAAACAAACCAAAACATAAGTTTAATACTAAGACGGTCGGACCAATGCTGAGGAAATATCATTTTAAAAAAAAATTGACACTAAAATCTCAATTAATTCACATGATAAACTTTATAATATTGTCAGTGATAGTATTGGGGTGGGGTGGGGTGGGACTATCTACCTCGTCGACTGAGCTATCAGTTGTAGCGGGTTGAACACCCTGGCACAGTGTCTGTGTCCTTGTGGACGAGCCAGGTGGGATGGCGCCGGCGCCGAAGGAAGAAAAAAAATCAAAACTTGGGCAGCAGCAAAACTGTTCTGTTCTGAACAAACTCAGCTGACATCATGCCATCAAAATGTCATTCTGTCTGACAGGTGGTTTTTCTCCCAGTTCGCAACGTACAACTGCATTGATGACTCGTTGGAAAAATATAATTATGTGCAATAAGTTCGAATCGTTATGCAAATTAAATAGAAATAGAAGCGATCAATTCTCTTGTATTCATATTTAATAGTTCTTTTTTGCTCCTATTCTGTTTTGAGATATAATCATGCAAACCATATCTTCCACGAACCCTAGATACGTTTTACAGTGTGGTTGCCTGTAAGAAAGTTTTAGATACCTTAATACTAGATCTAATAAGTACTGACTGTCGTCAGTGAAGTTTGGTTCTCGTCGATTTAATTCATGCGTTAGCCAGTAAACGACAACCTAACGATATCGTTAAGGATCTGCGCGCTCTCTCTCTCTCTCTCTGCATGTGGTAGGCCTAATCTTTCCCTACCCAGGAGGTTGCTGGCAAGCCACACAGTTATCGCTTGGGATGTTTGGGGAAGGTTAAAAACTTCGCCTCCATCTTTGAGATGACCGCTTTGTTTTGGTAAGCTCTTGAACGGCATTCCTTTCTGGTGGCTAGCGCTACGAACGGACACTGACCCAGAGTAGTTACACTATAGCCAGTCGCTCTGAACCCTTGTGGAAAGGTAACCCCCCCCCCCCCCACACACACACACACTTTCTGCTCCGCCTGTAGAGCTCGTGATACGGCTATCTATGACAGGCTGACATCAACATGCACGCATGCAAGCCCAGCACCCGACGCGGGTGAGCAGCTCGCGATAAGCGCTCACCCTTGAATGACTGCACGGGCCAGAGGTCTTTACTCTTTGCCCCACACAAGTAACATGGACACCCCCTCTCTCCCTCCCTCGTGACGCTGAGTGAGCTACGTTCAATGCTCCTGGCTTCACCCATTTCACCATCCATTGATCCGTGATGGGTGTTGTCTTTCTAGTGATTCACACTTCTCCTTCTCTCTCTTCATCTCATGCATGCTTTTATCTTCGCATGCGTGGGTCATCGGTTACTTGCCAGTTTCGCTGGCCAACTTTGTAGTTGCTACATGTATACACTATTATTGCATACATCCCTAGATCTTAGAGAGAGAGAGAGAGAGAGAGAGAGAGAGAGAGAGAGAGAGAGAGAGAGAGAGAGAGAGAGAGAGAGAGAGAGAGAGAGAGAGAGAGAAAGATAGAATGTTTATTTCGATGTAAGTACACTAAAGTTATTCATTTTATAGAACTATTTCTTCTTTTTACTCTCACCATTACATTAAGTGTGATCAAACCTGGCTGTGGGGATTGTTCGGCACGCCAGGTAAACGAGTTCCTTGCCTGGCCACATCTAATCACCGGTTTGTTGGGCAGCACCAACCAAAGATCTAGGAAGTGTTACTTGCCTGTCTGAAAGTGTTAATGAGGTGTTAATTTGTTACCTGCCGGGAAAAATACCTTTTCATCTGTTCTCACTGCCGCGATGAATGGCATTTCGCTCCCTCGGCTTTCACTTCCACCGAGATGCTGGGATAAAAACACAATGTTCTGCTTTGAGAGTTATTGGAAAACCCCATCAGATGGCCGAGATTTTGTCAGATTACAGGAAACATGGATACAGAATTTATGGGGAAAATCTGTAGGTATCGGATGAATTGGATTCCTTCTGTAATACCATACCAACAACTGAGCTTGATGTGATGTGCTCGGTTTTTGTAACCAGACGTGATCTATTTAATGGTAAACATGCCAAGAAATGTTTGTGATTATTAGCGATGTATCTTTTCATATTTGGTATTTCATATTGCCTAGAAATTTGTTTCACTTGAGCATATTTTTCAAATTATCAACTGACCAGAGTGGAGGTTTTTTAGTCTGGTGCTTATAAAAAGTTGTACATATACATTCATGTGTTGAAGTCCACGAGATTATTGTCTCAAATATTCATTACTTTGACAGGCGGGTAGCGGCTATGTATTAAACAAACATTCCATGACTGATAATGGGTCTGTTCAATAGTAAAGAATGGAACTGGCGTAAAACAAAGCGTTGCCAATCTCCCACGGAAGACTCTGAAATGTTGATTCTACTCGCCCCAGCACTTGCCTCACACTCAAAGATCGAGAAAATAATGAGTTCATTCATAACAGTTGGAGAAAAATATCTCCACTCTTACCTCTCCTTCTTTTCTTGGCTTTTGTCCCTTTTTCTCTTTTGAATTCACGCACCGCTTTAACTTTTGGTCAATTGCTGGACAAAAAATAGAGAGAACATCTGTAAAGCCATAAGGTTTGAGCACGGAGACCTCTGGTATAAGACTCTTAAAAGATCCTCAGGCTTCCAGCCCCAACAGCTGCTGGCGGTGACGCTGCTTACAGCACTCAAGAGGGTCTAATCCTCTAACGGGTTAATGGGGATTACTCGCACAGTAGAAACACACGGACGGATCACAGCGATATCGTGTGTCCTGTTTTGACCTGGTACAAGGCGAGCTCTGCTGGACATTGTCGACTGGACATGTCGCTACAGATCTCTGGACCTCCTCCTACCTTCCTCCACCTCCCCCATATCTCTCTCTCTCTCTCTCTCTCTCTCTCTCTCTCTCTCTCTCTCTCTCTCTCTCTCTCTCTCTCTCTCTCTGTCTTATTTTCCTCTGTTATATATATATATATATATATATATATATATATATATATATATATATATAAATAAATTAGTAATGTCAAATTTGTAGGGAACCTTTAGCCCAGATATGGAAGTTGGGGTTATTATTAGATTTGTATTAGATCCTTGAGCCTAACCTGTATCTAAATAATCTAGTCCACTCAGCCCATCTGATGGCGTGGTTCATAATGCTCCATTCTATTACTTGTAGCCCACCGAAGCCAAAATATTTTGGATACTTTGAAGAAGAAACAATTAGGAATTCGGAGTGCTACAAACATGTAAAGCATAATTGGGATCAACACGCTAAAGAATACCATTTTCACCTCAAACCAGAAAGGTGTAGACATCGTATAACAGAAGACGACACAACTTTGGAGATCTAAGCTCCCCGCAACATAGCAAATTGGGTCCACAGGAATCTCCTTGTTCGTGGCAATGAGTAAACCAGCTGGAGTGAAGTTCTCCCCCGGCCACGAGTGAGCACAAAGCCCGGACTTTGCTCCAGAACCCTTGCTTGCCTCACTCGCCGCCTGAGGAAGAGACCTTGACGTTTGATTCCATCAGAAAAACCTAAGACCTAGATCTGGATGTATAATATATCCTCTCAGTGCGGCTGTGGACAGGTTTACAGCCCATTCTCTTCCCCCAGCGGCCTCAGAACCTGGGAGCGCTGCTGTAACTTCTCGTGCAGAGCTCAGTTCTGTGCGAGGCCCTCACGCTGAGCCGTAGAGTGAAAGATATGCGGCCAAGAAACAAAAGCTATAAAACCGGTGACAGAACGTGAAAAATGGCAGCCAATTTTCAACCACGCTCACGTCCTTAATTAAGAAGGAGGATAAACTTAGAGTAACAAGCACAAAAAGGTTCAATAATTTTACTCTGTGTATCACAAACTGAAACTGAGAGAATATGAATTGTTACGCTCGCTCCACTTTCATATCATGATCACAAAGCATTTTGAATAAATGGTCAGTATAAGACGTTTGTATCTCTACGTGTCTATATTAGTGAACCACTTCACCTCTAGTCGTACAATGATTTGGTTGATGATATGGAATCACAATCATGTCATAACACTAGAGCAATTTATTCTTTAATATTCTGGAAATGATTTTACAACAACATCCCATGTTATGAAAAGGGAGCTTCACATCAGAAAGATTTAAGCCTCTTCACAGTTCTTTAAATTAAACATACAAATACTGCTAACCTAACAATTTTTATCACACGTTTATGTCTCTCAAGAGATGAACTGTAGTCCTGACCTAAGCTACAGGCATTCGCCAGGGTATGTCCAACTCACTCGTAGAACTTCTTTTGATGTAGAGTAGATGGATGCTCCCCTGCTGGGACTTGGCTTCCTGGATGGTCCATTTCGCCAGCTAGTGACGTCACCAGGCAGCTTGGGAACGCTGGAAGCTGGTGTTCCAGGCAGGCGAGGGACGCTTCTCCTCCCACAGCAAGCAGGGGTCTGCACCCACACCATCCCACTCAGAATATCTCTATGATCATCATAGAACAATACACCGACCCTCCCCCACACCTGCTCTACTACCGTCTTCCACATGCGCATGCTCCGGCATCCATGAGATGATAAATAGCAGACGTTACACAGGGGGTGTCTGCTTCTCCCAGTGCTACAAAGTCGTTTCATAGTCTGTGTAATATTTTAATTTCTGGACCGTCCTCCGATTCTTCTCGCCGGATAATCTCAAGTTTAGTGCAACCCCTCCATGGCCATAGTTTGACCACTCTGATGTTCAGCTCACCTGTAGCTGTATGCGTTATATATCAGCGTTCTTGATTTACTTGGGGATGTGAAACAATGACGCAGTATCCGTCAGATTTATCAGCTTTTGTCTGAGGACGCCACATCAATTTAGTTTTTCATTCTGTCTTTATTGAGAACAGTTTAACACGCACCTTTGTTGGTACCCGGAAGCCCTTCCTGGTAACCAGTGAAGGTCTGAATTAGCTGCCTTCCACGACACATCAAAAGGCTTCTGTTATGACAACGGAGTGCGCCTCTTTTTGGCCAAGAGAGTAGATCTCTTAAAGTGGTGGAAGTCTGCAGAAACTCCACAATGCTAGCCACACAGTCATGCTCTCACCAGACACCGCCCATGAGTTAGGCAGAGCGACATTTGCCCTGATGTTGACATCCATCTGTAACAGCAGCTGTTGAAGACTCTGCGTGTGATCAGCAGACTTATTGGGAGTTTCCAATCTTTCTAACGTTCTCTTTACTCAACTATTTACAGTGCGACCCTCCTCAAACTTAGGAAGGTTTTATTTACAGACGCAAGGTGCAAAGGATAGGTGTGAGCGTTACAAGATTATCTCAAGATAGGCCTAGTGTTCTGGATAGAAAGTATTCAGAAACGTTACACAATTTCTATTGACTGCCCAGCTGCCCAGTTCGGTTCATTGCAACATTCTGTACATAAATAGGTAACCATCAAGGGATTGTGTATTTGTTCAGCTTTCTAGAGGGACCGTGAAGGAGATACCCCCGTGAAGGACCTAGGGTAAAAGAAGCTTGTATAAAGACGAGGTAAAGGAGAGATGGGGGCAGTAAGTCCTGCACCGCCCTGAGTGCTCTTTAGTCCAAACTTTATCATCCGTCTCTTAACTTTACAGAAGCCCACATGCTCAGTAGATTCACCCCCATAGAAGATATCTGCACACCTGTTTGATACTAGATCTATGTACGCGTGCACACCTGGTTTAGAGGAAGCAGATTGCTGCTGCAATTATCTCTGCGTGTACATACGACTGGGCCAGATAATACTGAGATTAGAGGCTACACTAATCTACATGACGGTTTTATTGTCTGTCAACGTTATTGCATAGCAAAGCAATTTTTTAAAATCCAAACCTTGAAATTTGACTCATCTCAGGTGGCTCTGAAAGCAGGTAACTTTTTCTTTTTTTTTATTAATGCCATTCAAGGGATGGAGGAAGGATGTGGAAGAATGACTTCTTCACCCCCGATCTCCGTATCGGAAGAGACTACGATAGATTTAGAGGACGTGAAACCAACTAGAAACGGTCCCACGGCAGTCTCTGAGGGCTAGAGGCTCAGAAGTGGCTGAAGACCGTCAACAGTAGATCTACCCGCTGATCAGCAGACAATGGGCAGACTTGCTGAAACCCTCAAACCACAACAACCGGCTTAATCCGCCAGGGCCTTTGCCGGCTTGCCATGAGCCGAAAACGAGCTAATGTGCGGCTTAAAGTCATTCGCTTGGATCAGCGCCTGTGAAGAGTGTTTGGATTGCTGGCCACGACCGAGAGAGGGGGGGCAGTGGAGGAGCTTACCGTGAAACGCGCCACTTCATCCTATTTTACTCTGCTGGTGTCAACAGTACTTTGCTGAGTCTAACTGAAAAACAGAAACACACACACACACGCGCATTTGTCTTACACACAACCTTGCTTACATCATAAAACGCTTTTCTTCGGGCTTATGAATAAGACAGATAATCATAGCGATAGGGAAACAATCTGTTCACAGAGCCGACCAATGTCTCTCCTACATAAAACAATGCCATATTCTTAACATTAGAGAATAATTATTTTGGGGGCAATTAAGGCTCACCCAACTGAAGTTTATAATCTGCGTTAGAGAATAACGGTCGAATGTTTTCCTATGGCTTGAATCTAAAAATGCAATTCTTGAACGAAAAATAAAATGTTTTGGAGAAAACGTTTTTAGTTTAGGAACACAAATTTTTCACAAAAACAACCAGCAAAACGTACAAGAAGATACCGGTAACCGATTTATTATGTGCATTTTTTTTTTTTTTGAAAAAATTGTAAAAATAAGATACTTTGCAATTGGGCTATGTACATCACCGCACTCAACTATTTGTTGTTCTATTCTTTCTTTTTTTAAATTTTATTTTTGGTCTGTTCTTCTAGCTGATTGTCTTTCTGCAGTGACCTACTCGTCTGTCTGTCTGTTTGTCCCCCACCCCTTGGCTGGTTGTTTATATAAACTATGGCTATTAATCTTGTTTCTACTTCAGCCTGTTTACCAATCTCTATTTTGTAAACAGTTGTCTCTCCTTACCACCTTTTTACTGTCAATGCTGCCTTATTTTTCATATTAGAGATAAAGACAATGACGTCGATATATTCTTTTCATTTCTTTTTTTCTACTTCTAATTCAATTCTACCTCGCGCGCTTTTTATCCTCCCATCTTCTACTGACCTTTTTGGGTAATAAAAGAGCGTAATAAAATAATGGTACGAGTATTTTTATCCTCCCATCTTCTACTGACCTTTTTGGGTAATAAAAGAGCGTAATAAAATAATGGTACGAGTATTTTTATCCTCCCATCTTCTACTGACCTTTTTGGGTAATAAAAGAGCGTAATAAAATAATGGTACGAGTATTTTTATCCTCCCATCTTCTATTGACCTTTTTGGGTAATAAAAGAGCGTAATAAAATAATGGTACGAGTATTTTTATCCTCCCATCTTCTATTGACCTTTTTGGGTAATAAAAGAGCGTAATAAAATAATGGTACGAGTATTTTTTTTTTCTTCTTTTTGTTATGGTGAACTTGGTTTCTCGATTATATCTGACTCTTCTTTTTAAGTTTTGTTTTAAATTTTTTTTGCGGATGTCATTGATCTACTTGTTCTCCCGTTTCAATATTTCGCTCTTCAAGACAACCCTTTCATCCGGAGCGACAAAACTTTGTCTCATGTTTCGAGGAAATTTCCTTAAGTTTGACCATCCCAGGTTCTTCAGAGGGATTGTTAGAATTTATCGCCACTATTTCAAAGAAAGCAAGGTTTATGTGGGTGTGTGCGTGCTCGAGATAAACCAGTGGGACACAGTGACCACTGGTCACCATACTAGCCCATGCTGAGGACCAAGCCCTGTAAGACCCATCAAAGGGCCACAACCAGCATTCCCTTCCCTGGTCGGCTCGGCTCGGTGAGCTCCCCTTGCTGGACGTGCCAGCCACCGTGGCGTCAGTGAGGAAGTCCTAATTGCAATCAGGGATCTGTGACGTGACCGAGTGGACGCTCAGGACACTGGCTCTCCCTGGCCTGGTCAAACTTGGCTAGGCTGGCCAGCTTAGTCACTGTGTCCGAATAGAGCTCAGGCACTGTGGGAGCAGTCGCCTAAGTAAATCAACGGCTATCGACTGCTAAAATAGTCGGAGATGTGAGAAGATGGTGATGGGAGGAACGGCTGATCATTTTAAAATTTTTTTGAAGAGTCAGGAACAGCATCATTGCTGAGAAAAGAAGAACATCACCAAAAAGGATACGTTTTTTTTTGTTTTTTTTTTGAGGGGGGGAGGGGGGAGTGATGAAAAAAAAAAAATAAGCCCCGCCTTTCGGGTACTTTGAAACTTATAATATAAGGGTCAGGCTTATTCCAGGTATTTCTTTTTCATTTTAGTGTCTCCGAAAACTTAAGATATGCAGGGGCATTTTCACACGGTCCTTTCTTCTCAGGCAGCCTGTCTGAGTTTCGGCCCCCCTGGTCTTGTGACAGCCCAGCTAATTGAACTTAGCCCGGCGGCCATGCAGGTGTGCGGGGTGGACCGAGCGGTCAGCGAATGGGGGAAACCCAGTAACTTGCCTGGTTATCGTCCCAACTTCAAACTGCTGCCATTCTGCGCTGTGCGCGCCCTCTGGACGGGTTAGAAACGTTAGCATTAGCAAACACACTCCAGGAAGTTGTTATCATTGGAACAGCAAAATGTTCTCCACAAGAAAAGATTGCGCCACCGAGCGACCAGTTTACCTCGCACACTAAGTTTGATGAGAGTGAGATTGCTTGAGAAGAATATTACGATGGCGAGAAGTGACTCAGCCAAACACCAGAATGGCTGTCTTTACCCGTCACCCCCACTCGGCTTCCGAAATTTTTTTAGAGAATTGAGAGGAAGTAAACCTATTCAAGCTTATCCTCTCCAACTGAAGATATACTGAAGAATTTGACTTTATTCACCGTTTTACAATCTTCAGAAAGAGTATCAAGTTTAAGGGAGTGTTCATGAAGAAGAAAATGGCAAAATGAGAACCAGGAACTGTTGCTATTACAAAGACCTACCATTTGTCTACTTGGAGTCTGCCCACCCAACTCTCGAGATATATTCTGAGAGGAATCAACTCCAGTTTTTGTGAAATCATCGTCTATATAGGCCTTTAGATATATTGAGTTTTTAAGAGAATTGGTGTTTGAATGATGTGTGGAAGAAATGGCTGGACAGGTGGAGCGAGTGACAGAACAAAAAAAAAAAGAAATATAGAGAAGAATGACAAAAAGTATTTGAAGGAAAAACCACTGCAGAGAAAGTTACAGGAAAGAAGGAAGATGGCAGATTTCTCAGTCAAAGTAAACCTAGCTACAACATCGGATGGTTTGCTACTAAACATCTCAGCCACAACAATTGGTTTCGTTGTTCAAACACCTAACTTAGGCTCAAACAGCTTTTATCTCAGAGGTCGTAATACACGATCTGCCCGCTTTCATCTATCCGCGTGTTGGTGATGGTGGAGTTAGGACCTTGGCAACGGGTCTCGCCTCTCGCTGGAAGTTTTCACCAATCGGCGTGTTGGTGATGGTGGAGTTAGGACCTTGGCAACGGGTCTCGCCTCTCGCTGGAAGTTTTCACCAATCGGCGTGTTGGTGATGGTGGAGTTAGGACCTTAGCAACGGGTCTCGCCTCTCGCTGGAAGTTTTCACCAATCGGCGTGTTGGTGATGGTGGAGTTAGGACCTTGGCAACGGGTCTCGCCTCTCGCTGGAAGTTTTCACCAATCGGCGTGTTGGTGATGGTGGAGTTAGGACCTTAGCAACGGGTCTCGCCTCTCGCTGGAAGTTTTCACCAATCGGCGTGTTGGTGATGGTGGAGTTAGGACCTTAGCAACGGGTCTCGCCTCTAGCTCTAAGTTGCCAACACTTGATCAAAGGAGACCCACGGCTCAGTCTTGTTGCCCAGATTCTAGGGAGGCTGAAGTTCGAATCCTGAGGGGCCACTTATCTGTCCCTTCTGCAGCAGCCTATAAAATACTCACTAAGGCAGAGAGGGTCGGAGAGGAAGGAAAAGGGTCATGATTTATCTGCTTCAGTCCGGGAGCTGTCAAAAATATCATCTGCTTTTCTTACAAGAGCTGAACAGATTTTCAGTGCGGAAGATCTTCTTGCCGGCCTCCAAGTCTGAAACATTTGGTTCAAAAATCTCACTGTAGCCTCACGGCATAGCTCTTGCCAGCTATCATATCTTATGAGAGTTTCAAGTCCTCCAGTATTACAATTCCTTCTACAAATGTTTATAGGCATGAGTGTGAAGGGAAACCAAAATCTTCCTTCTGTGTTGGGAAAGTTTCTGGTCGATCTGAGAAAGCGGGCGATGGGGACCACGGGGGATGAGAGTGTGCGCGCATCAATCTGAGCGCGAGTTGGAAGAGAAGATGTCACCAGCATGCCACATGTGTCATTATAGACTGGATTTCTCTAATTTGTCTCATTTCTCTTTCCTTTACATGTTTAACTTGTTTTCATTTATTAAAAAAGGATATATTAGTACCAATCCAAAAATTAAAATAATACCCTCCTCTTTTTGATTCCTCATTACAAAAAATACAGCAACAACAGCAGCAAGAACAAGAACAACAGCAACAACAACAGCAGCAACAACAACAACAACAACAACAACATCGGCAATAATAATAATAATAATAATAATAATAATAATAATAACAATAATAATAATAATAATAATAATAATAATAATAATAATAATAATAATAATAATAATAATAATAATAATAATAATAATAATAATAATAATAATAATGATGATGATAATAATAATAATAATAATAATAATAATAATAATAATAATAATAATAATAATAATAATAATAATAATAATAATAATTTTGTTTGGGTCTTTCTTCAGCACACTCCAGCGCATCACAGGAGAAAACTATGCACTCAAAGGGCAATAACCCAGCGAACCCGGTCCTCGTATCAACACCCCCGCCCCAGTTCCCTTCCATGCTGCGGGCCAGAGCTCAGGTGGACGCGTCCAGCCGACAGGTGGACCCCCGCAAGACCAGCTGCTGCATGAACGGTGGACTGTGTGTGATGGGCGTATTTTGTCACTGTGGAGAGTAAGAGAGTTTTGTGTACCTGATACACATTCTGTAACAAGATATCTGTGTGTGATGGGCGTATTTTGTCACTGTGGAGAGTAAGAGAGTTTTGTGTACCTGATACACATTCTATAGCAAGATAACTGTGTGTGATGGGCGTATTTTGTCACTGTGGAGAGTAAGAGAGTTTTGTGTACCTGATACACATTCTGTAACAAGATAACTGTGTGTGATGGGCGTATTTTGTCACTGTGGAGAGTAAGAGAGTTTTGTGTACCTGATACACATTCTATAGCAAGATAACTGTGTGTGATGGGCGTATTTTGTCACTGTGGAGAGTAAGAGAGTTTTGTGCACCTGATACACATTCTATAGCAAGATAACTGTGTGTGATGGGCGTATTTTGTCACTGTGGAGAGTAAGAGAGTTTTGTGTACCTGATACACATTCTGTAGCGAGATAACTGTGTGTGATGGGCGTATTTTGTCACTGTGGAGAGTAAGAGAGTTTTGTGTACCTGATACACATTCTGTAGCTAGATAACTGTGTGTGATGGGCGTATTTTGTCACTGTGGAGAGTAAGAGAGTTTTGTGTACCTGATACACATTCTGTAGCGAGATAACTGTGTGTGATGGGCGTTATTTGTCACTGTGGAGAGTAAGAGAGTTTTGTGTACCTGATACACATTCTATAGCAAGATAACTGTGTGTGATGGGCGTATTTTGTCACCGTGGAGAGTAAGAGAGTTTTGTGCACCTGATACACATTCTGTAACAAGATAACTGTGTGTGATGGGCGTATTTTGTAACTGTGGAGAGTAAGAGAGTTTTGTGTACCTGATACACATTCTGTAGCGAGATAACTGTGTGTGATGGGCGTTATTTGTCACTGTGGAGAGTAAGAGAGTTTTGGGTACCTGATACACATTCTGTAGCAAGATAACTAGGGTTGTATTTTACATGATAACCAGTTAGATATCTGTAGTGAGTTATAACAGATTCAGAGTAAGATGTGTAATGTTTAAAGATATATAACACAGCAGATTGTTGATTGTGATAACTCTATTACAATGCAGATGTCGGTAGAGGCGTATCGTAAGCCCATAGAGAAATAGTTGGTGAAAAATCATCACATCTAGAGCGGCCCTTTACCTCGACCTCAAGCAAAAAACATATACACCACATTGATTTAAAAAAAAAAAAAGTACCTTACACGAGGACATAGCAAATACACGTAGCAAGATGAATAAGTAGTGAAATATTCAGGCATCTCATGAATTTCACTTCATATAAAGTCATAAAAAGATGAATAAATCATTAAATGTACTTAAATATCATACATCCATAAAATAATTGTACCAATTATTTATGTGTTTAGTCGCATAAGTACGCAATGTGCTCAAAGATGGAAATGGGGTGTCAAAGCTGAAATACATCTTAATCAATTAGACTGAGGATTTGAAAAAAATTTGTCGATTGTAAAGATAGTAGTAGGTTAGATGAAATAGAGGAACAAAATAATTCTAGAAAAATATTAGAGAGCTGAAGAGAAAGAAGGAAAAGAGAGTGTATGAAAAATACAGAATAATAAAACGAGTGAGAGATTGATCGACAAATAGGTAGAGAAAGAGAGAGAGAGAGAGAGAGAGAGAGAGAGAGAGAGAGAGAGAGAGAGAGAGAGAGAGAGAGAGAGAGAGAGAGAGAGAGAGAGAGAGAGAGAGAGAGAGAGAGAGAGAGAGAGAACTTGAGTAACATGCAGACAGAAACACGATAGCAGACAGGCAGACTGAAAAACGGAATAACAGACATGCAGACAAAAACACGATAGCAGACATGTAGACAAAATCACTGTAGTAGACATGTAGACACAATCACGGTAGCAGACATGTAGACAAAATCACGGTAGCAGACATGTAGACAAAATCACTGTAGCAGACATGTAGACAAAATCACGGTCGTAGACAGTAGACAAAATCACTGTAGCAGACATGTAGACAAAATCACGGTAGTAGACAGCAGACAAAATCACTGTAGCAGACATGTAGACAAAATCACGGTAGTAGACAGTAGACAAAATCACTGTAGCAGACATGTAGACAAAATCACGGTAGTAGACAGCAGACAAAATCACGGTAGCAGACATGCAGACAAAATCACTGTAGCAGACATGTAGACAAAATCACGGTAGCAGACATGTAGACAAAATCACTGTAGTAGACATGTAGACACAATCACGGTAGCAGACATGTAGACAAAATCACGGTAGCAGACATGTAGACAAAATCACGGTAGCAGACATGTAGACAAAATCACGGTAGCAGACATGCAGACAAAATCACTGTAGCAGACATGTAGACAAAATCACGGTAGCAGACATGTAGACAAAATCACGGTAGCAGACATGTAGACAAAATCACGGTAGTAGTCAGCAGACAAAAACACGGTAGCAGACATGCAGACAAAATCACTGTAGCAGACATGTAGACAAAATCACGGTAGCAGACATGTAGACAAAATCACGGTAGCAGACATGCAGACAAAATCACTGTAGCAGACATGTAGACAAAATCACGGTAGCAGACAGCAGACAAAAACACGGTAGCAGACATGCAGACAAAATCACTGTAGCAGACATGTAGACAAAATCACGGTAGCAGACATGTAGACAAAATCACGGTAGCAGACATGTAGACAAAATCATGGTAGCAGACATGTAGACAAAATCACGGTAGCAGACATGTAGACAAAATCACTGTAGCAGACATGTAGACAAAATCACGGTAGCAGACATGTAGACAAAAACACGGTAGCAGACATGTAGACAAAATCACGGTAGCAGACATGTAGACAAAATCACGGTAGCAGACATGTAGACAAAAACACGGTTGCAGACATGTAGACAAAATCATGGTAGCAGACATGTAGACAAAATCACTGTAGCAGACAGGAAGACAAAATCACTGTAGCAGACAGGAAGACAAAATCACGGTAGCAGACAGGAAGACAAAATCACGGTAGCAGACAGGAAGACAAAATCACTGTAGCAGACAGGAAGACAAAATCACTGTAGCAGACAGGAAGACAAAATCACGGTAGCAGACAGGAAGACAAAATCACTGTAGCAGACAGGAAGACAAAATCACGGTAGCAGACAGGAAGACAAAATCACGGTAGCAGACAGGAAGACAAAATCACGGTAGCAGACAGGCAGCCTGATACCGAAAGAGAAAGAAACTCGAATTGCGAAAGAGAGAAACTAAAGAGAGATCAAGAGAGATGTGGGAAGTATGAGAGAGGAAGGAGAAAGAAAGGGAGCAAAAAGGAATAAGGAAGATAGATGAAAAACAGACTTAGAGGATAAAAATAAACGGAAGATTACAGAAAGTTTTTGAAACAAAGAACGGCATTGACAATGAACGCGACAACGGAATCAGAGAAGCAGCAAGACAGGAGAGAAAAAGAAAGAGAGATGACTGAGGTAGAGAGCATTTATAACGAACGATTTTCACATTTTTTAATGAAGATGCTAACTGAAAGTCAACCAATGATCGATCACCTATCCTAATCAGTTTAACAACCTGGATTCTATGGGTGGTTATTGTTGTTGTTGTTCTTGCTGTTGTTGCTGTTTTTGTTGTTGTGAGAACCAAGCTGGCGCGCTCTAACCAGGTGTTTCTACTGTTCCATCCTCTCCCCCCCTCTCCCTCCAATCCCAGCAAGTACTACGGGTTCCGGTGTGAGCACGAGCGGGTGGCCTGTGGTCCGGTCCAGCACGACCAGTGGGCGAGACTCGGCTGTAACTTGTGTCGCTGCTTCGACGCGCGCCTCCACTGTCTCGCCAACGTCTACATTGGGTGTGGTGAGTGGTTTATGGTTTGCTGGATTCATTGAATAAATGATCAGTGGTTTATGGTTTGTTTCATTCATTGAATGAATCATCAATGGTTTATGATTTGCTGGATTCATTGAATGAATGATCAGTGGTTTATGGTTTGTTTGATTCATTGAATGAATCATCAATGGTTTATGGTTTGTTTGCTTCACTGAAAGAATGATCAATGGTTTATGGTTTGTTTGATTCATTGAATGAATCATCAAGGATTTATGGTTTGTTTGATTCATTGAATGAATGATCAACGGTTTATAGTTCGCTAGATTAATTGAATCAATGATCAATGGTTTATGGTTTGTTTGATTCATTGAACTACTGAATGTAATTAACATTGATTGATCTATGTTTGCTTGGAAAATTCCTTACGGCACAGTTAAATAGTTATAGTTAAATTATGAAATAGGAACACAACGATACATTCTTTACCTTTCTCACATTACATTTAGAAAACAGATTCATACATTTTGTTTTCCATATCTTCCTCCACCCAGCGGGCAGACCGATTAACGACGATATCCAGGTGGACGATTACGAGGATGATATGGAGATATTCGCCGTGGGTGAAGAACCACCCAGCCTAGACATGGACGGTTACGAAACAGACGACTACTTTTATTATTACGACGATAGCGACCAAATCGATTACAGGGACAGCATGGACAACGACGATCGGACTACCGAATACGATCCTAGAAATCCTGGCAGATCTCGCAGCAGAGGAAGATCTAGGGGCAAGGGAGGTCACTCTGCTGGCTCACTCCTGTCGGCCTCTCCAAGTTGGATTCTATTGAGCCTGTGTGGATTGGTCAATCTTTTCTTTATGCCGACCTTGTTGTTGGCCAGCCAAGGGTGGATAGAAATCTTAGTTTCGTAGCAGACTTTTTGTTACATCATGTTGTTGCTGTTGTTGTTAGACCACTTGTGCCTTATTGATGTCCATTTTTCGCCTGGCAATGTTCATCTCTTCATGATAAATAGCACATCGTTCTCACCAAGAGCACTGTCCCTGTCCGGTTCTTCGTCAGGAAACGTTGGAACGTCTCGCTCCTCACGCCCTGCTGTCTCCCTCAGATCCTTACCGAAGTGGGAGGGGGGGGGGGGGGGGTAATGCAGAAGACATGGACTTGACAGCAAATGTTTCCACATGAGAGGGATGGAAGAAACGTCCTCACAGCAGCCTAGACTTCGAGCTGCGATTTCATCAAACTCTGTCATTCTCAAAGAAAACGGTGTTTGTGATAAACGTATTGACACATCTTAGTACATGTATATATGTACTTATCGTTTACTGATCAGCTGGAGGCAAAGGGTCTGCACCCTATGATTCTACCAGTTCTCTAACCACACAGCCAGCTAGCAGCCGCGGTGGTGGAATGGTCTCCATAACTCCTCGCTCCGAGCATGGATCTAAGAATGGGTTCGAGTCTTGTATTCGATGGTAGAGAGGTGTGGCGCCTCGGCTAACCATCCCTGCCTGGCTTAGTGCGCTACAACAGGCCGTAGATCATGGTAGAGAGGTGTGGCGCCTCGGCTAACCAGCCCTGCCTGGCTTAGTGCGCTACAACAGGCCGTAGATCAGATATTGAAAGGCTACAAATGACAAATTTACTTCCAATGCACTATGATATGACTAGTGTTAAACTTCACTGATTCAGCCGGGACCAAATGTATGATTCCAGTGTATTTGTATACATGACAGAGAAGGTTTTGCTAATAAAGAAGATATCCCAATGGATGAGCAGTCATTGTCTAGTGAAAAGACCTCACTCTGTCGTATGCACCCGTCGCAGAGTGTAAAAACTCCATATGTTGCGAAATGACCTCTCTGTGTAGCGAATAGTACCACTGTGATGTATCTAGACCTGAACGTGTTGCACGCAGATAACCGTGTGTTGTGGGGAAGGACACTTTGTTCTGTGACCACGCATAACAGTTTTCTGGTTGAAGAATAAAATTATCTATTTGTAGTCGTGGACTTATACATTGTGGCTTAACAGAGCAAGTTCGCCCAACTATCTGCAATGCTGTTGTTTTATTCGAATTCCTTTCTGTTTTCTGTTGACATGAATCACGCCCAAAATATTTGGTAGAAATCTGTTGTGTACATGATTGATCGCTATGCCACACAACACATCAGCACACCTCAATGGGGCACCAGAATCTACAGAAACGGCCCCACTTTCTCTGTTCGGACATTAAGCAATAAGTTGTAAAAGTTTCCTTTGTGAGAAAGTTAACGCTTTTCTCCAAAAATGTCTTGTGAATGGAATATAACCGAAGTCTATCTTTACATACAATGCTTTTTTTTTTTATTGTTCCAACAATGTTTGGTGATGCATCACATTATAAAGATGCTAAGGTTTGTATTTAACGTTAGGTGATGGGTTTTACCTGTCTGGGTTTAGGCCCATTTTAATTTTTTCTACAGTCTATGATAGTTTGAGCTGAGTCGAAAGTCCAATTCTTTGTGAATGAAAGAATAGGATAAAATGGTTTGAAATGAAAGGAGAAGATAGATTGAAAGACAGATTGTGATTAAGAGAGAGAGAGAGAGAGAGAGAGAGAGAGAGAGAGAGAGAGAGAGAGAGAGAGAGAGAGAGAGAGAGAGAGAGAGAGAGAGAGAGAGAGAGAGAGAGAGAGAGAGAGAGAGAGGGAGGGAGTGAGAATAAGAGAAAGAAGAGAGATAGATATATAGAGATTCATCGGCAAAGAGAGAGAGAAAGAGAAAAAGAGACAGAAAGACAGAAAGAGAGAATAAAGTACAGTACACGGATTACGTTTCAACATGGACATATAGTTTCTACTCATACACAAAATTTAACCAATAAACCGTGTCTTAATAAAATTGTAAGATGCTGATGATCACTATTTCTTATAATAATTTTGTAAAATTTTTGTAGCACATGAAAACTTTGCCTGTATGCCTTTTTATGAAGTCCATCGATAAAATGATATTCTTTCATGCATAAAGAAAAAATTAATAACCTGCTCGTGTGTGCCGGTCCTAGTCTACGGCCACTGAGCGAAGATTTGAATCCTGTGGTTGAAGAAAATCGGCCTAGTCAATGGTCTTGTGCCGGACTCTAACAGTCACTGAGAGTATCTATGGTACAGTCCGGTGCTTGTCGTCAGACTATGACAGTCACTGAGAGTATTGATGGTACAGTTCAGTATTTGTCGTCAGACTATGACAGTCACTGAGAATATTGATAGTACATTT
>JAWDGP010002753.1:17500-77500 GCA_033675545.1 Elysia crispata | reverse complement strand
TACAATAAATAAATATTAATCTAGATCTAGATCTTGACTGCAAGCAAGATCTACAATAAATAAATTTTAATCTAGATCTAGCCTTAGTAACAATTTTAGTTACGCCTAGCATCGAGCCTCGAAGAGTTTCAGATACGTGCTATAACAAGAGGTTTGAAAGAAATTTTAGATCCTTTACACCTAGATCTAGATACTTGATCTGGATTAATTTCAGACCAGGCTTACACACGATAATTCTATATCACAAATCCTGATGAACATCTAGATCTAAAATAATACATTAGGGCCTAGATCTAGATTGAAACTGACAACACATTTTTGTTCAGTGGTGATCTTTAGCTATGACAATACACAGATTACTGAGGGCCATAATAATTGGTGCACCTGGGTCTGGAAAAGGCACAATATCAACCCGCATTGTGAAAGATTTTGATGTGAAGCATTTGTCAAGTGGAGATTTGCTACGGAAACAAGTCCAAGAAAAAACAGGTAGATCTCAATACCAATACCTGTTAAAGCATAAAATCAAGATTAATCTAATGCCTTTAAAAATTAATGAAAGATTCTGAGGATTGCACAACTATTTCTACTCGAATTACCATCAAAAAGTAAGTTTGGTCGAAGCAGAGTAGAGTTGTAGCAAAAATTATTTGTGGATAGAAAATTGCATTGGTTTTATTTTTTTTTATAAGTTTTTTTCATTTATAATCATTTATTGTAGAAGCTCTTGAAGCAGTCTTTGAAACGTGTATGACACTTGTAAACAGTTTATCAAATTACTCAAGTCAAATGCTAAAATATGTGATATCAATGTGACACCATGTCCGCATCCATAATATAGAAATAATAAGACAAACACACTTCTCTAGCCTTGAAATCAAACACTGAGGACTTTCATCTTGACCTCCCAGTCCAGTGTTCAAAGGCCCTTACTCGTACAAGTTATAGATAGTATCTGAAATCTTTAAAAAAATCCTTTCTTGATGAAATGAAGATCTGCTTTATTTCTTTGTCTCAAAACTCCATAATATATCATAACACATTTTGCACCAGTGGTTTGACTTCGTTGTAAATATCATAATATGCTTCAAAATAGCTAAATTTGCACAATTATTTTTGTCATCAGAAATGAATTTAGTTTTTACCTTAAGTTTTTTGGTAGTGTATGCTCTTTAAAAGTCTTCATGTGTTCAGACCAAAAAAGATCCTAAGCGCTGAAATGAGATTAGAAATCGGCAGATCAAGACGGTTTTTCATCTCATGGTGATAAGAGTAAAGACCATCATTGTTTTCTCTATTTTTATTATCTTATTGGTGGTGGTGGGGAGGCACCATCTCCCCCCATTTGCATTCTTCAGTCAAAAGTTTCTGTGAACATACCTTTAAGTTACACTCCCGTTTCAGTGAATCTAATGAACACCGATAATCTCTTTTTGGGAAACAGAACTCAGCAGCTTAAATGGCATAAACTGAAATTGAAATTCCTGCAAAGTGTGATCTGAAATTGGTTAAAAAATTAAGTTACAGTTTGGAAACGAGTCACTGGGGCACAGATGAAAAAATTTAGAGCTGAAAAGATGTTGAAAAGTTTAATATGACAAGTGAAGAAGATTTAAAAGAGAATTTTTTGTTTTGGAGCTCAGAGGCTCTAGGATAAAAAGATGATCCCTTTGGTTTCCTACTTCTTCTCTAGGAAAGGCTATGAATTAAAACTTTATGCGGCCCAGTCTTGTATATCCATTGCTAAAAGAAACTACATGTGCTGTAACTAGCGAGTAATGTTTTAACAGAAAAAAAAATAAATCATTCAAATCAGAGAGCTGCAAAATGAGAGGTTTAAGTTAATCTGGGCTTGCTCTTTATAATATGCAAGCTTGTGTCAAACACATGTGAAGTAATTTAACCCTTAGATTGCTCTTCATATGCAGCATGACACTTTCACACACGCAAAAAAAGAGTAAATGAAAGATAAAAGAAAACATGTATATGTGTATAATGTTTGCTTTAATACATGATTAAAATTAATCTCTTTTACTTATTTTTTTTCCAAGCCTTGTTTTGTTTTTTTTAAATAATATTATGCTATAGATAGGAACTGTGATGTCAATGCAATGTTTTACATGCACAAAAACTTGGCCATTGCAGATTTGTTTGAAGAATTAATAACACATTATTTTTAATTTGAAAAAAAAAGGTAGGGGGAGGGAGGGAGAAAACTGAATCTTTGATGAAAAAAAAAAGGCCGACTCTCAACTGGCTTTTTTCTCTGATTCATCATCATGTTTTTTTTTTAAAGAGCATCATGTTAGTGAGACATCCTTGCAACACTTCCATCATCATATTGGAATATTAAAGCATTCTAAAAAACTGTAACAAATTCTAATGTGTCTGTTTCCCAGAGTATGGTATCCAGGCCAAGAGGTATATGGACACTGGTCAACTGGTACCGGACCAACTGATGCTTGGCTTGTTTATGCATGAACTGAAAGCTCTCAATGACCACAGCTGGCTGCTGGACGGTAAGATGTGGTGGCTAGATTGTTAGTCATTAAAAAAAAAATAATTTCATAGCGTGTAATTATTGATCAAACATTTTTATGTTTACTTGTTTTAAATTTTCTTTTAGGAAATTTTACACTGAATACTTTTATTAAAACCATTCATATGTTCTAATAAATACTCTTTTATTTTCAAAAAATGAAGGAAAGTCATTGTGGTTTATGCAGTGGTCAAGATTGCTGAAAATGGCAAACAATAATCTGAAAATTCAGAGATTTGTAAAATATCAATTTTATACAATTTTGGCATAAGGAATTATATAAGATTTGAATCAAAACTGCATCGTGCAAACTGTCAGTCAATAATGTGAACAAACTGTAATGTAAGCAATATTTTAAAAATTCTTTCATTATTCCTATCTGACTTACGGATAAAGTTAAATGAAGTAGATCAATAATACACTTTCCCAATAGTATCTATACCTGTCACGTGACAGGCTTGACCAAGATTAAAGAAAACCTGATGCACTACTAAGTTGTTGTAGTTTCTATAATTATTTAATGAAGGACATGAGGTGTTCCTCACAAGTATGGATTGTCTTAAAAAAGGAAATGAAACGAACTTTTTGCTTCTAACTCCATCTGTCTCAATATGCTTGAACCTTTTTATCTCTACCATGACACTAATTTCAGTATGGTAATACATCACCTATCATTTCTCTATACAAAGGTTTTCCAAGGACTGTAGAGCAAGCGGTTGCTCTCTACAAATCTCAAGATATTGAGGTTGTGTTGAATCTGCGCATTCCATTTGAAGTCATCATAGATAGGATCAAAGGAAGGTGGACCCACCCTGGAAGTGGTAGAATCTATCATGTTGACTTCAACCCACCCAAAGTGCTGGTATGTCATGGAGAACAAAACATTTTTTGTACTTAAATGTTGGAAGAAGCCTTTCAAAAGCAAAAGAAAAAAAAAAGTGAATAGCTTATGCATCAGAAAGAAAAAAAAAGATATATGTGGAGAATTGAAACATTCTTTTCAAAGATAATAATTTTTCACTTGTAATGTGACTCACTTGAGTTGAAAATAAGTTTGATATAAAACTATTCTCATGGTGTTAAAGTAATTATCAAGACAACACACTTGCTTATCAATCAACAAAAGAGAAGTGGTCACTCATAACTGTTTCAGTTTAGAACTTCATAAATACAGGAACTGTTTGTTTGATGCTATGTTTAAATTTTAGAAAAGATATGTCTCTGGGCATAGCAAAGCTAGAGCTATAACAGTTTTTATCTCCTTGAGCAATGGTTATTCACTCTCATGTAGTACTAACAACAAAAGATTATGATTTGTGTTTGACTTGCTGTGATTGCCTTGTGCTATTTAATTTCAGTTACAATGACTTTGATGCATTTTGTGGCACTGTTTAATGGACAGGCTTGTATGGCTCTCTATTTAGTTTAAAGATGATATAACTGGAGAGCCACTGGTTCAGAGAGATGATGACAAAGAGGAAACTGTGAAAGCTCGCCTGGAACACTATCGCCGTCTTACACATCCTGTTCTGCAATACTTCAGGTGAGCATCTCTGCATCATATCAGATCATGAGTATCGAGCTATTGTAGCATTACAACAAAAACTATGATGGAGACTTTAAAAAAAAAAGACTAAAATATCCATCATAGTTGCTTATTGATTTCAAATATATAAAATATAAAAAAAAAATTGTTGATTGTATTTGAATCTTACCCTTGAATTGATTATACATATATACATACCCAAATATAATTATATACATATAAAATTTTTTTTTTAAACGAATCACGAGTAGTAAAAATCAAAGTTTTGTTCCTTAACTGGGAACAATATCATATATTTAGGCAACAGCTATTAGTATTTAATGCTACGAAGGGGTCGGATCAAAGACTGAAAAAATTCAATACATCAATACATCCTACATGAAAAATATGTATAACAAATCTGGAAATCTTTCTATTATTTGTGTGCCCTTCAGCTAGGCCATATGTAATGGAGGCAAGAAAGCTCTGTCCCAAATTTTTGATTCATTTATCATTTAGATCTATGAATAACATTTCATCAACTTGATATTCACCTTTACATGAAAACAAACTGGTTCTCCTATCACTTGAATAATAGGCTAAAAGGCAAGATAATGAGAGATAAAACAATGCCTCAAGCACTAACTTTAAAATTCTTGTGTAGTTTTCAAGCTTCAACCCACAAACCCAGGAAGCAGAGCCTCAACTCTTATTGGTGACATTAAGGTATTCTTTTTATGCTGATAAATGACAAACATTATTCCAGGATAAAATTCAAACATTGAGAATCTGAAGATCAAGATGGTTGTAGATTGAGAATTGTAAAGAAAAATGAAGTCTGTAAAGACATATATATTTTATATTTTTTCTACCTCTCCACAGTAACAAAGGTTTGGTAGAAGAATTCAGTGGCACTGAGTCCAATGAGATCTGGCCCCATGTGCACAAAGCTCTGTCCAAGATTGTGGTACCAAAGCAGTATACACACTATGAATGAGACTTGGCCTGTGAAAGTTTTTAGGGCTTCTCTGTTCTTGACATTATCTAGTGATTTTGAGAATTACCATCACATCAGTTCTGGTTTCTGTCACAAAAACCTTTATCAGGTTCCAAAGTCAAAGGGAGAAAACTTGCAAATATGTTTCCCATTGAAAAGTCTAGTTCTTATGGCCTATAATAGGTGTTCATTAAAGTTCTTTTTCTTTTGTTGCTTTAGAAGAGGAAAAAGTGGGGGGGGGGGGGGGGGGTTTTGCAGCTGGGATTGTGCTGTGGATAAATGTCCAACTTAAACTACCCACACAATTTCTTTTGTGGGAACAATGGTAGCAAGAATATTAATATTCCTATATATACTAATATTCTATTACATGTGCTATATAACTGTGCGATGTTTATAGTTACATTGAATAGTGTACCACATGGGGCAGCATATTTGTCATAGACTTCTTTCTTAAAAAAAATTTGAAGAGTGTTTTTCTATTACTGACTGTCTGCTTATTTAAACTTTCAGACCAGTTGACTTGATCAAAATGTTCTTTTTGTAGCTTTAGGGATCAACTTATCAGTGCTTAAGTTTGATTGGTGAGATGTTTAAAACATATTATAGTTTGAAGAGGTTTTAATGTAAATGCTCTCAAAACATTTGTAAATGCAGTTTTGGAAAGATGCTCTTCAATCTGACATTTTGAATTTCCTATTCACATGTTTCCCATTACATAAGCAAATATTATATCTTTGGTATCTGAAATCAGGTGTTATCAGTGCATTTAAAATTATGAGAAAACTTTGTGTTGTGAAAGAAGTTTATGTCTTCATAATGAGTATTTGATTAACCTATAATATTATTACAAAATGCCCAGCTCTAATTTTCATTTTTAATGAAGCATGATAATATGTGAACCAACTTTTTGGCTGCAAATAGTTTTTTTTTTTTTTTAAATTGCATCTTATTTTATTTAAAAATTTTAGAAAAAAATTGAAGCATAGATTAGCATTATTTTGTGATGTGTGCTGTGGTTCCCTACTATGCTGAGTCATTATTATGGATTCAGCTGATATCACCAAAAATATGTTTAGGATCCGTCAATTCATGTTAGGAAAGTTTTATAGACTGTGTTGCAGTGGATGAGTGGTATCAAACCTTTCGCTTGCCAGTATGTTAACACTAGGATCCGTCAATTCATGTTAGGAAAGTTTTATAGACTGTGTTGCAGTGGATGAGTGGTATCAAACCTTTCGCTGCCAGTATGTTAACACTAGGATCCGTCAATTCATGTTAGGAAAGTTTTATAGACTGTGTTGCAGTGGATGAGTGGTATCAAACCTTTCGCTGCCAGTATGTTAACACTTCTTTGTTTCAATGTCACCTCTTGTAGGTAGTTCAATTAGATCTTAAGTTACATAAGATTGAACTTACTTATTTTTGGTTAAATTCTACCAATTTTTGGGACCTACCTCATCCATATGTTTTATTTCTACTTATAAATACATTGTAGCCCTTAAGCTTTCAAACTTAAAAATCGTTGTATAAGCTTTATATTAAAAATAAGGACAACAGCTTGTCATGTTGTTAGGTCCATCATGAAATTAGTTAATATTATATGCTCTTGATTTTCTATACTTATGATACAGTTTAGCTTAGCTACCAGAGAGCTATCTAAAAAGACATCGCTGAACAAACAAGAGAAGTTTAAAAAATACATTTTGAATTTGGCTGCTCTTTGTTCAAAGCAAAATCTGAGTGGTTAATATTGTTCCTCACATGATAACAATCCCTCAAGTTTTTTGGTATGTGTGTTTATGCAGCAAAGACAATTTCATGAAGTCAACACCTCTGAAGATGGAGATAATACTAATGAAACAGTTTTTCTCTAAGCATCATACTGTATTAGTCCTGTGATTATATCTTGATGAATATAGATGTGATACTTGTGTCCCAGTGAGCTACATCACACAAAGAACAACGAAAATTGAAATGTGTAAATGTTTGGTAGATTCCATGGAAAAAACAAAAACTTAATTTGAAATGGCTGCTTGTGATAGCTATTTGAGATACCTCTGATTCTATGAGTTTTTGGCTATTTACGAAATGTGAGGAACAGGAGCTGGTGTTGTATGATTTGTGGCTATTTGAGACATGTGACGTATAGGAGCTGGTGTTCTATGATTTGTTGGCTATTTGAGAAATGTGATGCACAAGAGATGTTGGCTATTTGAGACATGTGACGTGCAGGAGCTGGTGTTCTATGATTTGTGGCTATTTCAGGCATGTGACATACAGGAGCTGGTGTTCTATGATTTGTGGCTATTTGAGACATGCAACGTACAGGAGCTGGTGTTCTATGATTTGTGGCTGTTTGAGACATGTGATGTACAGGAGCTAGTGTTCTATGATTTGTGGCTATTTGAGACATGTGACATACAGGAGCTGGTGTTCTATGATTTGTGGCTATTTCAGGCATGTGATGTACATGAGCTGGTGTTCTATGATTTGTGGCTATTTCAGGCATGTGATGTACAGGAGCTGGTGTTCTATGATTTGTGGCTATTTCAGGCATGTGACGTACAGGAGCTGGTGTTCTATGATTAGTGGCTATTTCAGGCATGTGATGTACAAGAGCTGGTGTTCTATGATTTGTGGCTATTTGAGAAATGTGACATACAGGAGCTGGTGTTCTATGATTTGTGGCTATTTGAGACATGTGACGTACAGGAGCTGGTGTTCTATGATTTGTGGCTATTTGAGAAATGTGACGTACAGGAGCTGGTGTTCTATGATTTGTGGCTATTTGAGAAATGTGACGTACAGGAGCTGGTGTTCTATGATTTGTGGCTATTTGAGAAATGTGACGTACAGGAGCTGGTGTTCTATGATTTGTGGCTATTTTAGGCATGTGACGTACAGGAGCTGGTGTTCTATGATTTGTGACTATTTGAGATATGTGACGTACAAGAGCTGGTGTTCTATGATTTATGGCTATTTGAGACATGTGACGTACAGCAGCTGGTGTTCTATGAGTTTTTGGTTTTTTGATTCATGTGACGCACAAGAGCTGTCAAGAATTATTGGCTGTTTGAGACATGTGATGTACAAGAGCTGTCAAGAATTATTGGCTGTTTGAGACATGTGATGTACAAGAGCTGTCAAGAATTATTGGCTGTTTGAGACGTGTGATGTATAAGACCTGGCATGCTGTGAATTATAGGCTAGATGAGACATGTGATGTATGAAGGAAGAGATTTCCATGAGTTGTTTGCTTAATCTCTTGATAAGTCGGTACTTGTTTAACATTTTTTTATCATACAAATCTTAGTCGTAAAAATGTTATCAGAGTTTCTTCTTTTCCTTTTGCATTGGCTAAGAGCAAACTGCATCATGGGATTACATTAAAAATTGAAGGAAAAGCGACGTATAGATCTATTGAATAATATGTGAAAAGAGGAGGTCAATAAAGATTTAAGGGTTAGAGAGTTCAGAATGTAGATTGAGATCCAGAAATTTTCAAAAATGGTTCCATAAATGAGGTGATAGACTTTTAACTTTACTTATGTCTTAATATTTTTTGTCGTAGTAGCCATGAGATAGTGGATCTGAAAAACTTCCTGGTAGCATCTCTGTTTTAGGTCTGATCTATTCTGTCATTAGTTTTAAAAGGATCATATGCTGCATTATTTAAATTATGCTCTGCTTGCTCGATGAATGTTTTTTTTTTAAGATGTTGGAAAAGATCCCAGATAACCAACTAATGGACAGCTCATGTCTTATGTACTATTGCCAACCCTATGAGGGATGTCCATTGTCTGCAAATGGTAAGGTTATGAATGTTTTGATTTTGTAAGGACTCAAAGACTCCAGTTAAGAACTGGAGGTACAGTCTTAAATAGTTTGAGATATCTTAACACAACACCAGTTATTGTATGTAAAAAGTTTGAAATACCTTTACAAAAAATAGAACCAGCTTTTGTTTTTAAAATTGTGTGGAACACTTTATCACTAGATCAATAGGTATTTCAACTCTTGTGGTAAAGAAACTTTCCTAAACTTTTTTTCAACACATTTTTCATTTCTACGCAAGGATTCACTTCCTTTTAAGAGACTAAAATTACAGTAGTTCAAAATATGATGCATATTAAATCATACATTTCTTTATTTTTTTTTTTAATCAAAGTGTATCCAATTATTCTGATAAATAGAATGTGTATCTACTATTTTGCTGTAAAGGACATGCTTATGGTAAACAGAGAATGTATCTTCTATTTTACTGTACCGGGTATGTTTCAGGTAAACAGAGAGTTTACCTACTAATTTGTTGTATGGGACATGTTTCTGGTAAACAGAGAATGTGTGTATTAATTTGTTGTAAGGGACATGTTTCTGGTAAACAGAGAGGGCTTCTACTAATCTACTGTATGTAGGATATGTTTCAGGTAAACAGAGAGTTTACCTACTAATTTGTTGCATGGGACATGTTTCGGGTAAACAGAGAATGTGTCTATTGATTTGTTGTATGGGACATGATTGTGGTAAATAGAGTTTACCTACTAATTTGTTGTATGGACATGTTTCTGGTAAACACATAAAGTATCAGACCTCATATACTTCCCAGCATGTGGTAGAGACCGTCATGTTGTGGTCGGGCTATGTCAAACTGCCAGTGAGACATGTTATTTTTTTTTGTGGACAATGTACTTGTTACATCATCGTATATAAATCTACGGGCAACAATAGAAAATAAAGAGCAAAAAAGATTCTTTTTTGTTTTCTATCGTTTTTCTTATGTGTCTTACATCTAATGTCAAAATGATTAAAACCACAGTGTATCAGTGAATGAAACTGGCAAAAAAAAAAAAAATGCAACCTTGCTTTAGAGACTAAAACTGCGCATCATATGTATAAAACTCTGTTTGGCGGAGGTCTTACTCTCAGATACAGGAAAAACAAAAAAAAAAGTAGTGGTTTAGGATGAGAAAATACTTGTTTATGATACCTAAAAATCTGATGGATGTTGAATTAATAGGACTCGTTATTCGATGAACAGATGGACATACTATCCTCTAAACAGGTAGAGCAATTCGATTCTACTTTGTGTGTCTGAAAAAGCCCTAAATTGTGGGTTTTTTATATATGTTGTACACTAACTTTTCACAGTTTTCGACGCTCAATGTTGAGTGAATCATTTGGGTCCTCAATCTTCAGGGAACGCACCCCCTCGCCCGTGTAATAACTCAGACGTCTAGGTACCTGCCTGATGGGTTTTGCATTCTTTGAGATTGGAATCCAGATGATTGAGCTTGACTCATATACATGAGGTATCAGGCTGGGCTTGACTCATATACATGAGGTATCAGGTTGGGCTTGACACATATACATAAGGTATCAGGTTGGGCTTGACACATATACATGAGGTATCAGGTTGGGCTTGACACATATACATGAGGTATCAGGTTGGGCTTGACACATATACATGTGCATGAGGTATCAAACCCTTAAAGTATGCTTGTGAATGATGAAAAACATCCATGATTGAAACATGAAAGCGTTAAAATCTTGTGATCTCGCGAAGACATTTCACTTTACCATTTTGTTGACAGTTAGCTCCGATCCTGGCGCATGACTACCTGGTATCACTTACAACATGCAAGGATGTGAAATAAAGGCTTGTCTGTGCATAATTCTACAGTGAGCAGAGGTGAAGTTTCCCAGCCCTGTCCCGCATCAAATGATGTAATTACATTAACAAAGAGCGACAAGAAAGAAATAATGGCTTCAAAGAAACAATGGATAAGCAAGAATCAAAAAAGTATCAGAAGTAGGAGGTGCGACAGGGTAGGAGAACAAGCAAGAGCGAAAAGGATAGAGACAGGCTTGAAAATAAGCAACTGGATTTACGCACTTTTGTTTGATGATGGTGATTGGCTGATGTAATCAAAATGCACGCTATTTCGTCCCTTGATCGGTTTGACACGTGAACTCGTCTGTAAGGGGTGTTTTAAGATTAGTCTATTTCAAGCGAGAAGGGTGAACTGGTGGCGATTTTACCCGCATGGCGGAATCACCCGACACTACGTTACATGTACTTGTACTGGCCCAACAGCAACATTAACTCGAAGCGGTTGTCTGTCAACATCACCCCACTCAGACCTGGGATGTCATGCAGCGAAAAAAAGAACCGTCTGTAGATCGTTCAATGTCTGACTGGGATGTCAGGCAAACCCTCACACAGTACTCTTGTTGCCTCTCTTTCACGTTGGGGAGAGACTCAAAAAAGTAAAGAACTGTTTAAATTAAACTAAAAAAAAAAATAAATAAAAAGAAAAAATCGTGCTCCAAGATCCTTTTTTTAAAAGTTGGGCTGAAGTTTAAATAAAAAATAAACCTTGCCAATACTGCAACCATTTTAGGGATTTCTATCCACTGAGATGCGCTAATCATCGAGTGAAGATTCCAGCTCGCAACTCATGTCACTAGCTTTAGGAGAATGCAAGGTTGAAGCAGTAAACTTTGCCAACCATCCAGTAATAGAGTCGTCTATTCATGTAATATTCTATAGCGCAGACATGTAAGCTTTGGAATAACAATGCGCAATGCCATAAAAAAAGATGTTAGAAAGAAGGCCAAGGAAACCGCTGAATCTGGAGATGAAGAGCAAACAAACCTGTTTGAGATTCATGAATTTGTAATAATTAGAACAAAAGCTTCATTCTGAGGTAAGTTCTAAAATAGACCTATTATTCAATTCCAGTCAGGTTTTGAATTTACTTATAACATTATTATAATATTAACGGTCAAGTTGGGGTTGAAGATCATCTCAACCAGCTTTGTGCAGCCACAGCCTTCACACTGTGTAATATCCTCAACACTAAGACTGGCGAGTTGAGCCGATCTCTGGCTATCATGCTGATCTGTTGTAGGAAAATGATCGTGGGATTAGAAACCAAAATAACTTCCTGACCGGCGATCAAAGTTCATGAGATAATCAAATAATAACACCATACAAAATACCGGAAACACACTTTTAGTGTGAGATGTCCGAACTAGTTGCCGAGTCCTTCCTTTGTGGTATCATCTGAGTTCTAGCTGAAGAAAACCCCCACAAGTCCTCCCATACCGATATGGACTATGTCTAGAGATGAAACGGACAATACATTTGCTTTTTGATGAGCCAACGAACATTCTCTCCAGCAACCTGCATTATTTTGGTACAAACTTTTCCCCCCCTGTTTTCCTATTAAGTCATGTTTTCAGTTCGACAAAGATAAAATAAAAAAAAAGTTAAAAATATATTCATAACTTCATCCGTCAGACAAAATGTGTCGAACTTTAAGTATTCTGATTTTCTTTCTTCGTTCAGTTTGGTGCTCGTTGAAGTCTTAGACGTTGTACTTGTTTAACTAGAACACTTATCTTAAGTAGGATTCATGATCCATCTCTAGTTTGTGCGGATTTTTAAGTTGGATTTATGATCCATCTCTAGCATGTGCGGAGTTTTCTTAAGTTGGTCTCATGATCCATCTCTAGCTTGTGCGGAGTTTTCTTAAGTTGAATTCATGATCTATCTCTAGCTTGTGCGGAGTTATCTTAAGTTGGATATATGATCCATCTCTAGCTTGTGCGGAGTTAAAGTTGGATATATGATCCATCTCTACGTTGAACGGAGTTATCTTAAGTTGAATTCATGATCCATCTCTAGCTTGTGCGGAGTTATCTTCAGTTGGATATATGATCCATCTCTAGCTTGTGCGGAGTTATCTTTAATTGGATATATGATCCATCTCTACCTTGTGCGGAGTTAAAGTTGGATATATGATCCATCTCTACGTTGAACGGAGTTATCTTAAGTTGCATATATGATCCATCTCTAGCTTGTGCGGAGTTTTCTTAAGTTGAATTCATGATCCATCTCTACCTTGTGCGGAGTTATCTTCAGTTGGATATATGATCCATCTCTACCTTGTGCGGAGTTAAAGTTGGATATATGATCCATCTCTACCTTGTGCGGAGTTATCTTAAGTTGGATATATGATCCATCTCTACCTTGTGCGGAGTAATCTTAAGTTGGATATATGATCCATCTCTACCTTGTGCGGAGTTATCTTAAGTTGGATATATGATCCATCTCTACCTTGTGCGGATTTATCTTAAGTTGGATATATGATCCATCTCTACCTTGTGCGGAGTAATCTTAAGTTGGATATATGATCCATCTCTACCTTGTGCGGAGTAATCTTAAGTTGGATATATGATCCATCTCTACCTTGTGCGGAGTAATCTTAAGTTGGATATATCATCCATCTCTACCTTGTGCGGAGTTATCTTAAGTTGGATATATGATCCATCTCTACCTTGTGCGGAGTAATCTTAAGTTGGATATATGATCCATCTCTACCTTGTGCGGAGTTAAAGTTGGATATATGATCCATCTCTACCTTGAACGGATTTATCTTAAGTTGGATATATGATCCATCTCTACCTTGTGCGGAGTTATCTTAAGTTGGATATATGATCCATCTCTACCTTGTGCGGAGTTATCTTAAGTTGGATAAATGATCCATCTCTACCTTGAACGGATTTATCTTAAGTTGGATATATGATCCATCTCTACCTTCTGCGGAGTTTAAGTTGGATATATGATCCATCTGTACCTTGAACGGATTTATCTTAAGTTAGATATATGAGCCATCTCTACCTTGTGCGGAGTTATCTTAGGTTGGATATATGATCCATCTGTACTTTGAACGGATTTATCTTAAGTTAGATATATGATCCATCTCTACCTTGTGCGGAGTTATCTTAAGTTGGATATATGATCCATCTGTACTTTGAACGGATTTATCTTAAGTTAGATATATGATCCATCTCTACCTTGTGCGGAGTTATCTTAAGTTGGATATATGATCCATCTGTACTTTGAACGGATTTATCTTAAGTTAGATATATGATCCATCTCTACCTTGTGCGGAGTTATCTTAAGTTGGATATATGATCCATCTGTACTTTGAACGGATTTATCTTAAGTTAGATATATGATCCATCTCTACCTTGTGCGGAGTTATCTTAGGTTAGATATATGATCCATCTGTACTTTGAACGGATTTATCTTAAGTTAGATATATGATCCATCTCTACCTTGTGCGGAGTTATCTTAAGTTGGATATATGATCCATCTGTACTTTGAACGGATTTATGTTAAGTTAGATATATGATCCATCTCTACCTTGTGCGGAGTTATCTTAAGTTGGATATATGATCCATCTCTACCTTGTGCGGAGTTATCTTAAGTTGGATATATGATCCATCTCTACCTTGAACGGATTTATCTTAAAATGGATATATGATCCATCGCTTCTTTGCGTGGCGTTGTTATAAGTGGAATACATGACCCATCGCTTCTTTGCGTGGCGTTGTTATAAGTGGAATACATGACCCATCGCTTCTTTGCGTGGCGTTGTTATAAGTGGAATACATGACCCATCGCTTCTTTGCGTGGCGTTGTTATAAGTGGAATACATGACCCATCGCTTCTTTGCGTGGCGTTGTTATAGTGGAATACATGACCCATCGCTTCTTTGCGTGGCGTTGTTATAAGTGGAATACATGACCCATCGCTTCTTTGCGTGGCGTTGTTATGAGTGGAATACATGACCCATCGCTTTGATGGGTGGCGTTGTTATAAGTGGAATACATGACCCATCGCTTCTTTGCGTGGCGTTGTTATGAGTGGAATACATGACCCATCGCTTTGATGGGTGGCGTTGTTATAAGTGGAATACATGACCCATCGCTTCTTTGCGTGGCGTTGTTATAAGTGGAATACATGACCCATCGCTTCTTTGCGTGGCGTTGTTATGTGGAATATATGACCCATCGCTTCGATGGGTGGCGTTGTTATAAGTCAGGTATATGATCTATTGCTTCTTTCTTGTGGAATTATCATGTCGGATTCATGATCCATCTCTAGTTTGTGCGGAGTTATTTTAAGTTGCATATATGATCCGATTCTAGTATGTGCAGAGTTGTTATAAGTTGGATACACGATCCATCGCTATTTTATGCGGAGTTGTCTCAAATCTGTTACAGGATCGATCGCTATTTTGTGCGGAGTTGTCTCAAATCTTTTACAGGATCGATCGCTATTTTGTGCGGAGTTGTCTCAAATCTGTTACAGGATCGATCGCTATTTTATGCGGAGTTGTCTGAAATCTGTTACAGGATCGATCGCTATTTTATGCGGAGTTGTCTCAAATCTGTTACAGGATCGATCGCTATTTTATGCGGAGTTGTCTCAAATCTGTTACAGGATCCATCGCTATTTTGTGCGGAGTTGTCTCAAATCTGTTACAGGATCGATCGCTATTTTATGCGGAGTTGTCTCAAATCTGTTACAGGATCGATCGCTATTTTGTGCGGAGTTGTCTCAAATCTGTTACACGATCCATCGCTATTTTGTGCGGAGTTGTCTCAAATCTGTTACATGATCGATCGCTATTTTATGCGGAGTTGTCTCAAATCTGTTACACGATCCATCGCTATTTTGTGCGGAGTTGTCTCAAATCTGTTACACGATCCATCGCTATTTTGTGCGGAGTTGTCTCAAATCTGTTACATGATCGATCGCTATTTTATGCGGAGTTGTCTCAAATCTGTTACATGATCGATCGCTATTTTGTGCGGAGTTGTCTCAAATCTGTTACAGGATCGATCGCTATTTTGTGCGGAGTTGTCTCAAATCTGTTACATGATCCATCGCTATTTTGTGCGGAGTTGTCTCAAATCTGTTACAGGATCGATCGCTATTTTGTGCGGAGTTGTCTCAAATCTGTTACAGGATCGATCGCTATTTTGTGCGGAGTTGTCTCAAATCTGTTACATGATCCATCGCTATTTTGTGCGGAGTTGTCTCAAATCTGTTACAGGATCGATCGCTATTTTGTGCGGAGTTGTCTCAAATCTGTTACATGATCCATCGCTATTTTGTGCGGAGTTGTCTCAAATCTGTTACATGATCCATCGCTATTTTGTGCGGAGTTGTCTCAAATCTGTTACAGGATCGATCGCTATTTTGTGCGGAGTTGTCTCAAATCTGTTACAGGATCCATCGCTATTTTGTGCGGAGTTGTCTCAAATCTGTTACAGGATCCATCGCTATTTTGTGCGGAGTTGTCTCAAATCTGTTACAGGATCGATCGCTATTTTGTGCGGAGTTGTCTCAAATCTGTTACAGGATCGATCGCTATTTTGTGCGGAGTTGTCTCAAATCTGTTACAGGATCGATCGCTATTTTGTGCGGAGTTGTCTCAAATCTGTTACAGGATCGATCGCTATTTTGTGCGGAGTTGTCTCAAATCTGTTACAGGATCCATCGCTATTTTGTGCGGAGTTGTCTCAAATCTGTTACAGGATCCATCGCTATTTTGTGCGGAGTTGTCTCAAATCTGTTACAGGATCCATCGCTATTTTGTGCGGAGTTGTCTCAAATCTGTTACAGGATCCATCGCTATTTTGTGCAGAGTTGTCTCAAATCTGTTACAGGATCCATCGCTATTTTGTGCGGAGTTGTCTCAAATCTGTTACAGGATCCATCGCTATTTTGTGCGGAGTTGTCTCAAATCTGTTACAGGATCCATCGCTATTTTGTGCGGAGTTGTCTCAAATCTGTTACAGGATCCATCGCTATTTTGTGCGGAGTTGTCTCAAATCTGTTACAGGATCGATCGCTATTTTGTGCGGATTTGTCTCAAATCTGTTACAGGATCGATCGCTTTTTTGTGCGGAGTTGTCTCAAATCTGTTACATGATCCATCGCTATTTTGTGCGGAGTTGTCTCAAATCTGTTACAGGATCGATCGCTATTTTGTGCGGAGTTGTCTCAAATCTGTTACAGGATCGATCGCTATTTTGTGCGGAGTTGTCTCAAATCTGTTACAGGATCGATCGCTATTTTGTGCGGAGTTGTCTCAAATCTGTTACAGGATCCATCGCTATTTTGTGCGGAGTTGTCTCAAATCTGTTACAGGATCCATCGCTATTTTGTGCGGAGTTGTCTCAAATCTGTTACAGGATCGATCGCTATTTTGTGCGGAGTTGTCTCAAATCTGTTACAGGATCCATCGCTATTTTGTGCGGAGTTGTCTCAAATCTGTTACAGGATCCATCGCTATTTTGTGCGGAGTTGTCTCAAATCTGTTATAGGATCGATCGGACTGAATTCCTCATATCGATTCGAGATGTTTTAAGACTCATCAGTTTGTTTCAACTTCATCGGAAAAATTATCAGCAGAGCACGTAAATTAGAGGTTTCAAAGGAAAATACCAGAAAAATCAGCATTAGAAGAAGGTCAGGCCCTGAGAAGAAAAGCAGCAGAAACTCGTTCAAGGTTGCAATGACAAAAGCAGAAGCAAAATGAGAATTCTTTGCCTGTTTCGGCTCAAAACGCTACCCCTTATAAAAAAATGACCTTGTTGAGCAAGTTTTAACTTTTTGAAGGTAATTCTTGGAGAAATTTTGTAAAATTCGTTGCCCAAAATCAACTTTAAAAACTCTCCAAAAGTATAAAGATCATTAATATAGCCACGTATACTTCAGAATCTATGTTATTTTTTTTTACTCAAATACTGACAAACAATTATGTGGAGTTGACATATAACGCAGGTGATGCTATTCATATTCCTGTTGTGAGCGGTACTAGTTGAACGAAAATATAAAAGTAAGGTTCACCGATTCATTTACGATCAAATACATGTAGCGGCGACAATGGGAAACCTCAGTCTTTTCCAAACAATGGACCTTTGACTAAAACTGAGCGCTCCTGCGAAAAACTCAGCCAGCCACTCTCCGAACCAGTACACATTATTGTTCTGCTCGGATAGGAACAGGATGGTCAAACGTAACATGTTAGGACAAGACCAAGAACGAGCACCATAACAAAAAGGTGTCTGGCCCTCAAGCGTCTTCACGAAAAAAAAACATGGCTGACCGCTGGATTCTGTGGCCTTAATCCAGATTTGCATCCACCAGCTAATCTTGGCACTAACTTCCGCTATACAGTTGATAAAGAGATGCGCAGTGCGGGAGAGGGGAGAGTGGGTCCGTCCCACACTTCCTGGACAGGAACAAGCTGTGTAAACAGGCAGCCAGTTACCCGAAACAGAGGCTGGCTTCTCACCTCACTATGAACGTCACCGTATTCTCTACTAGCTAGACCTCACTATCTCTTCTCACCTCACTATGAACGTCGCCGTATTCTCTACTAGCTAGACCTCACTATCTCTTCTCACCTCAATATGAACGTCGCCGTATTCTCTGCTAGGTAGACCTCACTATCTCTTCTCACCTCAATATGAACGTCGCCGTATTCTCTACTAGCTAGACCTCACTATCTCTTCTATCCTCAATATGAACGTCGCCGTATTCTCTGCTAGCTAGACCTCACTATCTCTTCTCACCGGTTTGTCAAGTTGTACTTAAAAACAAAACCATGCCAGTCTTCGCTGATGTTAAAGAGTCACTCGCTCAGAAGCGACCTCTACATGTGACGTCACATTGTGACTTGCTTGTCAGAAACCAGTATAGGTACTGTAGACCGGTCGGGCGGATCCAGTCGCCTGAATGCGACCTCTAGCAGCACCTCACCTCACATTCCTCTCACACTAAGGAAATAGTCAAGGAAACCATCAGCACTTCAAAAGCTGGCCGACATCTTAATGCAAATCCCCAGCCCTAGAGGGCGACTTGACATGTGTTACTGATGCCAATGAAGAGTGATCAAACAAAACCAGGCTTTTTCTAGATCTAGATCAAGATCAAGATTCAACCAAGTCTGTCTGTTTATAAACTTCTGAGTGTTAACACTCATAATGCCTAGGGTTAAGCCTTTAAGAGGATTTGTAAATCAAACATTTGGCTCGGCTATGGCGGGCAAGGTCGAGGTCAGATTGGGTCACCCAAATAAAGAAAAAATTTATTGTTTATTCAGTGTCACAGTGAGCTATATCAAAAAGTTAAAAGTTTGACAATGTTTTTTGAGGGGTCTGAACAAAACGGGCTTGGATTCTCATTCTCTCCTTACGATGCCTGTAAGGAAAATTATATAAATCCCCGTAAAAGTAGTTCTCTTCTGGGGAATAATAACAAAACAACCGATTCCAGTCGTAGAAGACCAGTCCTCTTCTCCCAACAGAAGCCATTCCATCGTCGACTTGCAGAATGCATTCTGTCCATACTAAACATAGCTCTTATTATTGTGCAAATATCCACCTGAACACAACTTGCCTAACAGGATATCGCCCAGAAGGTTTTTATGAATTCGGTCCGTCCTGTGGCTTCAGGCGTCATTCGTACGTTTGATTTCGCGCTCAGTGAAACTCGTACTGAGGTGTTACAATATACTGGCCAGGTTACCGCGTGCAATTCAGTCAGGAGTAGTTAGAACTGTACAGAGTTCAAGAAACAACAGACACGTCCGCGGGGGGGGGAGGGGGGGGGGGGTTGAGGAGGAGCTGAATTGACGTGAGTTTTTATTAGATCTAGATCTAAATTTATCAAGACCTGGTTTCATACAGCCAGAAATTCATGAGTCTATTTTCTTCATAATGACAAAAGCGACGCTTAGATTTAGCCCATATAGAATAGAAACGCTGAATTTTTAATAAAATCTTCCCTTTTCTTAACTTCAAGAATATGAACCTTTTTATTCTTGTTTTGGTTGTGCGTACACATTACACAATTTTCTAAGAATATGAGGTATTCGTATGGCTCGCCTTTGCTCTCTCGTATCAGAATGAACTATCATAATGGATAGAATTAGATCTAGATCTAGATGTATTGCTCTTCATAACTTTTCTTGGTTCAGTTTGAATGTCCACAAGTTTGTCAACATTTTAATGACAACATCCGTGGTAGTTTTTATTTTTCTTGTCTCAGTACTCGATCTGCTACTGAAATCGGTGGATAAATCTCTGAGCTAAAGTTTTTATCACGCAAAAGCATCATTATCTACTGAAATTTTTTTTTTTTTTTTTGCTTTTTTTAAAATTTTTGTTTTATTCTGTAGAAGGAATGAAGAAAAAAAAAAAAAAAGGTGTTACTGGAAAAGGAGTGTGTGTGTGTGTAAAAGGGAGATGACTCTATCCTAAGTTGATAAGAATCTGCATGGTGGTTAATGCACCAAAAAAGGCACGTTAAAAATAAATATTCCAACATCAATAATATTATTAGTCTGGTGGTTAAATCATTATGGCACGCTACGTCTGTCAGCCTAGTCACGCTAAATTTACCACAATCAGCGTTAACGTCTGAATGAAGCTTTTCTAAAACCAGTGGGTTCTTACGCTAGCAATGCGATTTTTTTTTTTTTTTTGGGGGGGGGGGGAGTGAAAAAAAATTATAATTATTCCCTTCTTTAGTATCTAGTTAAAAAAAACCCACTCATTGTAGCAGGTCTGTGAACAGTCGTTCCAAGCCTGACACTACTATCCAGTTAGAAGAAGGATATTCGGTGAACATTAGACCTCGCGCTATGATACAGTCGACCGACAGGCTTTGTTGGGTCCTGTCAACTCAAGCGAATCTGTTTTTGTGTCCTGCTTTGACACAGACGGCAGAAAGAAACGCTACTAGATCTATTTACGGACATTTTACCGCTCTACATCTACACGACAATTTAAATCGTCAGTCTTATTCCAGGCGGTTCATCTAGATATCTAGATCTAGCTAGACTGGCGCAGTGACTTGCACATTATGTTGGAATCTGATTCAACGCTAGGCGTGGCACGTCACGACTTGAGCACTGCTTGGTAGCGTTTCAGAGCCCCGAGTGGGAAGTGTTTTTAGGGCAGATTTACAGGGGGCCCAATCGCTAGTCTTTCATACAACACGACAAGGAGCCGACAAATGTGCTAGTGCGGCCGTCTTGTGACGAGCATAAAGTGGTTTCGAATTTCAGTTAACTGAAAGTTAGGAGCAGGTAAGATTTTTTTCCATTTTTTTAATATCATTTTTATTCATTAAACTTCCTTTGGGCTTGAAAACACAGGAAAAGACTGTAATGAAATGTTTCAAATGAATGATTCTAGCCTGGCTCTTCTCTAGCACACTCTGGAAGTCCTTATTGAGCACTGTAGTGTTGGTTAGGTGGGACCCTCAACTCAGATCATAGCGGGTGTCTCCATTACTGCCTGTTACTATTAGATGTAGATATCGACAGCATCATAGCGGGGTCTCCATTACTGCCTGTTACTGTTAGATGTAGATATCGACAGCATCATAGCGGGTGTCTCCATTACTGCCTGTTACTGTTAGATGTAGATATCGACAGCATCATAGCGGGTGTCTCCATTACTGCCTGTTACTATTAGATGTAGATATCGACAGCATCATAGCGGGTGTCTCCATTACTGCCTGTTACTGTTAGATGTAGATATCGACAACATCATAGCGGGTGTCTCCATTACTGCCTGTTACTGTTAGATGTAGATATCGACAGCATCATAGCGGGTGTCTCCATTACTGCCTGTTACTGTTAGATGTAGATATCGACAGCATCATAGCGGGTGTCTCCATTACTGCCTGTTACTGTTAGATGTAGATATCGACAACATCATAGCGGGTGTCTCCATTACTGCCTGTTACTGTTAGATGTAGATATCGACAGCATCATAGCGGGTGTCTCCATTACTGCCTGTTACTGTTAGATGTAGATATCGACAGCATCATAGCGGGTGTCTCCATTACTGCCTGTTACTGTTAGATGTAGATATCGACAACATCATAGCGGGTGTCTCCATTACTGCCTGTTACTGTTAGATGTAGATATCGACAGCATCATAGCGGGTGTCTCCATTACTGCCTGTTACTGTTAGATGTAGATGTCGACTAGGCGCGGGGCATCATCGATCTAACCCAACAACGTTCTCGATGACTTGACTTGCAATTGCGCTGCCACTATTTCTTTATTATCACCTTCTTAATTTATGGTCAAGGTCTTTAGAGGATAGATCTAAGACTAAAACTGTGAAAGAAAGTTAGATTTAGAATCTAGATATAGACAGCTACAGATAAAATTAAATGAATTAATATAACGATAAATTATTGGATAGACAAATGAATAGAAAGACAGACAAATAGATAAAAAAGAGACAGATTCATAGATGAAATATATATATATATATATATATATATATATATATATATATATATATATATATATAGACACCTGGACAGAAAAATCAATAGACATATACAAAGATATATAGGTAGATGGATAGACAGGTGGATAGATTGGTTACCAATTGACTGATTGGTTGATTATTTTGACTGATAGATTGATTGTTTTGACTGATGGATAGATTGTTTTGACAGATCAAGGATAGATTGGTTACAATTGACTGATTGATTGATTATTTTGACTGATAGATGTGATTGTTTTGACTGATGGATAGATTGTTTTGATCATCTGAAGCTCACAGCAAGGCTATACTTCACGACCAAACTAGTCGGTTTGAATATTAATGTTGCCGGTACTTTTCTGGTTGCTTCTCATTTCATTTTGCTAAGATTGGTGTAGTTGTTACTGTTGTTGTTTTGGTTCTTGAAAATGTTGTAATCTGTTTTGTGATTGTGCAATGCTAGTGTGGTTTGTGTTGTTGTTGGTAATTGATAGTGTTGATATCGTAAATATTGCTGTTGTTGTTGTTGTTGTTGTTGTTGTTGTTGTTGTTGTTGTTGCCGTAGCTATTTTTTGTTTATTTGTTATTATTGCTCTTGTAAGAAGATTATAACTATAAATTTATATTCAGAAGAAGCGATTCAAAGTTGATAGGCAGTCCCAATGCTCTATGTTTGGCCAGTAGATAACCTGCCATACCGTGACGGTCACGAGTCTGACCCTGTGGTCAGTGGTGGTCAACTGGCGACACATGATCCCACTAACCGGGTAATGTGAGGAGAGGCCAGTTTACAGCTGAGTCATTTCTCTCCCAACATTCTTGTCTTCTAAGTCTTCAAAGATCCGAGACAGGCCAAGCCAGAGTCTTGACTGACCAGTCCTTGGGTCAACACGCTAGGCTTGACCCAGGTCTCTGAGAGGAATGTAACCATACATCTATAGTTCAGGTTGTACTGTTACCGTACAGAAACACACTGAGATAATCTGCGTGAAAACTGTCGATTTCACTCACAGGTGGATGGGGTTAAAAAGAAAAATGTAAATTGCATTGTGATTTCAGGTTAGATATTGGTTTTGGAAAAAAATGTACTAAATGTAAGACTTGCTGCCACGGATGAACACAAATCCTAACCTGATCTAGGTGGTTTTAACAGACCGTTAGGTGACCAGCAAGTATCGAGAAGTTGTCTTGTTGGCAGAGCACTTGTTGAGAGAGAGAGAGAGAGAGAGAGAGAGAGAGAGAGAGAGAGAGAGAGAGAGAGAGAGAGAGAGAGAGAGAGAGAGAGAGAGAGAGAGAGAGAGAGAGAGAGAGAGAGAGAGAGAGAACCTCTCATATAAAGTTTCTTGTACTGACAAAAAACGTCGCGTCTCCTATGTCTTAAAGAATGATTCTTTCTTGTTTGCACAGAACAAGAAACTCCATTTTTCTATTGATTAAATCCATTGGTTTCAAAACTGCAGTCCGCAGATACGACTTGTGCCCAGAGTTTAACCACTTGAGCTATGGTAGATCTACACAGGCCGGAGGTAAAGTCTTACCGCAGTGATAAGACAATGGTGCAAAAGTGGCTCATAAAATAAAACAAGTCAAGACATAGAAAACAATGTAACATAATTATTATGTTTGTCTTGAATGCAGAGAGAAGTATCTAAGGCACTGAAACGAACCACATTGGTACAAACCGGAAACTCGTAAAGGCTAACCCCATAGCTTCACCACTATCGGATTCGCTAGAATCTCTGTCTCCCGCTGCTCAAGCTAGCTAGTTCTATTCGTACAGTAGTTACCGTTGAACTGACTCAACACAGAATGAGGGTCACACCATGACTGCGTGTTTCACTGACAAGAGTTAGGCTGTTGACGTTAGGATATTTCAGTACGCGTATCCAAAGCAGTAGTATTGTTTTGTTGCGATCGTTGCTGTGTGCCACATACTGATTGAGCTGTTCAGTATTCGTTGCAACCCGCTTGGCTCACTGATTGAGCTGTTCAGTATTCATTGCAACCCGCTTGGCTCACTGATTGAGCTGTTCAGTATTCATTGCAACCCGCTTGGCTCACTGATTGAGCTGTTCAGTATTCATTGCAACCCGCTTGGCTCACTGATTGAGCTGTTCAGTATTCGTTGCAACCCGCTTGGCTCACTGATTGAGCTGTTCAGTATTCATTGCAACCCGCTTGGCTCACTGATTGAGCTGTTCAGTATTCGTTGCAACCCGCTTGGCTCACTGATTGAGCTGTTCAGTATTCATTGCAACCCGCTTGGCTCACTGATTGAGCTGTTCAGTATTCATTGCAGCCCGCTTGGCTCACTGATTGAGCTGTTCAGTATTCGTTGCAGCCCGCTTGGCTCACTGATTGAGCTGTTCAGTATTCGTTGCAGCCCGCTTGGCTCACTGATTGAGCTGTTCAGTATTCGTTGCAGCCCGCTTGGCTCACTGATTGAGCTGTTCAGTATTCGTTGCAGCCCGCTTGGCTCACTGATTGAGCTGTTCAGTATTCATTGCAGCCCGCCCACTGATTGAGTTTTAGTGACAATCACGGTATTCTCCAATATTTTTTTTATCTATCTATCTACCTATCTATCTATCTATCTATATATATATACACACACACACACACACACACATATATATATATATATATATATATATATATATATTAGGGGGAGGGGGGATCAATTCAATATCTGATATAATGATCAGATGGTGAAGAAAACCAAGTCTCCTGGGCCCACTCTGGCTGCCACACGCTTTATCTATAATTATAATCTTGTGGAAACATTTAATGCTGTTTGAAAAAAAATCAGGTTACTTCAACTTGAACAAACCAATCGCTTGGTTCGTTTGTTAAATCTGTTTGATGTAGCCATACCGCATCGATGGGGTAGCAGGTTTCAACCAGCAACCACTGTGCCTTGACTGGTGGAATACTAAACACCTATAGTGTGAGTTTGAAACCAGAAACCAGTTCGCCTTGACGGATGGAACACTAAACACCTATCGTGTGAGTTTCAAACCACAATCAGTGCGCCTTGACGGATGGAACACTAAACACGTATAGACAGTGTGAGTTTCAAATTATCAACCAGTGCGCCTTGACGGATGAAACACTAAACACCTATAGACAGTGTGAGTTTCAAATTATCAACCAGTGCGCCTTGACGGATGAAACACTAAACACCTATAGACAGTGTGAGTTTCAAATTATCAACCAGTGCGCCTTGACGGATGGAACACTAAACACGTATAGACAGTGTGAGTTTCAAACCAGCAACTAGTGCGCCTTGACGGATGAAACACTAAACACCTATAGACAGTGTGAGTTTCAAACCAGCAACTAGTGCGCCTTGACGGATGAAACACTAAACACCTATAGACAGTGTGAGTTTCAAACCATCAACCAGTGCGCCTTGACGGATGGAACACTAAACACCTATAGACAGTGTGAGTTTCAAATTATCAACCAGTGCGCCTTGACGGATGAAACACTAAACACCTATAGACAGTGTGAGTTTCAAACCATCAACCAGTGCGCCTTGACGGATGGAACACTAAACACCTATAGACAGTGTGAGTTTCAAATTATCAACCAGTGCGCCTTGACGGATGGAACACTAAACACCTATAGACAGTGTGAGTTTCAAACCAGCAACTAGTGCGCCTTGACGGATGAAACACTAACTACCTATCGTGTGAGTTTCAAACCAGCAACTACTGCGCCTCGGGACAAAAGCTCTTGGAAATCTGTTAAGCGTCTTCGATTTAAGTGGCCTTCAGCTAGGTGTCTCCCGACGGTGAACCTGGGTGGTAGATGAGTCCACCGCCACTAATTTGTCTTGCAAAAGCCTGATCAAACTGCCAGATGGCGTGGTTGTAACAAGCCAAAGCAAAGGCAACTTCTAGAGACTTGAGTTATCTTCTATCTTGAAAACCAAAATGGCGTCACTGGTTTCCTGACTAAAACCCATTACACAGCACACACGTTTCTCACTCAATCTACAACGGAGAGTCATTTCAAAGCTTCGCGCCGAACCCCTCTGATCTAAGCAGGTAAAGGGTTTGAGATTCAGAGAGTCCTCTCCAATTGTCTTTCATGGATTGAAAAGATAATTTATTACAAATTAATGGCTAATTTCGCTCTCGGTAATGTCTACTGAAATATGCTTCATGTTCTGGACAGAGGCAAGTGACTTGACGCTCTGAATATTCTCATCTCGCAAGCACAGATAGGTTTCATTGGTTTAGGAACGGGTTGGTCAGCAACATGTAAGAGGGGAGAAAACGGGAGTCTCTTCTTTGGTCCGTTTAAGAAGCCGGTGTGTGAGCGATGGTATAATCACCCCAACATGCCCGGATTCTCTTCACGCCGTAGGTGGTTGATAGGATTGGGTCAAACCACTAGAGTCTTGCCCAGGATTTACTAAAGGAGCTTGCTGGATTGATGAGAATGACCCTAGATTGGTTTTTAACTGAAATACATATCAAACAAGCAATGGCTCTCAAGCTCTAGATCTACTGAATTGATGAGAATGAACCTCTGTATGACACAGGTCAGATTCCACCAATCCACCAAACATCGCCAAATCTATAATTATTTGTATCCCTAAAAAAAAGAAACCAGGGGCAACAGAGTATGACTTATGAGTCATATAACCAAAATACTTTCAAGAATCATCATCATGCGATTCAGAAACAAAATCATACGGCAAATAGCGGAGGAGCATTGTGGCCTTGTGGAGGGAAAATGCATATCAAATGTAATTATTCTTCAAGACAGTTCCAAAAAAAAAAAAAAAAATACAAACAGCAACCAAAAAACAAAACAAAACTGGAGGCAACAAAAATAGTTCTGGTTCTTACGGAGAATGCTGCAAGTCTCATGGCTTGCGGGCAGAGAAATCAAACGGAACTTTCTTTCTCACGAGATACCGGCAAGGGACGATCACTCATAACTAGATTACGTAAGCGACATGCACCCTTTTTTGGCCATGTGATGAGTAAAGAGAGACTAAATCTAGAACAGCTCGTGACAACTGGAATGAACGAAGGCAGACGCAGCATGGGATCGGGAAAGTAGAGAGAAGAGAAGTTGGATGGACTAACACACTGTCTAAAAGTAGGGAGAGTGAAAGATGCTCTAAGTAGAGAGAAGAGAAGTTGGATGGACTAACACACTGTCTAAAAGTAGGGAGAGTGAAACATGCTCTAAGTAGAGAGAAGAAAAGTTGGATGGACTAACACACTGTCTAAAAGTAGGGAGAGTGAAAGATGCTCTAAGTAGAGAGAAGAGAAGTTGGATGGACTAACACACTGTCTAAAAGTAGGGAGAGTGAAAGATGCTCTAAGTAGAGAGAAGAGAAGTTGGATGGACTAACACACTGTCTAAAAGTAGGGAGAGTGAAACATGCTCTAAGTAGAGAGAAGAGAAGTTGGATGGACTAACACACTGTCTAAAAGTAGGGAGAGTGAAACATGCTCTAAGTAGAGAGAAGAGAAGTTGGATGGACTAACACACTGTCTAAAAGTAGGGAGAGTGAAACATGCTCTAAGTAGAGAGAAGAGAAGTTGGATGGACTAACACACTGTCTAAAAGTAGGGAGAGTGAAACATGCTCTAAGTAGAGAGAAGAGAAGTTGGATGGACTAACACACTGTCTAAAAGTAGGGAGAGTGAAACATGCTCTAAGTAGAGAGAAGAGAAGTTGGATGGACTAACACACTGTCTAAAAGTAGGGAGAGTGAAACATGCTCTAAGTAGAGAGAAGAGAAGTTGGATGGACTAACACACTGTCTAAAAGTAGGGAGAGTGAAAGATGCTCTAAGTAGAGAGAAGAGAAGTTGGATGGACTAACACACTGTCTAAAAGTAGGGAGAGTGAAAGATGTTCTAAGTAGAGAGAAGAGAAGTTGGATGGACTAACACACTGTCTAAAAGTAGGGAGAGTGAAACATGCTCTAAGTAGAGAGAAGAGAAGTTGGATGGACTAACACACTGTCTAAAAGTAGGGAGAGTGAAAGATGCTCTAAGTAGAGAGAAGAAGAGTTGGATGGACTAACACACTGTCTAAAAGTAGGGAGAGTGAAAGATGTTCTAAGTAGAGAGAAGAGAAGTTGGATGGACTAACACACTGTCTAAAAGTAGGGAGAGTGAAACATGCTCTAAGTAGAGAGAAGAGAAGTTGGATGGACTAACACACTGTCTAAAAGTAGGGAGAGTGAAACATGCTCTAAGTAGAGAGAAGAGAAGTTGGATGGACTAACACACTGTCTAAAAGTAGGGAGAGTGAAACATGCTCTAAGTAGAGAGAAGAGAAGTTGGATGGACTAACACACTGTCTAAAAGTAGGGAGAGTGAAACATGCTCTAAGTAGAGAGAAGAGAAGTTGGATGGACTAACACACTGTCTAAAAGTAGGGAGAGTGAAACATGCTCTAAGTAGAGAGAAGAGAAGTTGGATGGACTAACACACTGTCTAAAAGTAGGGAGAGTGAAACATGCTCTAGGTAGAGAGAAGAGAAGTTGGATGGACTAACACACTGTCTAAAAGTAGGGAGAGTGAAACATGCTCTAAGTAGAGAGAAGAGAAGTTGGATGGACTAACACACTGTCTAAAAGTAGGGAGAGTGAAACATGCTCTAAGTAGAGAGAAGAGAAGTTGGATGGACTAACACACTGTCTAAAAGTAGGGAGAGTGAAACATGCTCTAAGAGCGACGAGGTGACCGGAGGGTCATGATCGCCTACGCTAAAGAGCACGGCACCTGATTGATTGACTGATATCTTACACATTTAAAAAAAAAATCTATGCAAATATTCGTCCTTTGACTTGTTTTCCTTCGATGACTCCCACTTTCTCTGGGTCTGTCTGCCCGCGCCTCTCTCTTTCTTGTGCTTCCAAGTTTTATTTACTCTCCAAGTCCGTCCTCGAAGAATTTTTCATAAAATAAGAACGTGGTGTTGAACTTCACTTTATTCTTCTTGAAGAAAGTGAGTGGTTGATTTTAGATGATTTAAAGCAATCTTAGTGGTACTAAGTTGATTTGAAATTCACCGTCATGGATCATTTAGACGAATTACATGTAATGGCTTCAAAGTACAATGTTTCTACTCTCTAATTATTATTCTTTAAATCCACTTCCCTTCCCCCCCCCCCCGGAAAAAAGAACGATAACAGAACAAAAAGGGGGGAAAAAAAAGAAAAAACGATTTGCTCGGATGAAAGTCGGAGTTACAAAAAAGAAAAAAAAAACCAAAACAAACAAATTATTTCGCTCAAAAGTTTGCCATCCGGGAGTATTTGAATATGGGCCCAGGCTTCAGGGATTCCCAGTAAATAGCTTGCTGGCAGCGTGGAGTAACCTCAAACAAAACTGCATTAAGTTTGGAAGGTTTGTTTAATTACGGAATGCGACATGTTCTGATTTGTAAAGCAATAACTGGATGAGGTGAGCTAAACAGGCAGATTGAAAAATCAATTGTCCAGTTTAAGAGTATCCTAAAAGAGTTAGGTGATGCCGGCCTTTCCAGCTTTACACCTGGCGAGAGAGAGACATGCCAGAGGATCTCAGCCAGCAGTTCAGACCTTCACGTGTCAAGTCCACACAGGTCCCATCCAAATAAGTCACAAAACCCGTGCCGAGACCCTATCTCGTCCACCAGAATAGTCTGGTTTGAGGACGTAAGCACTAATGTGACTCGTTATGGTTCAACTTGAACATGAATTTATGATCTAAAAACAATGCACTTGTTTCTAACGAAAAAAAAATGTTTTAAATACTATTAATTTTGGTGAAAATTATACATGTATAAATTTTTCTTTTTAATTTATAACATAAATTTGTTAAAATTAAAAAAAAAAGTAAGAAGTCATCTGACAAAAGTAAAAAAAGCATCATTAGGAGCTAAATCTAGATCTGACAAACTACACTAGAAAGGATCTCTTTTTTTTTCTTCTGCCTTTTAGCCTATTTATGTCTAGATAAAAAGTTTCTCAAAATCACCTCTCTCTCTCTCTCTCTCTCTCTCTCTCTCTCTCTCTCTCTCTCTCTCTCTCTCTCTCTCTTCTCTCTTTTTATTTCCTTTAGTCATTTGTCAGTATATTTTCAACACAAATACATGTACTCTATCGCAAATGCTTTTCAATCTGCGAGGTGAGATGATTGTACCCTTGTGACCTTCATGGATTTGTTGACAAAATTTTCAGGCAAAGAGAAATGGCGAAGTTTCGGATTACGAACGTTAACGGATTCACACGAAGAGGGGATTTGTAATTCTGTCCGTTTATGATTCTCTGGTGTGACCTAAAGCTGTGGAACTAATTGTCTGATAATATGAGTGTATGTTCCACTATGAAATCTTTCAATTATTTCCTCTAAACTATAGCATATAAGTGATTCAGCCTCTTTGTAACGATATAACAAATGTAAGACTACAGTTTAGGAGGGTTACAAATATATTACTCATATTTCACTTTACACTGAGTAATAAATCTGTATTCGACACTTATATAGCCTTCAACTCAATGATATACTTTAGCTCTCCTTTAAACCTACTTGTATATTTTTATGTTTTACATACAAACTACTTAAACCTCAGGCATTTCAATGGATTGAAGGACTTAGATAATTTATGTTAAACGAATTAATCTAACTTGTTATTTTAGGACAGTCTCATTTGCTTTCGTCAAGGTATGCACTGGTTCCTTCCTATCGGACCGGTCTAGTTAGCCGCCAAACCATAAGGTATTTCTATCTGCTTTAACCTTCAGAGAAATGCACAGCAACAAGGAAACAAAGAGTGTAAACGACACAAATGAAAGAAACTAGATCAACAACGACAGCACATACACATTCCCTAAAACAATGAAGTACAGCAAGCGCAAGGGGAAAACATTTTGCCGTATTTTTTTCCAAATTTCACTTCTATTAGATTTAGGCCCAAGACTGCTGAGAAATCCATCTCCTTTGTCTTGAAAAGCGTTTTAAAAAGGGTAAAAACTTTGACCTTGACCAAAAAACTTTTCTTTTAATTTTAAGGGGCATGGTTAAATATTGTAATGATAAACACCTTTCTTTGAATAACTATTCGTCGTAACGGCGTATTTGATTTCATGCCACACAGCACTGGTTTCACTGAAGCGACTGAAGTTTAAAAGGGGACAGCTTGGAGAGCAGAAAGGATCAATGCCTCGTTCTTTTCAGAACACGAATGTTTCCTACCCCTCTCCCGGGTCACGACTCGCTCCCACTTCTCTCCAACCTCTCTCCCACTTTTCTGCAATCTCTCTCCCGGATCACGACTCGCTCCCACTTCTCTCCAACCTCTCTCCCACTTTTCTGAACCACCCTCACTCTGTGATCACGACCCTCACTCTCAGACTTCTCTCCACCCTCATTCGACTTTTCTGCAATCTCTCTCCCGGATCACGACTCTCTCCCACTTCTCTCCAACCTCTCTCCCACTTTTCTGCAATCTCTCTCCCGGATCACGACTCGCTCCCACTTCTCTCCAACCTCTCTCCCACTTTTCTGCAATCTCTCTGACATCACGACTCACCCTCACTTCTGTAACATAAACCACCCTCACTTTTCTGCAATCTCTCTCCCGGATCACGACTCGCTCCCACTTCTCTCCCATTCCTCTCCAACTTTCACCTTTTCTTCCGAACCACCCTCACTCTGTGATAACACCCTCACTCTCAGACATAAACCACCCTCATTCGACATAAACCACCTCACTCTGTGATAACACCCTCACTCTCAGACATAAACCACCCTCATTCGACATAAACCACCTCACTCTGTGATAACACCCTCACTCTCAGACATAAACCACCCTCATTCGACATAAACCACCCTCAGTCTGTGACACAAACCACCCCACTCTCTGACATAAACCACCCTCACTCTGTGACATAAACCACCCTCACTCTGTGACATAAACCACCCTCATTCTCTGACATAAACCACCCTCACTCTCAGATACAAATCTCCCTCACTCTGTGACATAAACCACCCTCACTCTCAGACATAAACCACCCTCATTCGACATAAACCACCTCACTCTGTGACACAAACCACCCTCACTCTCAGACATAAACCACCCTCATTCGACATAAACCACCTCACTCTGTGACACAAACCACCCTCACTCTCTGACATCAACCACCCTCACTCTGTAACAAAAACCACCCTCACTCTGTGACATAAACCACCCTCACTCTCAGACATTACTCTTTCATCGTTCTATCAATAATTTTGCTCAAAGTCACAAACCTAAGGAACCGTGTGAGGCCTACAGAACATCACACAAAGTTTTGCCCTCAGAGATACATCAGAAAGTCTCCTTAGACTTTGACGTCTTGGAAACCAAAGTACACGGTGACTGTGTGTATCTTGTCGTGTACTATGCCAGTCACATATTGTACTTTTTAGAAGTTACAAGTGTTTATACACACAAAAAAAAAAAAACAAACAAAAAATAACTAAGATATCACTGCCAATGTCTAAAAAGTGGATATCAAGTCAAACTTGTTTATAAACAATCTGAACTCCAATCTGCGACTTTATCATTTATTGAAACAGCGAAGAGAGCAAGACTGAGCGATCATACCTGATCCAGACAGAGCATCACAGAGCTAAGCAAATGGAAAGATATCCATGACCCGGGAAGCTGTCCTGTCCCCCCAGTGCTTCTTGGTGAATTCGACTTTGATCTCAGATATATCAGTATCTTACACCTCTTGCTTTACCATTCGCTCGCCTTTTGCACATAACTTCTCTCTACTTTCTTCTCTATCTCTCTCACCGCCTCCCTATAGCTGCCCTTACCACAAGATCCTCCCCTTTTCCATTCTCTCCCTTATGTCTATCAGACTTGTGCTGAGACTTCTCTTTATCTCCTTTACCCTCTTCTCGTCAGATGCGCGGCCGGCCCCTTTCTCAGCCCTGTCCTGTCTGAAAGAAATCCTCTTTAACACCAGAGACACAGCTTTTGGATGGAGACACAGTTTTTCAAGGCTCACGTGTTTACCTCCTTGAGTCTCGATCCTAAATTTTTTTTGTCTTACAAATTAAAATGAAGAAATTTAAGCCGTAGAAAGAGATCGAGTATAAACAATTTTCTATAAGCACAAAAGCTATGAATGGGAGATTCCCCCTTTAAGGTACTATGCAATGCACTTTGCCTACTTACTTTTGTGAAGTCAACTTTGCATGAATTTTGACAGGAGCTATGGTTCTTGTGTTTGCCAGGCCTCGTATAATATTAACCATAACTGATGTTCTGTTAAGCCCTCTTTGAAATGAAAGTAGCCTAAGTTTATTTACAGAAAACAGCAATGAAAACAACATGCACATGTTTCTAGTGAACTAAGAGAGCATAAAGATATTCAAACATGTTTCTAGTGAACTAAGAGAGCATAAAGATATTCAAACATGTTCCTAGTGAACTAAGAGAGCATAAAGATATTCAAACATGTTTCTAGTGAACTAAGAGAGCATAAAGATATTCAAACATGTTTCTAGTGAACTAAGAGAGCATAGAGATATTCAAATCTCTTATTTATCATCCACTTTGTTTGTGAGCTTTAACTAAAACCTTCCCCACACGCAAGTTTTATCCGGGCTCTTCATACGCTGTCTTTATCCATTTTGTAACTAAGAACATGTGTTATTGTAAGTAAGCATTGTGTATTATTGTAAGTAAGCGCAGGTATTATTGTAGGTAAGCACATGTGTTATTGTAAGCATTGTGTATTATTGTAAGTAAGCGTATGTATTATTGTAGGTAAGTACATGTGTTATTGTAAGTAAGCACTGTGTGTTATTGTAGGTAAGCACATGTGTTATTGTAAGTAAGCATTGTGTATTATTGTATGTAAGCGCATGTATTATTTTAGGTAAGCACATGTGTTATTGTAAGTAAGCAAATGTATTAATGTAAGTAAGCGCATGTATTATTATAGGTTAGCACATGTGTTATTGTAAGTAAGCAAATGTATTATTGTAAGTAAGCGCATGAATTATTGTAGGTAAGCACATATATTATTGTAAGTAAGCACTTGTTATATTGTAAGTAAGCACATGCATTATTGTAAGTAAGCATATGTATTATTGTAAGTAAGCGCATGTATTATTTTAAGTAAGCACATGTTTATGTAAGTAAGAACATGTATTATTGTACGTAAGCACGTGTATTATTGTACGTAAGCACATGTTTTATCGTAAGTAAGCACATATTTTATTGTAAATAAGCACATGTATTATAGTCAGTAAGCACATGTATTATAGTCAGTAAGCACATGTATTATAGTCAGTAAGCACATGTATTATAGTCAGTAAGCACATGTATTATAGTCAGTAAGCACATGTATTATAGTCAGTAAGCACATGTTTTATCTGGACTCTTCCTCTACAGTTATTACGGAGTAGAGCGATAAATAGTTAAGCGTAGTGAAAGAATAAATAATGTCATGGCTGAGAAAACACGTAGGCTACTCTCTCTCTCTCTCTCTCTGCCTTTCCGTCACTTCTCCTCTTTTTCAGCTTCTTCCTCATCTTACGGAGTCACTCTGGGGGGGGGGAGGGGGGAATAAGATAAATCGAGACTGTGTAAAATGCTTCCCAATATTTTTCCCCGTCTATTGTGAAATATCAGCTAGAAATGGTGAAGATCAATATTCGATTAGACAAAAAAAGACCTTTACTTTATTCAAAGCAAATTTCAATAAGGCACATGTGAAACATTTTAGGACATCTCTCGTAAAGAGTGACTTTCCGCATAAACATCAAGATCTAGACCCTACAAGGAATATTGATAAGTACGCTCTTCTCAGACTTGTGGAGACAAATTCAATTTGCAACTCTGATTTGATTCTGCTCTTTGTTTATATCACAGATCCCAAGAAAAATGTGGAGTCTGTCGCAGGCAAGCTCATGGCTCCTCGTTGTGTTTTGTGTCGTCCTGTTCTCATACACAGCTGCTCAGGTGGGATCCGTTTCTTCTCTTCATTAAAATCATCATCATCATCATCACCATCATCATCATCGCCATTACCGTTATCAACCTCATCATCATTACTAATATCATCATTAACCTCGTCATCATTACCAATATCATCACCAACCTTATCATCATCATTATCACCACCATCAATATCATCACCAACCTTATCATCATCATTATCACCACCGCCAATATCATCCTCAACCTTATCATCATCATTATCACCACCACCAATATCATCACCAACCTTATCATCATCATTATCACAACCACCAATATCATCACCAACCTTATCATCATCATTATCACCACCACCAATATCATCACCAACCTTATCATCATCATTATCACCACCACCAATATCATCACCAACCTTATCATCATCATTATCACCACCACCAATATCACCAACCTTATCATCATCATTATCACCACCACCAATATCATCACCAACCTTATCATCATCATTATCACCACCACCAATATCATCACCAACCTTATCATCATCATTATCACCACCACCAATATCATCACCAACCTTATCATCATCATTGTCACCACCACCAATATCATCAACAACCTCATCCCCTCATTCTCATTACCAATATCATTATCATTGTCATCCTAAGCGTCGGGATCATCACCAATATTATCCTCACCAATATCATAATCCTCATTATCATTACCAATAGCACCATCAACATCCTCATCACCAATATGATTTTCATTATGGTGGTCATAGTTGTTGACATGATCCTAAACATTTTCCTCGTCGTCAAGACATCATGTTCCGCTTCGCCTCACATCGCTTGACCGTGCTTGGTTCTTTCCTTCAGTGGTTATGCTCAATTCATCAAACAAGGAAGATTTGGGCTGAAGTAAGATCTTCCCAGCACGGCAATGCTGTTAATGTGATTCAAGTTTTATTTGTCTTGTTCCACTCAGCGATCTTGTTATTTGAATCTATCCCAATAATATACTTCCTGAGTCAAGATTAAAGTTTTCCATTATGGGTATATAATTGCTCCAGATCCAATGAGAATATTCTTAACTTCATTATTCAGAGTAAAGAATGGCTTGGTGCATGACACGGCAGAAAGGAAACCTTGATGCTACGTTTATCGTAGGATATAGCGGACTTATTCTCGTAGCTATTTTTAGCTAATGTCTTTTGTCATTGATACTAGGTCACAAATATTGTCCATGTTGCTAGTTTCACTGCATACTAGAGAGTTATTGTCCATGTTGCTAGTTTCTCTACACACTACAGAGTTGTATTGTCCATGTTGCTACCTTCACTACACACTACAGAGCTATATTGTCCATGTTGCTACCTTAACTACACACTACAGAGCTATATTGTCCATAGTGCTAGTTTCACTTCACACTACAGAGCTATATTGTCAATGTTGCTAGTTTCACTACACACTACAGAGCTATATTGTCCATGTGCTAGTTTCTCTACACACTACATAGCTATTGTCCATATTGCTACTTTCACTACACACTACAGAGCTATATTGTCCATGTTGCTAGTTTCTCTACACACTACAGAGCTATGTTGTCCATGTTGCTAGTTTCTCTACACACTAAATAGCTATGCTGTCCATGTTGCTAGTTTCACTACACACTACACAGCTATATTGTCCATGTGCTAGTTTTCTACACACTACAGAGCTGTATTGTCCATGTCGCTACCTTCACTACACACTAAAGAGCTATATTGTCCATGTTGCTACCTTCACTACACACTACAGAGCTATATTGTCCATATTACTAGTTTCACTTCACACTACAGAGCAATATTGTCCATGTTGCTAGTTTCACTACACACTACAGAGCTATGTTGTCCATGTTGCTAGTTTCACTGAATACTATAGAGTTATTGTTCATATTGCTAGTTTCACTATACACTACAGAGCTATATTGTCCATGTTGCTACCTTCACTACACACTACAGAGCTATATTGTCCATGTTGCTACCTTCACTACACACTACAGAGCTATATTGTCCATGTTGCTACCTTCACTACACACTACAGAGCTATATTGTCCATAGTGCTAGTTTCACTTCACACTACAGAGCTATATTGTCAATGTTGCTAGTTTCACTACAAACTACAGAGCTATATTGTCCATGTTGCTAGTTTCACTTCACACTACAGAGCTATATTGTCCATGTGCTAGTTTCACTGGACACTACAGAGCTACAGTCCATGTTGCTCAGTTCTTTCGTCATTACAGAGGTATTGTCCATGTTGCTAGCTTCACTGCTCATTACAGAGGTATTGTCCATGTTGCTAGCTTCACTTTTCATTACAGGAGCTACAGTCCATGTTGCTAGCTTCACTTCTCATCACAGAGCTACAGTCCATGTTGCTCAGTTCTTTCCTCATCACAGAGCTACAGTCCATGTTGCTCAGTTCTTTCCTCATCACAGAGCTACAGTCCATGTTGCTAGCTTCACTGCTCATTACAGAGCTACAGTCCATGTTGCTCAGTTCTTTCCTCATCACAGAGCTACAGTCCATGTTGCTCAGTTCTTTCCTCATCACAGAGCTACAGTCCATGTTGCTCAGTTCTTTCCTCATCACAGAGCTACAGTCCATGTTGCTCAGTTCTTTCCTCATCACAGAGCTACAGTCCATGTTGCTCAGTTCTTTCCTCATCACAGAGCTACAGTCCATGTTGCTCAGTTCTTTCCTCATCACAGAGCTACAGTCCATGTTGCTCAGTTCTTTCCTCATCACAGAGCTACAGTCCATGTTGCTAGCTTCACTGCTCATTACAGAGGTATTGTCCATGTTGCTAGCTTCACTGCTCATTACAGAGGTATTGTCCATGTTGCTAGCTTCACTTCTCATCACAGAGCTACAGTCCATGTTGCTCAGTTCTTTCCTCATCACAGAGCTACAGTCCATGTTGCTAGCTTCACTGCTCATTACAGAGTCATTTTACATGTAGAAGCAGGACATGGAGGTGGTGAAGGGATCCTTATGTTCGCAACTTAGTTTCCATTACGTCATCCCAAAAATGGTACTACTATTAGTTTTTTTTTTTTTAACCTTAACGTCTTATGTCGCAGTTTTGTTGGTAAGGCCAGGTTTCTCGCCTGTAGGCATGAGGTGACTTTATAAATATTTCTGTGTAAAACCGTATAACAGTGCTGGAACAATATTGGGTTTCATCTTTCAAGTGCTAACATGTTTTAGGTATCTTAGAAGAAACATCGTAGTTGTGCCACGGTCTCTTCCAAGCAATAGATGGAAATAAATATGAACTTTTCATAATTTCTAGTATAGACAACTTATCCAGGTCCTTCAACGGAAGCATTTGTTATTTTCTGGTTAAGCTCACGGGCTCCCTGGAGAAAAGCTCTGATTGCGGCTCCAGCAAAGGCTGCTTCACCAAGTGCGAGAGTGACAGCAGCTGCACGTTCACCGTGGCCTGGAGTGTCGATGCTGGTGGAGCGACTGCTACATACATCCTCAGTTCAGTCGTGGCTTCCAATGGCTCCTACATCGCTCTCGGGTTCTCCGAAGATGATAAAATGGTAAGAAAGAACACCAATTTTACTCTTATATTCTCTTTGAGAGTTTGGCTACTGTGAAGAAAAGAAGCCAATTTTACTGTTCTCTCCTCCTTGAGAGTGTTGCAGCTGTTTTCAATTCTTCCAATCGTTCTTGCTTGGTATGCTCAGAGTTCAGCGTTAGGACAATATCTTGGGGGATTTTTTTTGTACGGGAGAGAAAATTTAGTAGTCTTTATAGTTTGGGGCGGGCTTGGCAAATTTAATGAAGACGAACCCATTATCAATCAATCTATCAATCAATCAATCAATCAATCAATCAATCAATCAGGTGCCATTAGCTGAGACGATCATGACCTTTCACGATTTCTAGTCCTGCAGTTTATGTAAGATTGCCTCGATCGCCAGCAAATTTTGTTAAACGTGAATTCCTTCCCAAAGGGATCTGATGACGTTATTGGATGCCTGGGACTCAGTGACGGGACAGTGAGAAAATTCAGCGCCCAGAATAATGGCAAGAGACCGGAAGTTTTCTCCGACGATGTAAGTAGGAAAACTTTCACATTCTGCGGAATCTTTAACGGTTTTAGTTTGGTCTGTTCAGAAAAATGATTTTGTAATAGTAAAATATTCCACGAAACCTAATTCGTTAATCCCATACCGTGAGTTGAGCTATCTGGAATTGCCTAATTCACAACATTCAATATCTTTGAAGCACAGCAAAGATGTTGTCGTTGTGAAATAGCACCAAGCAACCATATTTGCCGATTAGGACAAACCATGAATGAAGTTATCTTAAAATGCTATCTTTATAACAATTAACTTATTGGGACCACAAATTTTGGTGCGGGAACATTAAGCACCCTTACTGGCATACCTGATCAAACGGTGGCTTGATGAATTTTAGAGTACATAGAATAGAGAATTATGGATAAATAAGTGTTAGCATTTTTCGTCAGCAGAGGGTTGAAATTGTGACTAAGTGTATGTCTTTCGAGATTAGATTTTTAGGTCAGCCTTAGAATGCTGAGTTCTTAAATTCCTGGAATAGTCTTCCCGTATCAGTTTCGCAGGCTGGTGCAGCTACTGCGTTATTTTGGACAAACATTTCTCACAGCATTAATAAAGGGCATTAAAGACATAGAATAGTTTAGTGGAAAGTATATTAGTTTCACCGTATTTGATTTTTCTTCTTCTTTTTTTATTTTACCTGTCTTTCTGACATAATACTCTGTATCAATGACTGGACCACGAGCAATGAATGTTTAGCACCCTGATAGTTTTGTAACAAAACATAATTATCTTCTTAAAGCGACTATGGCTGGTTTGCCATGGGTTTTTAGCACATAAAGAATATTTCAAACTCTATCGAAGTTTCAAGTAAAAACTGCATATTATTTTGACTTTAGAAAACCATCGAATTTTTTCGACCGATTGGGTCTGTTTGTTTTTCTTGCTGACAACTCGATGAAATTTAAACCTGCTTTTCGGGGGAGTAAAACTGAGCGCTCCAAATATATGAGTCCCCTTGTTTAGAGCGAAATAGTGATCGCAATTTCATATCATTTGAAGCATTTCGCCTTCAAAACGTTTTGAACCACTTTCTAGAGGTTTAACTCATTACAAATTAAAAAAAAATAGAAAATACCTTTATAGACTATGTATGCAAAAGTGGAAATGAAAAATCATTTGATCCACTTAACAAAAAAATCTGAGGTTAATTTACCATTTCTGGTATTCTTTAAAAACCGAACATAATTATGTCAAATCTTCCATATATATTTAATGAATACTGTTGTTATCGTTGCTAAAGTATCTACCTTAAAACCTTCTGTTGTGACAAACTATATTGTGAAACGGATGAGAGAGTAGGAAGGCATGGCATATTCCATTCCAGCTATACTGGACTTGGCATTTTGAGAGAAAGCTGCAAAACTACCTTGGTTACTCCTGCAACACAGTCTTTCTTTGGAATAGGATGGGTTGAAAGCTGTCTTCTTAATGAAAGCTGTCTTCTTAATGAAAGCTGTCTTCTTAATGAAAGCTGTCTTCTTAATGAAAGCTGTGTTCTTAATGAAAGCTGTCTTCTTAATGAAAGCTGTCTTCTTAATGAAAGCTGACTTCTTAATGAAAGCTGTCTTCTTAATGAAAGCTGTCTTCTTAATGAAAGCTGTCTTCCTAATGAAAGCTGTCTTCTTAATGAAAGCTGTCTTCCTAATAAAAGCTGTCTTCCTAATGAAAGCTGTCTTCTTAATGAAAGCTGTCTTCTTAATGAAAGCTGTCTTCTTAATGAAAGCTGTCTTTCTAATGAAAGCTGTCTTCTTAATGAAAGTTGTCTTCCTAATGAAAGCTGTCTTCTTAATGAAAGCTGTCTTCCTAATGAAAGCTGTCTTCTTAATGAAAGCTGTCTTCTTAATGAAAGCTGTCTTCCTAATGAAAGCTGTCTTCTTAATGAAAGCTGTCTTCCTAATGAAAGCTGTCTTCTTAATGAAAGCTGTCTTCGTAATGAAAGCTGTCTTCTTAATGAAAGCTGTCTTCTTAATGAAAGCTGTTTCTTCCTTAGAGACCATGTTGTAGTGTGAGCAGTTTGTTTCCAGACGTCGCCATGCATATCGTCCGCCTCTTTATCCACAAACAGAGAAGACACATAACTAGTATTGGACACAACAGCGCCAAAAATCTTTTAGAATTTTTATTAATTTCAGTCCAAGGGAAAAAAAAATTAAAAATTCCTTTGATATCTAACCATCCCCCCCCCCACCCCAAACACACACACAGTGACTCCTCTCCACCCTATCCACCGCTTCAGTGGAAGAAATGGGGCGGAACAAAGAAAATCGAAAGTTTTCGAGATAAGAACAGCAAAGTATAAAAATTCGTCTTAGAGAAACTGATCCGCTTCGACAGCTCGTCCCGATCTTACCTGTATTGAGGCTTAAGAATTACAACGATCGAAACATATAGACCCTATCGTTGCCTCTAACAGGGTGTGAAATGGACCTGATAAATCTTTTATATCATCGCCTTCTAATAAGGGAGAAATCGGAGCAGATTCCTACATATTGCTATAACAATAGCATAATAATAATAATAATAATAATAATAATAATAATAATAATAATAATAATAATAATAATAATAATAATAATAATAATAATAATAAAAATAATAATAATAATAAAAATAAAATAGGAATTATACTACTACTACTACTACTACTACTACTACTGCTGCTGCTGCTGCTGCTGCTGCTGCTACTGCTGCTGCTACTGCTGCTGCTGCTGCTACTACTACTACTACTACTACTACTACTACTACTACTACTACTACTACTACTACTACTACTACTACTACTACTACTACTACTACTAATAGTAATAATAATAATAATGGTAATAATAGTAATAATAATAATAATAATAATAATAATAATAATAATAATAATAATAATAATAATAATAATAATAATAATAATAATAATAATAATAATAATAAAAATAACAACAACAACAACAACAACAACAACAACAACAACAACAACAACAACAACAAGAACAACAAAAACAACAACAAAAGATGATAATAAAATCGTTCGCCTAAAGAAGCCCGTTTTTTAACATAAATCACTAACCTTTTTCGGTTAAACCTTCCTTTTGTCAACTATGTTCAGTGTATGACAGGTGTTATTGATTGAATGATTTCGTACACGACATTCAATGCGATATTGTAGCGGTCGAGCTATATCCTTCAATCAATGCCTCCTCAGAATCTGAAGTTAATCAGAGATGAGATGAAAGACGGGACGTTGACCTGTAGCCTCAGACGACCATTGGCGAACTACACCGTGTCTGGGAAAACCCGCAGAAACATTAACGACCCGTTCAGGCTACTGTTTGCTAGAGGGTCTGGCTCTCTGGGTGAGTGCAGTTTGCAGAGCAGACAGAAAGCGGAAAACACAGGCAACACAGTGATATATAGATATATAGATAGACAGACGAACAGATAAATAGATAGAGAGATATATTGAATGACTGACTTTTCTTTTATCACTGCAATGATCACATTCACCAATTAAATCTTCATTCTTTATCGGTTGTTCCTATCCCAGAGAACAGCATGGCATCCCTGAGTTACCACGGCCCCAGCGACCGTTTCGTTTCGTCCCAAGCTCTGTCAGTAACGGACACCAAAGTGGACGAAATTGGTGAGGTCCCACTTTCTCACAGCTGTCTTAGATTTAAGTACTCAGACAATATAGTTTTAGGTCCCACTTTCTCACAACTGTCTCAGATTTTAGTGATCAGACAGTATGGTTAGGATCCTACTTTCTCACAACTGTCTTAGATTTTAGTAATCAGACAATATGGTTAGGTCCCACTTTCTCACAACTGTCTTAGATTTAAGTACTCAGACAATATGGTGAGGTCCCACTTTCTCACAACTGTCTTAGATTTAAGTACTCAGACAATATGGTTAGGTCACGCTTAGATTTAAATAATCAAGGATTATGGTGAGATCCCACTTTCTCACCGTCTTAGATTTAACAAATCAAGTAATAGAGTGAGGTTCCACTTTCTCACAAATGTCTTAGATTTAAATAATCAGACAGTATGGTGAGATCCCTCTTTCTCAACGTCTTAGATTTCAATATCAAACATTATGGTGGAGGCCATTCTTTCTCACAAATGTCTTAGATTCAATTAATCAAACAATATTGTGAGGTCGCAATTTCTTCGATTTAAGTAATCAAGGAATATGGAGAGGTTCCACTTTTCCGCAAATCTCTTTGATTTAAATAATCAATTAATATGGTGAGGTTTTACTTTCTCACAAATGTCTTAGATAAAAATAATCAAGCATTATGGTAAGGTCCCACTTTCTCAGCGCCTTAGATTTAAATAATAAAGCAATATGGTTAGGTCATACTTTCTCCCAAATATTCTCGATTTAAAAAAATCAAGCAATATGGTGATGCCATACTTTCTTACAAATGTCGTAGATTTAAATAATCAAGCAATATTGTGAGATCCCACTTTCTCACCGTCTTAGATTTCAATAAATTTTTTTTGTAGATTTTGTTGCGAACTAATCTAACAAGAAAGTAACTAGTCGTAAAAAAATTCATCTCCAAATTTTGAAGTGGAAGTTTTATGGTTTTCAAAAAATTCTTCGACCAAGCAAGTGTTACCCTTCATATCTCTAATAGAACATAACGGTTTTTTTTATTCTAGGAACTCAAAGCTCTGTAACGACCCCAGCAGCCAGTGTGAGTACATGTGTCATGTTAAAACAGTTAGTAATAGTTGCTCTTTCAAACAAGCTCTGTTGAAACGCATAATGGCAGTATTGTTCGTGACTGTTTTTTTTTAAAAACTAAAAACAGGTAGAGATGTTATTCTGAATAACTACTTCCTGTTATAACTACCGCTCTTAGTCATGACATGAGGAAAGTTGTACAGATGTACACCCTACACCAAGATTTTGTGAACGATTGTCATGAGGAAAGTTGTACAGATGTACACCCTACACCAAGATTTTGTGAACGATTGTCATGAGGAAAGTTGTACAGATGTACACCCTACACCAAGATTTTGTGAACGATTGTCATGAGGAAAGTTGTACAGATGTACACCCTACACCAAGATTTTGTGAACGATTGTCATGAGGAAAGTTGTACAGATGTACACCCTACACCAAGATTTTGTGAACGATTGTCATGAGGAAAGTTGTACAGATGTACACCCTACACCAAGATTTTGTGAACGATTGTCATGAGGAAAGTTGTACAGATGTACACCCTACACCAAGATTTTGTGAACGATTGTCATGAGGAAAGTTGTACAGATGTACACCCTACACCAAGATTTTGTGAACGATTGTCATGAGGAAAGTTGTACAGATGTACACCCTACACCAAGATTTTGTGAACGATTGTTCAAGTAAAATTTGTAAGGTGTACCTAGAAACTGAATCGCTCTATCCGCGTCTCACTGCACATAGTCTCTGCATCTCACTGTAACCCGCCCTGCTTTGGAGCTTTTTGCTTGGGTAAGTAGCACCCGGCGATTTTCCTGTGGATGGCCGTCATCAAACAATTAGTTAAATGAAAGTTATCAAGTTAAAAATGAACCCTTTTAAATTTTATGTTCCCAAATCCTCAGTCTGATGATCGTCTTTCTTAATGTGGAAAAGATTCTCCTGAGATTTCTGAGGGAGGCGTTCAAAGGTCAAACCATGTCTTAGAAATGCGTGTTTTATTTTACTCTTCCAGCTCGGTCATCTTGGTAGAGTCCTAAATTCTGTACTTTAAAGCGTTAAAAATTTCCCTTGGTGTGAAGTTTCGAGAAACAAGATATGATTGAAGAAGATTTTGAGATTTTTAAAAAAATTATTTGATAAATAAGAGAAGAAAAGATGGAACAAGGAGATGGCAAAAAATATCGTTATTTTTAGATTTTAGTTGACATTCCTTCCTGAAAAAAATAGTACCACTAAAACACTATTTTCTAATTCTTTAACATTAATGTTCTACCCTTTTGTTTTGTTGGTAAAGCAAATTTTTCGCCTGTAGATCTGAGGTCATTTTGTAAATAGGTTTGTGTCAAACCGCATAGCAGCTCGGACGGTATTGGTTTTCATCTTGCTCGTGCTACAAAGTTTTAATTATATTAGAAGAAAGATCATGCTTTTGTCTGGCCTCTACCAAGCAATAGATGGATATATGAACTTTTCATAATTTCTAGTATAGATAACTTGTCCAGGTCCTTCAACGGAAGCATTTGTTACTTTCTGGTTAAGCTCACGGGCTCCCTGGAGAAAAGCTCTGACTGTGGCTCCAGCAAAGGCTGCTTCACCAAGTGCGAGAGTGACAGCAGCTGCACGTTCACCGTGGCCTGGAGTGTCGATGCTGGTGGAGCGACTGCTACATACATCCTCAGTTCAGACGTGGCCTCCACTGGCTCCTACATCTCTCTCGGGTTCTCCGAAGATGATAAAATGGTAAGAAAGAACACCAATTTTACTGTTATGTTCTCTTTGAGAGTTTGGCTACTGTGAAGACAAGACGTCTATTATTGCTATCTTCTCTTTGAGGGTGGTAACTGTATCTTGCCGATCTTGCTGTGAAGTTGAACGTTAGGACAATAGTTTGGTGTTTGTGTGGGAGAGCCAAAACAGTAGATTTCATCGCTGAGTTGGATATGAAGAAAGTTTGGTTCGGCGTTAGGGAATCGGATAAAGTCATACTTGTTCTAATAAATTAGAGTATATTAAGTGCGTCTGTTCTTAGTAGATATTGAGATTTTATTGTTCGAAAGATAGCAGGCCATTTTTTTCCTGAAATTGTTAGCATGAAACAGGAGACAACAAAGACAGAAAGCGAGGAATGAGTTCGAGAAGATGATAAGAAATTGAAAAGACTGAATGAGAGGAAAGAAAGATGGGGAGGAGGATGAAAAGAACAAGGCATGTGACAAGAGATGAAGTGAAGATCAAATCTCTGAAACTTTCTAAGAATTGGAGCATGGAATGGAGGTGAAAGCTGGGGAGCAAGAAATGTTTCGGAAATGATTTCTTGTCCTGTAGTTGATCTGTGATTGTCTTGATTGCTATTTTGTTAAATATGAATTCCTTCTTAAAGGGATCTGATGATGTTATGGGATGCCTGGGACTCAGTGACGGGACAGTGAGTAAATTCAGCGCCCAGAATAACGGCAAGAGACCGGAAGTCTACTCAGACAGTGTGAGTAGAAAGACATTCATAATCTGTTGAACCTGTCTACTTTCATAGTCATTAAAGGAATTTCGGTCGGTCCAGAAAAGATGTTGCAGTAGTTAAACAGTACCAAACAAACAGCCATCTTTACAGATTTGGACAAACCTGTACCATGAATGAAGTTATCTTAAAATGCTAAATTTATAACAATCAACTAATGGGGACCACGATTTTAGTGCTGGAACATCAACTACCCTTACTGGCATACCTGATCAAACGGTGGCTTGATGGATTTTTGAGTAGATAGAATAGAGAATTATGGATAAATAAGTGTTAGCATTTTTCGTCAGCAGAGGGTTGAAATTGTGACTAAGTGTATGTCTTTCGAGATTAGATTTTTAGGTCAGCCTTAGAATGCTGAGTTATTAAATTCCTGGAATAGTCTTCCCGTATCAGTTTCGCAGGCTGGTGCAGCTACTGCGTTATTTGGGACAAACATTTCTCACAGCATTAATAAAGGGCATTAAAGACATAGAATAGTTTAGTGGAAAGTATATTAGTTTCACCGTATTTGATTTTTCTTTCTTTTTTTTTATTTTACCTGTCTTTCTGACATAATACTCTGTATCAATGACTGGACCACGAGCAATGAATGTTTAGCACCCTGGTAGTTTTGTAACAAAGCATAATTATCTTCTTAAAGCGACTTTGGCTGGTTGAAGAATATTTCAAGCTATGTCAAAGTTTCAAATAAAAACTACATATTATTTTGACTTTTCTTTTTGAACAGATTGGGTCTATTTTTTTTTCTTGCTGTCAACTTGATGAAACATAAATAAAAACCTGATACTATTTTGTTTACTGCTTTGAATTTTTATTTACCGGTGGCAAGTTGACAAATTTTCTAAAAAGTCTTAGATAGTACAACACTTGTTTAAACTGTAAGCAGTATGCCATAATAAACAAATTTTCTAGCTGTAAACAGTAATCAATAATAAACCAGTCTTTTGAAGCTGTAAACAATAGTCAATAGTAAACAATTTTTCTAGCTGTAAGCATTATTAGATAGTCAAACAATTTTGTACTTGTAATCAGATTTTCATGTAAACTAGTTTTCAATATAAAACAGATTTCTAGCAGCAATCAGTATCTTATTGTAAACCAGGGCTAAAAACAGCAATTGATAGTAAAAAAAAGTTTTCTAACTGTAAACATCATTTCATTGCAAAATCCTAAAAGTGAGCTCAAAATGTATTAGAATGCTTTTCTTTGGGGAGAGAGAGGATAATACAGACTAGCCATGGCGCGTTTTACATGAAAGATTACATTAGAATCGTTTTTGTTTACTCTAGAGAAGCGAGTTTCTTAACATAAGTCACTTTGAAGTTACCTTTTTCGGTTAAACCTTCCTTTTCTCGACTATGATCAGTGTATGACAGGTGTTATTGATTGAATGATTTCGTACACGACATTCAATGCGATATTGTAGCGGTCGAGCTATATCCCTCAATCAATGCCTCCTCAGAGTCTGCAGTTCATCAGAGGTGAGATGAAAGACGGGACGTTGACCTGTAGCCTCAGACGACAATTGGCGGGCTACACTGTGTCTGGGAAAACCCGCAGAAACATTGGCAACAAGTTCGTGCTACTGTTTGCTAGAGGGTCTGGCTCTCTAGGTGAGTGCAGTCTGCTACAGAGCAGACAGGGAGCGGTAAACACAGGTAACATAGGGATATTAAGAGACAGAGTCGCAAAGAGTGGACAAACTGTAGGGCGAGGGAGGAAGAGAGGGAAAAGGAGAGACAAAAAAAAAGTCTGATGCAGTAAACAGCGTCGCATACAGAAACAGAGAGAGAGAGAGAGAGAGAGAGAGAGAGAGAGAGAGAGAGAGAGAGAGAGAGAGAGAGAGAGAGAGAGAGAGAGAGAGAGAGAGAGAGAGAGAGAGAGAGAGAGAGAGAGAGAGAGAGAGAGAGAGAGAGAGAGAGAGGTTAAGAAACATTAGGGGGGCATAAGAAACCTTATACATAGAGAGAGGGAATAGAAATGAGACAGAAAAAGATGAAGCTTATCACACAAGATGGATTCTTTGTTGACAGAAAGATGGATAAATAGATAGATAGGTAGATATAAAGATAGACTGATAGAGAGAGGGATAGATAGATTGTTAGATAGATAGATGGATAGATAGAAAGATAAATAAATGGATAGATGGATGGATTGAAAGACGGATGAATAGCTAGATAGATATGTTAAACAGATAGTTAGAAAGACTGAGATCCCTCCGGGCTTCTCTAACGACACGCCCCTCCTGCTCCGGCTGTTCTGCTCCCAGAGAACAATATGGCGTCCCTGAGTTACCACGGCGGCAACGACCGGTTCATATCGTCCCAGCCCCTATCAGCCAGTGACCTGATAGATGACAGCGCCAAAGACCTGAAATTTCCTCTTATCAAGCTGCACGGTAAGAGCACACTTTCTCACTAATATCTTAGACTTAACTCATCAAGCTGCACGGTGAGAGCACACTTTCTCACTAATATATTAGACTTAACTCATCAAGCTGCAAATTTAGATCACACTTTCTCACCAACATCTTAGATTTAACTCATCAAGCTGTACGGTGAGATCACACTTTCTCACCAACATCTTAGATTGAACTCATTAAACTTAAGTGACGACGTCTGAGACGTCTGACTTAAATGACTAACACAAAGAGATTATAATTCACCACACTGACTGACCTAAAGAAAAATAACTTCGCAATGAATACGGCTTGATGATCTATAGTTTGTATTAAATGTAAAGAAAGATAGATAGATGGATAGAGAGAGAGAGAGAGAGAGAGAGAGAGAGAGAGAGAGAGAAGACAGAGAGACAGACGACAGACAGACAGACAGACAGACAGACAGACAGACAGACAGACAGACAGAGAAACTTTTTCATGTTGTCGCAACTCGATAATTTTAACTCCTTTCCTTGCTGCCCAGTAAAGCTAGGCGGGTTAAACTCCTTTCTTTGCTGCCCAGTAAAGCTAGGCGGGTTAAACTCCTTTCTTTGCTGCCCAGTAAAGCTAGGCGGGTTAAACTCCTTTCTTTGCTGCCCAGTAAAGCTAGGCGGGTTAAACTCCTTTCTTTGCTGCCCAGTAAAGCTAGGCGGGTTAAACTCCTTTCTTTGCTGCCCAGTAAAGCTAGGCGGGTTAAACTCCTTTCTTTGCTGCCCAGTAAAGCTAGGCGGGTTAAACTCCTTTCTTTGCTGCCCAGTAAAGCTAGGCGGGTTAAACTCCTTTCTTTGCTGCCCAGTAAAGCTAGGCGGGTTAAACTCCTTTCTTTGCTGCCCAGTAAAGCTAGGCGGGTTAAACTCCTTTCTTTGCTGCCCAGTAAAGCTAGGCGGGTTAAACTCCTTTCCTTGCTGCCCAGTAAAGCTAGGCGGGTTAAACTCCTTTCCTTGCTGCCCAGTAAAGCTAGGCGGGTTAAACTCCTTTCTTTGCTGCCCAGTAAAGCTAGGCGGGTTAAACTCCTTTCCTTGCTGCCCAGTAAAGCTAGGCGGGTTAAACTCCTTTCCTTGCTGCCCAGTAAAGCTAGGCGGGTTAAACTCCTTTCTTTGCTGCCCAGTAAAGCTAGGCGGGTTAAACTCCTTTCTTTGCTGCCCAGTAAAGCTAGGCGGGTTAAACTCCTTTCCTTGCTGCCAAGTAAAGCTAGGCGGGTTAAACTCCTTTCTTTGCTGCCCAGTAAAGCTAGGCGGGTTAAACTCCTTTCTTTGCTGCCCAGTAAAGCTAGGCGGGTTAAACTCCTTTCTTTGCTGCCCAGTAAAGCTAGGCGGGTTAAACGCCTTTCTTTGCTGCCCAGTAAAGCTAGGCGGGTTAAACTCCTTTCCTTGCTGCCCAGTAAAGCTAGGCGGGTTAAACTCTTTTTCATGGTGCCCAGTAAAGCTAGGCGGGTTAAACTCCTTTCTTTGCTGCCCAGTAAAGCTAGGCGGGTTAAACGCCTTTCTTTGCTGCCCAGTAAAGCTAGGCGGGTTAAACTCCTTTCCTTGCTGCCCAGTAAAGCTAGGCGGGTTAAACTCTTTTCCATGGTGCCCAGTAAAGCTAGGCGGGTTAAACTCTTTTCCATGGTGCCCAGTAAAGCTAGGCGGGTTAAACTCTTTTCCATGATACCCAGTAAAGCTAGGCGGGTTAAACTCTTTTCCATGATGCCCAGTAAAGCTACGCGGGTTAAACTCTTTTCCATGGTGCCCAGTAAAGCTACGCGAATAAACTCTTTTCCATGGTGCCCTGTAAAGGTAGGCGGGTTAAACTCTTTTCCATGGTGCCCTGTAAAGGTAGGCGGGTTAAACTCTTTTCCATGGTGCCCTGTAAAGGTAGGCGGGTTAAACTCCTTTCCATGGTGCCCTGTAAAGGTAGGCGGGTTAAACTCCTTTCCATGGTGCCCTGTAAAGGTAGGCGGGTTAAACTCTTTTCCATGGTGCCCTGTAAAGGTAGGCGGGTTAAACTCTTTTCCATGGTGCCCTGTAAAGGTAGGCGGGTTAAACTCTTTTCCATGGTGCCCTGTAAAGGTAGGCGGGTTAAACTCTTTTCCATGGTGCCCTGTAAAGGTAGGCGGGTTAAACTCTTTTCCATGGTGCCCTGTAAAGGTAGGCGGGTTAAACTCCTTTCCATGGTGCCCTGTAAAGGCAGGCGGGTTAAACTCTTTTCCATGGTGCCCTGTAAAGGTAGGCGGGTTAAACTCCTTTTCATGATGCCCTGTAAAGGTAGGCGGGTTAAACTCCTTTCCATGGTGCCCTGTAAAGGTAGGCGGGTTAAACTCCTTTCCATGGTGCCCTGTAAAGGTAGGCGGGTTAAACTCCTTTCCATGGTGCCCTGTAAAGGTAGGCGGGTTAAACTCCTTTCCATGGTGCCCTGTAAAGCTAGGCGGGTTAAACTCTTTTCCATGGTGTCGTGTACAACGAAGGGAGTAAAGCCTCCCGCCCATGCTGCCCGATAAAGGGAGGAAATTAAAACCTTCTCTAGGCTGCTCAGTGGAGCGACGACACTAAGACGCCTGTCTTCGCTACCTGGTAGACCACGAACCTAAAACTCCTTTCCGTGCTGTCCAGTAAAGTGAGGAGAGTAAAACTCCTTTCAAGGCTACCCAGTAATTGTGACAGATGTAGCCAGACGAGGAGATACTAATTTCTATGTCATTCTTTTTATACCGCGCCTAATCAACAAAAATTACTTGCATAGGTAAAGACGAAGTTTTTCATATTTATTTATCGTAAAGTCACTTTGTAAAGTCAACTAATGATCTCCGCTGCAGTCTTGTTGTCAGAGTCAACTTTGTGATGTCAACTAACAGTCTCTGCTGCAGTCTTTGTGGTCAGAGTCAACTTTGTGATGTATACTACCGCTTTTCCCCATAGATGGGTCTTTCAGTAATATTTACTAACGCCTACTGTTAAAACCCGTGCGTTCAATGCCAGAATTGTAACAATCTCCTCTCTGTCTGTCTGTCTGTCTGTCTGTCTCTCTCTCTCTCTCTCTCTCTCTCTCTCTCTCTCTCTCTCTCTCTCTCTCTCTCTCTCTCTCTCTTTTAGAACATTCTTGATCGAAGCCTGATGCTCCTAGCCAGCAATGTCTTGTAACGCGCTGTACTGACTCGTCCTCTCTCTATCTACCTCACTCGTCCTCTCTCTATCTACCTCACTTGTCCTCTCTCTATCTACCTCACTCGTCCTCTCTCTATCTACCTCACTTGTCCTCTCTCTATCTACCTCACTTGTCCTCTCTCTATCTACCTCACTTGTCCTCTCTCTATCTACCTCACTCGTCCTCTCTCTATCTACCTCACTTGTCCTCTCTCTATCTACCTCACTTGTCCTCTCTCTATCTACCTCACTCGTCCTCTCTCTATCTACCTCACTTGTCCTCTCTCTATCTACCTCACTTGTCCTCTCTCTATCTACCTCACTTGTCCTCTCTCTATCTACCTCACTTGTCCTCTCTCTATCTACCTCACTTGTCCTCTCTCTATCTACCTCACTTGTCCTCTCTCTATCTACCTCACTTGTCCTCTCTCTATCTACCTCACTTGTCCTCTCTCTATCTACCTCACTTGTCCTCTCTCTATCTACCTCACTCTTCCTCTCTATCTACCTCACTTGTCCTCTCTCTATCTACCTCACTTGTCCTCTCTCTATCTACCTCACTTGTCCTCTCTCTATCTACCTCACTTGTCCTCTCTCTATCTACCTCACTTGTCCTCTCTCTATCTACCTCACTTGTCCTCTCTCTATCTACCTCACTTGTCCTCTCTCTATCTACCTCACTTGTCCTCTCTCTATCTACCTCACTTGTCCTCTCTCTATCTACCTCACTTGTCCTCTCTCTATCTACCTCACTTGTCCTCTCTCTATCCGTCTCACTTGTCCTCTCTCTATCTACCTCACTTGTCCTCTCTCTATCTACCTCACTTGTCCTCTCTCTATCTACCTCACTTGTCCTCTCTCTATCTACCTCACTTGTCCTCTCTCTATCTACCTCACTTGTCCTCTCTCTATCTACCTCACTTGTCCTCTCTCTATCTACCTCACTCTTCCTCTCTCTATCTACCTCACTTGTCCTCTCTCTATCTACCTCACTTGTCCTCTCTCTCTATCTACCTCACGTCCTCTCTCTATCTACCTCACTTGTCCTCTCTCTATCTACCTCACTTGTCCTCTCTCTATCTACCTCACTTGTCCTCTCTCTATCTACCTCACTTGTCCTCTCTCTATCTACCTCACTTGTCCTCTCTCTATCTACCTCACTTGTCCTCTCTTTATCTACCTCACTTGTCCTCTCTTTATCTACCTCACTTGTCCTCTCTCTATCTACCTCACTTGTCCTCTCTCTATCTACCTCACTTGTCCTCTCTTTATCTACCTCACTCGTCCTCTCTCTATCTACCTCACTTGTCCTCGCTCTCTATCTACCTCACTTGTCCTCTCTCTATCTACCTCTCTTGTTCTCTGTCTATCTACCTCACTCGTCCTCTCTCTATCTACCTCATTCGTCCTCTCTATATCTACCTCACTCTTCAGAGAGGTGGTGATTGGAGCCTGGGTGTTCCTGGCCAGCACTGTCTTGTAACGTCCTCTCTCTCTATCTACCTCACTTGTCCTCTCTCTTTCTCACACTTCAGGGGCGCTGATGATTGGAGCCTGGGTGTTCCTGGCCAGCACTGTCTTGTAACATCCTCTCTCTCTATCTACCTCACTTGTCCTCTCTCTATCTCTTCCTTCAGAGGCGCTGATGATTGAAGCCTGGGTGTTCCTGGCCAGCACTGTCTCGTAACGTGCTCTCTCTCTCCCCCTCTCTCTCTCTCTCTCTCTCTCTATCTCACTCTCCAGGAGCGCTGATGATTGAAGCCTGGATGTTCCTGGCAAGCACTGTCTTGTAACGTCCTCCTTCTCTCTATCTCTTCAGGAGCGCTGATGATTGGAGCCTGGGTGTTCCTGGCCAGCACTGCCTTGTAACGTCCTCTCTCTCTATCTACCTCACTTGTCCTCTCTTTATCTCACTCTTTAGGAGCGCTGATGATTGAAGCCTGGGTGTTCCTGGCCAGCACTGTCTCGTAACGTCCTCTCTCTCTCTCTCTGTCTCTGTCTCTCTGTCTCTCTCTCTGTCTCTCTCTCTGTCTCTCTCTCTCTCTCTCTCTCTCTCTCTCTCTATCTCACTCTTCAGGAGCGCTGATGATATAAGCCTGGGTGTTCCTGGCCAGCACTGTCTTGTAACGTCCTCCCTCTCTCTATCTCTTCAGGAGCGCTGATGATTGAAGCCTGGGTGTTCCTGGCCAGCACTGTCTTGTAACGTCCTCCCTCTCTCTATCGCTTCAGGAGCGCTGATGATTGGAGCCTGGGTGTTCCTGGCCAGCACTGTCTTGTAACGTCCTCCCTCTCTCTATCTCTTCAGGAGCGCTGATGATTGAAGCCTGGGTGTTCCTGGCCAGCACTGTCTTGTAACGTCCTCTCTCCCTATCTCTTCAGGAGCGCTGATGATTGGAGCCTGGGTGTTCCTGGCCAGCACTGTCTTGTAACGTCCTCTCTCCCTATCTCTTCAGGAGCGCTGATGATTGGAGCCTGGGTGTTCCTGGCCAGCACTGTCTTGTAACGTCCTCTCTCCCTATCTCTTCAGGAGCGCTGATGATTGGAGCCTGGGTGTTCCTGGCCAGCACTGTCTTGTAACGTCCTCTATCCCTATCTCTTCAGGAGCGCTGATGATATAAGCCTGGGTGTTCCTGGCCAGCACTGTCTTGTAACGTCCTCTCTCCCTATCTCTTCAGGAGCGCTGATGATATAAGCCTGGGTGTTCCTGGCCAGCACTGTCTTGTAACGTCCTCTCTCCCTATCTCTTCAGGAGCGCTGATGATTGAAGCCTGGGTGTTCCTGGCCAGCACTGTCTTGTAACGTCCTCTCTCCCTATCTCTTCAGGAGCGCTGATGATTGGAGCCTGGGTGTTCCTGGCCAGCACTGTCTTGTAACGTCCTCTCTCCCTATCTCTTCAGGAGCGCTGATGATTGGAGCCTGGGTGTTCCTGGCCAGCACTGTCTTGTAACGTCCTCTCTCCCTATCTCTTCAGGAGCGCTGATGATTGGAGCCTGGGTGTTCCTGGCCAGCACTGTCTTGTAACGTCCTCTCTCCCTATCTCTTCAGGAGCGCTGATGATATAAGCCTGGGTGTTCCTGGCCAGCACTGTCTTGTAACGTCCTCTCTCCCTATCTCTTCAGGAGCGCTGATGATTGGAGCCTGGGTGTTCCCGGCCAGCACTGTCTTGAACGTCCTCCATCTCTTTATCTCTTCAGGAGCGCTGAAGATTGGAGCCCGGGTGTTCCTGGCCAGCACTGTCTTGAACGTCCTCCCTCTCTTTATCTCTTCAGGAGCGCTGATGATTGGAGCCTGGGTGTTCCTGGCCAGCACTGTCTTGTAACGTCCTCTCTCCCTATCTCTTCAGGAGCGCTGATGATTGGAGCCTGGGTGTTCCTGGCCAGCACTGTCTTGTAACGTCCTCTCTCCCTATCTCTTCAGGAGCGCTGATGATTGGAGCCTGGGTGTTCCTGGCCAGCACTGTCTTGAACGTCCTCCCTCTCTTTATCTCTTCAGGAGCGCTGATGATTGGAGCCTGGGTGTTCCTGGCCAGCACTGTCTTGTAACGTCCTACCTCTCTCTATCTCACTCTTCAGGAGCGCTGATAATTGGAGCCTGGGTATTCCTTGCCAGCACTGTCTTGTAACGTCCTCTCTCTATCTCACTCTTCAGGAGCGCTGATAATTGGAGCCTGGGTATTCCTTGCCAGCACTGTCTTGTAACGTCCTCTCTCTATCTCACTCTTCAGGAGCGCTGATAATTGGAGCCTGGGTATTCCTTGCCAGCAATGTCTTGTAACGTCCTCTCTCTATCTCACTCTTCAGGAGCGCTGATGATTGGAGCCTGGGTGTTCCTGGCCAGCATGGGGATTGTCGCGGCCCGATACTACAAACCTGTGTGGAAACAAGACATGTGCTCCTTGAAAGTCTGGTTTCAGGTAGGCAGTTTCTGGACCCGTGATTCAGTGAAAAGATGGTTATCGGTAACTGATTTCTTAACATGTCATGTAGTTCAAGGCTGATTTCAGGTTCCTGGAGCCATGACTCAGTGAAAGTCTTGCGATTCTCCAGGTTGGCTGCCGGGTGTCATAAAAATTATTGGAGGATGAGATCAGTAGCGGCTTTGTTGAGTAAGGTCCACAGGAAGTATAAAAATATGTGTGTGTGTGTGTGTGTGGTTAGGGCTGTGAGGAGTTTGGAACGAAAGCTGACAAGGAAGGCAAGAAACACGGTAAAGAATATTCCAGCAACTAGTTATTGTTTCGAAGAGAAAGCTGTGTGTATAATGAATAGGACTAGTTAACAGCGGTTCTTAACCTTGTTGCAGGTACCGAACCCCACCAGTTTCATATGCGGATTCATACTTCTTTAGTGGGAAACAAAATATGATTTGTTTTTAAATTCAAGACATAGATAGGTTTTTACTGGCTCTGCCGAACCCCAGAGATCAACCCACCGAACCCCTAGGGCTCGATCAAACCCAGATTAAGAATCACTGAGTTAGCTGTTCTAAAATCTCGGTCTAATTATAACTCGTTTGAAACGGTTATTAATATTGAGATACTCGTGGGCAGATCTCAACTCCCGCAAAGCAGTACATATCTCGCCTTATCATAAACATTTAGAAGAGTTTTGAGATAGATTGATCTAAAGTTAGCTGTTTTGCCGCAATGATGCAGATTGAATATAAAGTAAGGGGAAAAGGAATTGCGAAGAGGGGCAAAATTTATTTAGAAAGTTAAGGCGAAAGTCGGAGAGACAGAATAAGAGAGAGAAAGAAGGAGAGAGAGAGACAGAGCGAGAGAGAGAAAAGGAGAGAAAGCGAGAGAGAGAGAGAGAGAGAGAGAGAGAGAGAGAGAGAGAGAGAGAGAGCGAAAGGGAGAAAGTGAGAGAGTGAGAGAGAAGGATAGAGAAGAAGAAGAAGAAGAAGAAGAAGAAGAAGAAGAAGAAGAAGAGACATAGAGATAGATAGATAGATAGATAGATAGATAGATAGATACATAGATAGATAGATAGATTGATAGAGAGAGAGAGAGAGGAGAGAGAATGAGTAAGAAAGATAATAGCTAAGACTGCCACTAAGCCATCATGTGTGTGTGTGTGTGTGTGTGTGTTATCCTCCCCAGATCCATCGGACCTGCATGATTCTCGTGTTCTGTACTTGTGTGGCTGGCTTCGTGGTCATCTTTGTGGAGGTTAAAGAGTGGGTGGAGGTGAGTATAACTCTCTCTCTCTCTCTCTCTCTCTCTCTCTCTCTCTCTCTCTCTCAATTTATCTCTCTCTCTCTCTTTTTCTTTTTTACTCTATCACTCTTTCTTTCATACTCTTGTTTTTCTTTAACTCTTTCTCTCTCTCTGTGTGTCTCTCTCCATCTCTCTCTCTCTCTCTGTATCTTTTTTTCTTTTTTACTCTATCACTCTTTCTTTCAGACTCCTTTTTTTTCTCTCTCTCTGTCTCTGTCTGCCTGTCTGTCTGTCTGTCTGTCTGTCTGTCTGTCTCTCTCTCTCTCTCTCTCTCTCTCTCTCTCTCTCTCTCTCTCTCTCTCTCTCTCTCTCTCTCTCTCTCTTTTCTGTAACATCATTAGAAGGGTGACCGTTGCCAGATATCACTATCAGACAGATTTATAAAACATTTAAAAAGTTTTGGCCTATTTTAACTTGCAGGCATAGAACCAGGGTGTGCAAGGTGGAAGCTGAGCTGTTGATCCTGTGCTCCAGCCTGGAATTAGATTTGACAAAGAACGGCAAAAGGGAGGAAAATCTCTAGAATTCTTCGCCTTGACAACCCTTAGTTGCTGTTTCCAAAAAAAAATAACCATTGTCAGGGCTTCACACAAGATTTGTCCCCAATGCACTATACGATTTTAGTGACTTGGGCCTGTTTTGTTCTTATTCCACGATTTGTGTTAAGACTCAAACCCACTACTGCATGTAACTTTAGAAGTGATACTGCCCACTCGGAATTAATCTTGTTCCATGGTTTGAGTTAAGACTTAAAGCCACTACTCCAAATAACACCTGTTAAAGGTTAGAAGTGATAGCGCCCACTCGGCATTGTTCTTGTTCCATGGTTTGAGTTAAGACTTAAAGCCACAACTCCAAATAACACCTGTTAAAGGTTAGAAGTGATAGCGCCCACTCGGCATTGTTCTTGTTCCATGGTTTGAGTTAAGACTTAAAGCCACAACTCCAAATAACACCTGTTAAAGGTTAGAAGTGATAGCGCCCACTCGGCATTGTTCTTGTTCCATGGTTTGAGTTAAGACTTAAAGCCACAACTCCAAATAACACCTGTTAAAGGTTAGAAGTGATAGCGCCCACTCGGCATTGTTCTTGTTCCATGGTTTGAGTTAAGACTTAAAGCCACAACTCCAAATAACACCTGTTAAAGGTTAGAAGTGATAGCGCCCACTCGGCATTGTTCTTGTTCCATGGTTTGAGTTAAGACTTAAAGCCACAACTCCAAATAACACCTGTTAAAGGTTAGAAGTGATAGCGCCCACTCGGCATTGTTCTTGTTCCATGGTTTGAGTTAAGACTTAAAGCCACTACTCCAAATAACACCTGTTAAAGGTTAGAAGTGATAGCGCCCACTCGGCATTGTTCTTGTTCCATGGTTTGAGTTAAGACTTAAAGCCACAACTCCAAATAACACCTGTTAAAGGTTAGAAGTGATAGCGCCCACTCGGCATTGTTCTTGTTCCATGGTTTGAGTTAAGACTTAAAGCCACAACTCCAAATAACACCTGTTAAAGGTTAGAAGTGATAGCGCCCACTCGGCATTGTTCTTGTTCCATGGTTTGAGTTAAGACTTAAAGCCACAACTCCAAATAACACCTGTTAAAGGTTAGAAGTGATAGCGCCCGGCCGATATTGTTCTTAAGACGTTTAAAGCGGGCGGTGACGTCACAGTTTTTCCCCTATCATAGTTGTGATTCAACGAATAATCCAATATATGTGCTTCTGCACTCTTGTTTTCTTCTGAAGAGTATTCTGTCACTGTTTACATGAAAGTTTTCATGTTGAGTCATTTAAGTACACAAATCTACCTGGATATTATATGTCAGTGCATACCGTGAAATAATAATTAGAGACATAAATGTAATGTTGTAACTCTTGATCTATGTATTGCTTTCGTGTTGGCTAACTGGAAAGAGAAAGTCGTCCCATCAATTTCTGGTGCAAAGCTTAACAAATCCGAGAACCGATTCTATACTCACTTGTTTCTCCCAGTAAAGTTTTTAAAAATTATTGTCTACGTTATGTTTGATATTCCCCAGATCGAGCAGAAGCCTTCTTATCTCGAGGGTCACCCGATCATGGGAGTGATCGTGACGGGACTCTGTGTGATCAATGTGAGGATACGCTGGCAAATACATGCAGCTTACGGTGGACTTTTGTTACGACAATGGTCTGCTGTGTTTGGTAGAGGATGTCTTGTTTGACTTTTCCAGCAAACATTGGCTGCTACTTTTGATGGAAGATGTTTTGCTTTCATTTTCCAACAAACACGGTCTACTATGTTTGGTAGAGGATGTCTTGATTACATCTTCCAACAAACACGGTTTACTATGTTTGGTAGAGGATGTCTTGATTACATCTTCCAACAAACACAGTTTCTTATGTTTAGTAGAGGATGTCTTGATTACATCTTCCAACAAACACAGTTTCCTATGTTTGGTAGAGGATGTCTTGATTACATCTTCCAAAAAACACGGTTTACTATGTTTGGTAGAGGATGTCTTGATTACATCTTCCAGAAAATACGGTCTACTATGTGTGGTAGAAGATGTCTTGATTACATCTTCCAACAAACACAGTTTACTATGTTTGGTAGAGGATGTCTTGATTACATCTTCCAAAAAACACGGTCTACTATGTTTGGTAGAGGATGTCTTGATTACATCTTCCAACAAACACAGTTTCCTAT
>JAWDGP010002753.1:0-7500 GCA_033675545.1 Elysia crispata | reverse complement strand
AGTTGACTCAATTTTTGTCAGCAACCTAGAAAGCCATTTTGAAAAGATAGAGAAAACCAAAATTGGCATAGCGCCAAAGTTTGCGCCTTGGAAGAAAATTGGTAAAAAAGCGAATCATATTGTAGAAATTATATCATAAAAAACACAGTTTTCGTACTAGAGTAATGAAACTTTCGGAGTTTATGGTTTTTTTAGATGCTGAACCTGATTATGCTATCTATTTGATAATTTGACCACTGTTTCTATTTCAAAACTGCATTGTAAGTCAATGATAGAAGTAAAAAATTAATAGTCACAGATGAATTATGATTGAACATATATTTTCAAATGTATACATGATAAAGCATTATGATTTTGATAGTTGTAGAAAACTCCCATGATAAACTGAGGTTCAATACACGCTTACATTAAAGCTGAAACTGTATGACTGTAAAAGAAAGTATTACATAAGAGACAAAATACATTACAGTTTTCAAAATATAAATTGAGAACCAATTCATGTAAAGGAATTAGCAAGCCTGAAAATATCAATATTTTGTTAAATGAAAACAATTTGAGCCTGCAACTTTAAAAAATTATAAAGTATAAACAGAAATTTTCGTTTCTTTTAAATTGTGAAGGTTTCTGTTCCGTGTATATGTTTTTTTAAGCCGCACCTATGGTTTTTCCCACTCTGCTTACCTCTCGGTCTCACTACCTCTTTTGCCAGACATACTATGTACCTGTATCAGTGTCACTTTTTTGTTGACTACCTACCTGTACACTTCGCTAATGAAAGTATCTATACTGTTTGTACCTTGCAGCGTTTTCTGTTTGTTTTACTAAATAAACCTTGAACCCAACAACAACATCAAGCAACAGTTTCTGTCAAATTTATTTTCACCGTAACAGCATTGTATTTAATAATCATCATCAGAACTTTAATTTTGAATGATTGTCTTTTGCCTAATGAACCCCCTCTTTTAGAGGGGGTTCATTGCATATCTTTCCAAGCAAAGTCTGGTAAAGATTTGCAGCAGTACCTGTCAGTCTTAAGTCCTCTTGCCCCATCACTAATTTTCTATATCGAATCTGATCTTTAAGATTTTCTGCTTTTCCATTTTTATATAACTGATCAAGCCCAGCTTTTGTGGTGCACAAACCACCTTGACACAAAACCGCATTCATAATTTTAACTTATTACAAAAGAATTCCAACTGCTTTTTTTTTACTTGGAACCATAGGGGCGCAATGGAGTTACAGGAGTGAGAAAATGATTCAAAGATGAGAAATCAGTTGAATAAAAAGAGGAAAGCCTGGCTAACGAGAAAGTATTACTAAAAGTACAGAGGAGTCCATATACATTCAACACCTAAGGGAAACTTTTGCTTCAAGTCAACTTTGTTTGCCAGCACTATTTTGTATTTCTTTACAAATTAAATTGCAATATTTAAAGCCAACTTTTGCCTACAGTCAACTAACTTTTTTGGTCCTGAGGTATTTATCCAGACTCCAGTGTAAAGTCTATGGAAGTAAAGAAAGGGCCAGGAGTGGAGAGAACGACGAAAAAGATACTGATTTTGAGGATGAAGACGATCATTACATTGATTATGGTGATGATAATGATGATGATGGTGATAATGATGATGATGGTGATGATGATGATGTGATGATGATAATGATGATGATTATGATGATGATGATGATGATGATGATGATGATGATGATGATGATGATGATGATGATGATGATGAAAAAACTGTCTTCACAAGCATGGGCATTATTAACACTGTATCGCCGATAATATTTTTTGTTTTATCATGTTTCACTACTTCAAAGATAAAAATGAGCCTGACTTTAACAACAGAAGAAAGAAATTTGCCCATTTCACTCTGTGTATCTCTGAATCCATTGGAAGCTAGGAAGCGAGAAAGAGAAACAGAAAAGGAAAGAGAGAGAGAGAGAGAGAGAGAGAGAGAGAGAGAGAGAGAGAGAGAGAGAGAGAGAGAGAGAGAGAGAGAGAGAGAGAGAGAGAGAGAGAGAGACAGACAGACAGACAGACAGACAGACAGACAGACAGACAGACAGACAGAGAGACGGACAGAGAGAGAGAGAGACAGACAGAGAGGTAAGCACAGCACTATGGCATCAGCTTCCCCCGAGTATAATTTGCCTCCTTAGATTAGAGGTAAAGGCAGTCTGAATCGAATAGCGAATAGTGTGGCTCTGTCCTGCCCCCCCCCCCCCTCCCCCGCCCCCCACCCCCGGTAATCCTGCGTTCACACCAAAAAATCGCTCGTCCAGAATTTTCCTTGAGCACACACCAATATAGTGCACCAAAAATACACTGTACTTTATAATTATCGATGTGTGCTTACATAACATACCTACAGTCTTGATTATCACACAAAGACTATAAATATGCCCTAGAAATGTAGTAAAAGAATACGTTCGTCATTACGTCATAGGCAAAGCACACAATCATACAGGCATCTCAAATCAATGTTCTAGCTTGAATACATCTAGTTACATTGGTGATAATGACAAGGTATGATGATAAAAGCAATAAATCTGTTCAACAATTCCTTTCTTATTTTCAGCTCAATGAAAATAGTTTCTGTCTAAACCTAAGGTTTGTTGAATACTTTTTCACTGTGGCAGGGCAAGGCACCTTGATCTGACTAAAAATAATTTAAGAAAGTTATTTTGATTTCCATAGGTTTTTTTTTTCAAATGTTCCATAATCAATCATTATGGTCTCCATCTTGAAATGACTTTATAAAACATAATGATTTGTCGAGTTCCTTGACTGGAAGAATTATTTTAAACTTTGTACTGAAGTGCTCTTCTCCCTTAAAAAAGAAGTTCTAAGAAAGTCTTTATCTTCGAGTGCGCGTTTCTTTATGCTACTCTTCTCTTCTATGTCAATTAGTACATCGTACTACACGTATTTTCCCCGTAACCTCAGTTTCCACTGCGTTTAATTCACGATGAACGGGATAGTTCTGCCTAAAGCACCTCTGTCCGTTCACTGTTGGAGGGAAGTCAAATAGCAGCGTCCAGTTTTCTTCTCACCTCCAGACCTGTGGGTAAGGACAGTTTTAGACTTTCCGCCAAATAAACCATTGATTTCTAACTAACCCCTTTCAGTTGTTGCATGCAGGAAACAGGGGTATCTGCGGAGAAGTTCGGTTGCCGCACTTATAATTGAGGCCCCGACGTGCGCACCTGGGGGCACGTGCCGTCAGACCCGGGAAGATGAGTTGTGGGACAGGAATGCTGTGGCTCGTCCAGTGGTTGTGCAGCCTCCTCAGTGGGGGGGTGGGGGGGGGGGGGGGGGGGGGTGTTCTGTGAAGAAGAATTAGCCCGTGTCTGTGTTCCCTCCTTTCTATTAAAACCAGCCAAAATTGTTTTAGGGTTTAATAATTATCAAGTTGACAACTTTCTACGTCGTCTCCTATTTTTTTTTCTGTAAAGAAAGCTAACCCTGTCTTTATCACAGCTAGTTTAGGTAATGCCACGTTCTCTCAATCCGAGCGAGAAGTCTGCTCGTCTCTCAGATACCTCCAGTACTGTAAAACTTCTCTACTGTCACCTCTTGTAGACCGTCGCGCACAATTGTCTCTTTCTCTGCAGCAATTGGGGCTGACTGACCAATAGACATTAATTGCCAACATCAGAGAAGAGGAGACAAAACAGAAGGAAACGAAGTGTAAGGCCAAAGGCAGACAGTGATAAGCTATACAGATTCAATAAGCGAGACCACTCTAGTGATGTGCTCAAAATAAATAAAACATGACTATAACGGGAATTTTAGTTCCAGGAGAAAAATCCTGCTGTAAGCAAGTTCCCGCTTCAGGAATGCAAAGAGATCTATCCCCACCCCCTCAAGAAAAAAAAAAGAAAAAGTTAATGTACGAACTACTACTTGTAAGTGTAAACACAGCTTGACAAAGAGAAAACGACTAATAGGCACCCGCAAAATCTTTTTATAGCTATCACGTGGTTTTAAGAAATCATGGAGGCTGTGCTATTATTGTCCATCACGTGGTTCAAAATATACAAACAATGTGTCTATAGCAGTACCATCTGTCTAGGAGGCCTGTTCACAAGGTTACGTAACATTATTCAGATGGGCCATCATCTGGCTAGCTATCAGCCACCTGCGCGAAGTTTGAACAGTTGATTAGAGCATGCTTAGCAGTACACACTGTGTTTTCACTGGACTCTCCTGCCATTTTGTTATTGGATTACATTCATTCTTTCTTGGATTATATTTCTTATCTTATTCTTTGTTATTCGCCCTTGGATTGCACCTTGTTCTAACAGATGCTTTCAATGTGGAACATTCCAAGAATGCTTTTTTGTGATTTGGTGTAGATTTTCCTCTAAATGTGTGCACACTGATAGAGTATGACCCGTGGCACCAAACATCATACAATGTAATATAAATATATATATATATATATATATATATATATATATATATATATATATATAGAGAGAGAGAGAGAGAGAGAGAGACTGATAAACAATTATACATGTTAAGTTCATCTAAATATGCTTTAAGTTTAATTAGCTTTTCCCTTTATGGTCTCTGCGATATCACTTTATAGAGAGAAGGTGTGCTAAAGTGGGAGCCAAAGTTTTTTAAAAGCCTTTTAACTAAAATCTCTGATACTCAAAGTGCCCTCAATACTTTAACCTTAAGTTTCATATTTCATTATATGGTGTATCGGTGTCATAATCAATTTCCTTAACTGTTTATTGTTTAGGGGAAGAAAGTGCACTGTTACAAACTGTAAGAGCGGCTATGCCAGTCAGAAGGGGAAAGAAAGTGAAACGGTTATTTTATAATTATGGTTTTCCGAAGGACCCAACTGAATGTCATAAATGGGTTTCGAGTCTCCCTAACAAAATTGAGAAAGTGACTGAACATATTGGAGTATGCAGTCGACACTGGCTCTCTGATACTCCTCACATTCGAAGAGGAAGATAATATTTATAATCTCTATGCATCCTCCTATTAACTTTGGTGAGATACCTTCACCATCCATATCACATGCTCATCCAAAAACTCCTCGCCCTACCTAAAAAAAGCTCTCAGTGAAAACAAAGTCAGAGAAATTGACGAACTGGATACATTCATAGTAAAAAATAAGTTTAACTGTGACACTGTTAAGGAAGCCCTTCAAGAAAGTTTGCTCCTCTATGGACCCAGTGCTTGTAATGCAGATAGAACAGAACAAGCACTTGCCAGCTTCAGTCGCGGTGGTTGTATGCATGAATATGTTATATACTTCCATATTAGACTTAGAGATGCAGATGCAGGAGTGACTGTAATTCAATTTGAAAACTACAACGGTTTTAAATTGGTAACACACCCAAATTTCCCCTGTAAAACTGTGAATCAATGGGATCAGCTAGAAGTTGTCCTTCATTTTTACACTGGAACAGGTTAGTACTGCCCATCATTCTGACCACCCCCCCCTCCCACATACACATAGACTTCTGTCTGTATCTCTTTCACTCTAAATATCACCATAACTTTTTTTGTCTTTCACATTCTGTCATTCCTTGTTTTGCTCTTGACATGTTACTCCAGTGCCTTTATTTAATGTAGCCTACTGTAACACTGTGTTATCAAGTCTCGAAAAGGTGTACATGTGGATCTGAGTTTCAAAGTGTAAATATTTGAATGTAATAGAAATTATGATGAGAAGGGAGAGTGTGTGTGTGTGAGAGAGAGAGAGAGAGGCCCGGAAGGGTTAAGAGTCGGATTGAGCTAGAGAGATGAAAGAAAGAGAGAAGGCCAGATATAAAGCGCACATGGCTAGCACCTATTACCATATCTAGCACCCCCCTTTTCCACACAAGTAGACCTCTGGCTGTCTGCATCTCTTTCACCCATTCTCTCTCTCTCTCTCTCTCTCTCTCTCTCTCTCTCTCTCTCTCTCTCTCTCTCTCTCTCTCTCTCTCTCTCATTCATTATTTTATCTCTTGCTCTAAGATTCTACGTACCTACTATGTTTGTTTTTGTTCCTTGGTCGAATTTTACAAAATTATAATCTCTGTCCCCCTCTCTCTCTCTCTCTCTCTCTCTCTCTCTCTCTCCCTCTTTCCCTCTCTCTTCATTTGCTTCTTCTGACTTGATACAATTAAAAACTCTCCTCATTATCTGATGTACGTGTTCTTAGTGTGTCACTCGAGTGCCGGTATTTGATGTACCGTACCACTGTATTATCAAATCTCGAAAAGGTGTACATGTGCATTTGAGTTTCTAAGTATTTGAATGTATAGCCTACATGTACTTAGAAGTTATGATGAAGAGGGAGGGAGGGAGAGAGAGAGAGAGAGAGAGAGAGAGAGAGAGAGAGAGAGAGAGAGAGAGAGAGAGAGAGAGAGAGAGAGAGAGAGAGAGAGAGAGAGAGAGAGAGAGAGAGAGAGACGGGAGTTAAGAGTCGGATTAATCTAAAGATGAGAGAGAGAGAGAGAGAGAGAGAGAGAGAGAGAGAGAGACGGGGGTTAAGAGTCGGATTAATCTAAAGATGAGAGAGAGAGAGAGAGAGAGAGAGAGAGAGAGAGAGAGAGAGAGAGAGAGAAGATGAGAGAGAGAGAGAGAGAGAGAGAGAGAGAGAGACGGGGGTTATGAGTCGGATTAATCTAAAGATGAGAGAGAGAGAGAGAGAGAGAGAGAGAGAGAGAGAGAGAGAGAGAGAGAGAGAGAGAAAGAGAGAGAGAGAGAGAGAGAGAGAGAGAGAGAGAGAGAGAGAGAGAGAGAGAGAGAGCGCACATTGCTAGCACCTCGCAGACCGGCCCATCTGAATAATATTACATAACCTATGAACAGGCCTTATAGATAATTGGTACTGGTCTGAACGGACACGGAAAGCCATGTGACGTCACAAAATTCGTGTTTGACTCAGATTTCACTTCCTTTCCACCAATGTTCAAAATGGAGAAAGGACGTGTGTTCAAAACGTATGAAGAGTTTGAGGCAGCCCTTAAATCATTTTCAGTGGCACTCACAGTCTATTTGTGAAAAGATCGAGTGAGTCAGTGAAAGAACTAATACTGAAGTACCTAAAATATAAAAGCATTCTCTTTGTGTGCAAGCACTCCCCGTCCAATCACACCAGCTCCTCGACGGGTCAGCGCCCATGCTAAAGGTAAGTCCCATCAATTGTGCTAATGAGATTTTTAGAGTTAAACATAGATAGGTCTTATATCCAGATCTAGACGATCTGATTTTAGATTTTAGTGGTTGGTTAAAGATAAGGGGTGAGTTATCCAAAGCCTAGATTTTTAAATCCTTCCCTGCCTCTTGGAATAGATCTAGATCTAGATTCTAGATCTATAACAGAATGGAAAATTTGGCATGAGGGCACCAAAAGCCTTATTGAAAGACATTGTCAGAGTACTGATCTGAAAGCTTATTTTGCAGTTCATAGGACAAATATTATAATCTAGATTTTCCAATCAATCATTTATTTTGAGGTTTCAGATTTTATAAGCCAAAGT
>JAWDGP010002752.1:0-25228 GCA_033675545.1 Elysia crispata | reverse complement strand
GCAATGGGCACAATCGAAGGGGAAAAGAGAGGTGGAAGACAATCAGAAGCAGAGAGAGAGAGAGAGAGAGAGAGAGAGAGAGAGAGAGAGAGAGAGAGAGAGAGAGAGAGAGAGAGAGAAAGAGAGAGAGAGATGCACTTGTTCGTAACATGATGTCTGAACAGATAGACCGATATCCAAACGTAGAATCGCATTATTGTCGAGAGAAGTCAACGAGGGAGTATTTGAGTGCTGAACTGAATAAGCGCAAGATGTACACCTTGTTTCTCAGAGAATGGATACCAAGAGTAAAGCCACCAAGCTTCACTACATATCTGGATGTATTAAAAGGGAAAAAAACCTATCAATACACCGACCAAAAAAAAGACGAGTGTTCCCTGTGTATTAATTACCACCAAGGTGGTGAAGAGGTGAAAAGGGATTTACAAGAAAAGTTTGACAACCATGTAGGAGAGAAAAAAAAGGTGAGACAACTGAAAAATGAGTCCAAGAAAAGATGCATGGAAGATGCAAGCATTCATTGTGCTAAGTTTGATCTATAGCAGGTCATGTACCTACCGATGTCTCGTGAGAGCTCTATTTTCTACAAAAGAAGGCTCTCAAACTACAACCTTACCTTCTATAATATTAGCAACAAAGACTGCTATTGTTTCCTTTGGGATGAAACACAAAAGATATCATCAGAGATATCCACGTCTGTGTACACAGCTTTGAAATTCTATGACAGTAAGGGCATAAAAAACATATCTCTTCGCCAATGGTTGCTGTGGCGAGAACAAAAATTCTATCACTCTTGGCATGATGTTGTTTGTACACTGTCATCAACAGTACAAACCTTGAGGAGATCTCGCAGCACTTCTTTGAGACCAAGCATTACTTTTTGCATTGCTTGCAGGTCCATGTACTTCCTTTGTGTGATTGGAATTGAGATCTACTCCAGTCTAGCAGCATTGTACTCTTTGATGCGGTTAGGAAAAGGCTCAACCACTGTCTTATTTTCATGATCAGTTTGTACTGGACTGTCCAGAAGAGTAAGCCAACGTAAGTCTTTAGGGATGACCTATTTTTTTTCCATGGTCTTATGCCACTGAAATGCAGGGTGGACATTTTCTTAAAATCTTGGTACTTCAGCTGTTTCACATGATAGGGTCGGGGTTTTCTCCTTGCTGTCTGCATGAGGATTTCCTGATCTCGTGGAGTGAATATATCAGTCACAAGGTTCCTCTCCTTTTGTGTGAACTGCACTCCTGTCTCTTGAGCCAATACAAAGTACATATTTGACAGATACGAATTTTTGGTTTGGCCCCCACATCCATCACTGTAGACAATTACCTCTTTAATTTCCTGGCTGGCCTCTAAAACATTCTTTAAGTGCATATACTGGATGTAGGCAAAAATTTCACTAGAGAGGCTGCCGTTAGTTTCATCCCGCATATAACAGTATCCGTCTTTTGTGTACGGATTGAATAGAGTAAAGTTGTGGACCTGCAGTTTAGTTCTGTAGAAAATACATTTGCTTTACTCTGAGGGCACAACATCATAGACTGCGTATCCATGGTCCATACAGATATACTTGGATTTTTACTACTTTTTTTGTCTATCCATCTTTTTGGGGGCTCTAGCTTTGTCTTTTAGATACTTTTTGTGTACTTCTGGTGTGATATTTCCCATTTTTGCCGAAATACAAGTGTTACACTGGTCTTTTCTGGGGATAAAAGTTGAACAATTTAGAAATGTAAATACTTTATTGAACAGGGTAAAACCCACCTATCTCCGATTTCGCTGAGCTGCTTCTTCAGAGTAAATGTTGCACAGATCCCGGCACCAGTGTTTTGAAGATCTGGATGTGAATTTAAAAAAAAATAGAAAGGCATACCGGGTACATTAAAAATAAGTAGGATTTAGGTTCGGGTCGTTTTGATTTTTCAGAGAATAAAACCTAAAGTTTTTGATACCCAGAAAATTTTCCGCGAAATACAAAATTTTATAGTTCTAAGGTTTTATAACTTTCTCTTTTAATGCAGTATTAAAAAACAAGTGCCACTGCTTTGGAAATGAATACGTTTTTCTTTTTATTTGAAAAGTCTCAGACTAGGTGTCACCTCTGGTCTATACTGGTACTTTCTGTTGTAGTTCTGTGCCTCACTCATGACATTTGGTCGATAAGGGTTTGGTTCCACTTCTAACTGGAGCCAACGGTGAGAACGCTGAAAGGGTGAAAAACGGTTTAATATCTCACATAATTGATTAAAAGTTCCTTTCAGTTGGTGTAAGAGAATATCAAAGCATAAGCTATATATTCTTACCTTGTGTTGGAGGCAATTCTTCATCGCAATGCTGTGGTGCAAGTTATTGATATTAATTAATGACGTAAAACTAATATAACGGTTTAAATATTTCACTCCACCTTAATCTCACAAATGCCTAAGTCACCCTCAGTTCTAATTTTCATCAGTTTCCTTGAATGTGGGCTTGTGCGTCATGACTAAGTTAATTGTGAATCGTTATTGACATAAATTTAAGCAAAGTTTATGGTAAGAAAATACATATATTTTTTTCTCAATTATACATTAATAATGATGAGTTTGTGTCTTCTTACCTTTATCCAGCATATCGTACTTCATTGGTAGTGTAAGGCGATTTCTGCCTATAGGTTTTGGACCCATCGTTGGCCGACTTCACTAGTCAACTCAATTGCTCAAAAAGAACAAATCCTTATTATTAGTATTAAAAAGTTAGAGATAGGCTTCGGCAATTTAGAACCAGGAAATTATGGTCTCAATGTTTCCCATTATGGTTTTACCTAAATTCGGCCAAATAAAGAGATGTTGTGACGATACACACTGATACATTTGTTAGGTTTCTATTTGTGGATGCGTTCTTTCAAACGAAAATCGTTTTTTTATTTCAGATATTACGTACGTTCTCCTCTAACTACTTTTCTAGATATTTCGTTGTCAAGATGATTGATGTTTCTAAAACACTGTTACACACACAATCTCTCTCTCTCTCTCTCTCTCTCTCTCTCTCTCTCTCTCTCTCTCTCTCTCTCTCTCTCTCCCTCCCTCTCTCTCTCTCAGCTCAAGACGTACTCTTGGAATGGTAAGGTTTTTCCCATCATGTTACACTCAACGTTACTATTCATAAATGTATTTATTCGGGCCGTTCCCGAATAGATTTATTACTTTAAGTGCTATTGTTATCCAAATCGGCAAGAAACTGAAAAAATCTTTATAAAAATTAGTTAAACGATTGAAGACTGCAATTCGAACAACACCATTTCAGTTCTGTTTCTACAAATTGCAAATGCTGAAATATCTTTTTGCAGGTAAATATACCGTATCATTTATCAAAATGGTCGATTGTTATATTGTTGACAATTTCAAATTACCTTTGGCGCATATTAAATAAAGGATGCTTCCCCAAACAGGGACTCTTTGTTGAGCACATCATATAAGATTTCCTGTTTGGTTATAATCGTTACTTCATAAACAATTTTTTTTCAGCGGTACTACTTTACAATTCTAATGAATGGTAGGAAAAATGTAATTGACCTCAAAGTTATAATTAAGAATGCTTAGGATTCCTTCACGATAAAATTGGTCTGCTTAGGGAGCAATTGTACCGTAAGTTAAAAATACTCTCATTCTTACACTAACTTATCTTTTCTTCCTTTTTGCATCTACTTCCATCTATGCTAAACTACACAGGATATTCTTTTCATTATAAACAAGAAAGAGAGTTAAAAAATGAAAACACACAAATGTGAAATATTCTCCGTTCTTCTCGTTCGTTATTTGCAATAAAAAATAGAGATCGGTTATATTTTTAAGTGAACTGTGTGATGAACAAAAACTTTTTTTTTACTTATTTTTGTTTTGCTTTGTTTTTGTTTTATAAAGACATTATGATACTTTATAAAAATAAAAGTTTGAAAATAAGGTCGACTCTGACTTAGTGTAAATAAGTTACATAGTTCGAATCAACAGCAGAAAAGTATGTTGAAGAGACCAGTTTTAGCGTTTGAAGATTATAGTAATTATAGGTAATGCGATTTTACAAAGAGTTATGCTACCTAGCTGGAAGTCATGAGCTCTACTTTAAGTAGTTGTTAACATATCAAGCAAAAGCGTCTGCAAGAACGTACATTGTTGTGAAATTTAAAGTTAAAAAACGAAAACATAAAATAAGTACATGAAAAAAAAATTATCTGGGTCTGCTTACATCTTCAAAATGCTTTTGATTGTTAAAAAAATAAAGCACGATTCCCAACGAAGGGACATAACTGTTTGTGAAATCTCATTTCCTATGTTGGTGCCTGCTCGACGAGATGTCCGCCTGGCGCCTGGGCTTTTTATCGTTGTTCTCACTCGTCCTGTCCCTGGTTTGTATCCTCAGCAATCTTACGCAGCTATTCCAGGTCTGGAGTGTCGGTTAGTTTGCTTACTTTATTAGTTCCAGAGAATCTTTTGAGATGTCTGAGAGTGGACACAATGGATGGTTTTAGCCTGTCTTATATTCTTGCGGCTTCTTGTTTTTAAATAAATATCGTATCATTTCCTTGTTGGTTAGTGTATTGAAGTAGTATCATAAGATGTGCAGGAAAAGGATAGTGAGGGTGATTGGTACTTTATCTGTTTTAAAGCAGAGACTGTTTTGCTGCTTGCTGTTGTATATTTGATATGAAGGAGCGCTCTAAGTTGTTAAGGTGTTAAGTTTGTGTTCTTGTTTTGTGAGAACCCAGGTGTCACAGTTGTACAAAGGGACAAAAGTTGCACTTATCAAAAAAAAATCTACATCATCTGCGTAAGCAGGCTTCAAATTATCATTGGCATTCTGTACTTAAAGCATTTTCAAGTATTTGTTAAACAATATAATACACTCACTGGTAAACAATAATACCGGGTGAAGGTGTTCCGGTATTTTAAATGAATGTCTTAGCTTCTGGTGTGTTTCTCACTTTAAGTGAGAGGTTTGTGTTACTGAGGAGGTATATCTAATAATTTGAGCGTCGGTTTTGGAATTAATTAAAAAATAAAATAGCAGACTGTTTTTAACATGTCAATACTTTTATTGATAACTCATGATATATCACAAAATGAATATGGGCTTTACATATGCACTATGTAGATTACAATACATGAGTTAAAAAGTGGAAATTCTATTTTTTAAAGATTCTATATGTTTGTTACGAAAACAAATATTCATCACAAACATGATGTTACAGAGATTTAATATTTTTTTTATTTGTAATTTTCGCGAAGAAGGATAGTTTGTTATTTATAATGTCTTCCACAAAACCATATAACCATATTACTGGCATCGACTACTTTAAGTGTTTGGAAAAGCAGAAAAATACGCTGTAAAACAATAATTATTTCTAGAAAAAAACATGATTATGTACGTTTTATAAAATATTTATTCAAATAAAGTATCACATGCACTCTCAAGACTTTCAACAGCGCTACAATCACACCCCCTCCCCTATCCTACAATTAAAGATTACACCAACGGCACGTTTGCGTCCTGTGGGGCGCCGCCTAAAGCCATGCTTCCCGTGTCGAGTGACAACGCTGGGAGAGCGTAATCAAAGACGTCAGCAGGACCAACCACGCCACTGTAGCCCCCACCGGGGTCCCTAGTGGAGCGCTGAGCGAGCCACCATCACCTGCCCCAGGCTTCGGGCTGTTGTTGATGTAGACGTTGCCATCGATACTGACGTCTCCGCTGCGGAACCTGTCATCCGTCAAAAATCCGGCACCCATGTCCATCGCACTCACATCAGGACCATGGAGACCAAGCCCTCCAAGACCAACATCGAAATTAAGTCCTGGCCCGTCCAGTGCGAGATCCATACCGCTGTCGAACATCCCGTCTCTGCCGTAGTCGACCAGATAGACATCGGATCTAGCGGTGTCACGGCTGTCGATCAGATTCACTGTCACCCCATCAATGGGTCGATCTCTTCTATTGGCCTGGCCTGTTTGTTTTGCTACGAAAGGTCTAGTGCGTGGTCTTGACTCCACAAATCCAACCTCTTCTATCTAAAGGGCGAAAGCACATAATCGTACATTCATTCATGCATGGGTAGTCTGTTAAGATGGTATTTACTAATGTGCACAAAGATCTTTCCTCTCAAAATGCCTAAACCTGCTTCATACTAACGGTTATTTTCACTTTGAATATATGTGCTTGGTCAATCCGATATTTGTCTCGACAAGGAAATTTAGTGGCCCCAATCATTTTTTTTTTTACAATATATGATTCGAGATCAATAACAAAAAAGATAACACACTAAAGTATGGTTTCTGACTAATATATATATTATATATATATATTTATATATATATATATATATATATATATATATATATATATATATATATATATATATATATATCAATTGATTGGATACCGCACCAGTCAGGTTAAAAAATAGTCTAACTGAACCAGTGCACAAAAAAATAGGAGTTTTTATAGTGTGATAATGATGTTGTAACAGAGATAACTAACGTGCTCTGCATGAAAGACGTGTGGCCTGTAGCTGTACCAACCTGCTGACCAACCCTGCGGCGCCTCTGTCTGTTCTGGAAGCGCAACATTGGAGGGGCTATTGGCATCACTGGCGGCACCAGGGGCATCAGGGGACGGATGGGCAGAAGTGGACCAGGTCCGAACATTGGAACGAGCGGACGTGGGCCAAAGATAGGTAGGAAAGGGGGACCTGATGATAAAACAAAGATAAAGAATAACCATAAGCTTTCATTTAAATGACTAGTGTAACCATTAAAAAAATTTATGAAAAGAATTTTATTTGAAACAAAAAATTCGGAATAAGGCATCTCTTAATTTGACATGCATAAAAGTATGTTTTTGAATTATGTTCTTGTCCAACATGATGAAAACATTAAGAATGTGCTCAATATAGGATGCACGATTCAAGCCTAAAAGTAACCAGTCGTCATGGCTGATACGAGGCCTCAAGAGAGCGGGTATAGAAGATCATAGATTTGCACAAGTGAAAGTGTGAGTTTTCAGTTAGAAAAAACGATATAACTAATTAGTCTATAAAATCGCAGCCATTTTTTACCAAACTGACTTTCCAGCAGTTTTTTTTTTTAAATATATTAACAGTTTCATAAGTAAAACTCGGATGAACATTATTATTGTGATACACAAAATCTTCAAAGAGATATAACACTTAAACTAAAAGATAAGTCGAAAAGAGGGAAAAGAAGGAAACAAAGCGAATGAGAGATATATGGATGAAGAGAGAGATAGAGAGAGAGAAGTAGTAAAGAAAAATCAACCACAAACCTAGATCTAGTTTGACTGCTTTATTTATTTCTATAGAGAGAGAGAGAAAGAGAGACACATAGGGAGAGAAAGAGAGAGCGAGAGAGAGAGAGAGAGAGAGAGAGAGAGAGAGAGAGAGAGAGAGAGAGAGAGAGAGAGAGAGAGGGGGCGGAGGAACTTAATAAGTAAAAGAGGTGTTTGCTTCCGTCTATGAACAGCACATGCACATTTTGTCTGATTTCATTTGCTAGCGTAGCTTGATTAAAACTTGATATAGGGTTTGTGAAATGGCGACATCAGCTCAGTCAAACAGTGATGAACAAACATAAGAAGCTTTATGATTTATCGGTTACCATTAGGCTGCTGCGCGGATATTCTGCTCTCTGTGGAGATAACAATGTGATACCACGCTATGTGTACTAACGGAAGAGGGCCGAGGTTGCCACTACAGACGCGAGCAAAACTGCCGCTAAGATCATGCTGATGGTTGGGACTTCAAGCTGCAGTCTGGGAGACGGACAAAAACAGAAGTCTACTTGAAATACATGGAATTTATTTAGATTTCCAAAGGGTGTTAAATTTTGCTCTCACTAGACGCAGAAGTGTTATTTGTCACACGACGCTTTCCGTTGTAGCGGAAACTAAGCGATTTTTTCTTTTAAGTGACGGCAACATTACTTGATCGCAATAATATGAAAATTATAGGCCAAGAGGAATCGCATTCCATAAGTTACATGGTTAAGATCTTGAAGTTGTTTAGATTGATTAGGGATGGTAAAATGATCTATTGAAATTGTTCCATTCAGTCTCCAATAATATAGAAGCAAGTTTATCTCTACTTTGATTAACGTATGAAAGGATATACAGTATGCAAAATTCAAATCCAGGGGAAAAATGTGTTTACTTTGGAAACGACTAGTGCCTACCTGGCCCAAACTCGCGTGAAAGGTCTATAAAAAAACCCAATGCGCTCGCTTGCAAAAGGAAAATGTTTGCCAATTGCACATGCATTCTGTATGATGCAGCAAAATACAAGCTTTCCTCTTATTATATGCTTCTAGCCGGATGGAAAAATTTCATAGAAACAAGAATTATATCTGTTTATGCCGAAACATTGCCGGATTAAATATCATCATTATTATTATTATTATTATTATTATTATTATTATTATTATTATTATTATTATTATTATTATTATTATTATTATTATTATTATTATTATTATTATTATTATTATTATTATTATTATTATTATTATTATTATTATTATTATTATTATTATTATTATTATTATTATTATCATTATATTTATTATTATTATGATCATTGACGTTTTAGAAAGGGACTTAATCAATAAAAAGGAACCATTTTATGATTGTATTAATGGTTTGAGATATTGCACAAGTTTCAAAAGGAATTTACTGGACTGACCGAAAGGGTGCTTGTGGTGATGAAGATAATAGAAGGAAAATAAGAGAGACAGAGAAAGAGAGAGAAGGAGGGAGGGAGAGAGACAGAAAGAGAGAGATAGATAGAGAGAGGAGAGAGAGAGAGAGAGAGAGAGAGAGAGAGAGAGAGAGAGAGAGAGAGAGAGAGAGAGAGAGAGAGAGAGAGAGAGAGAGAGAGAGAGAGAGAGAGAGAGAGAGAGAGAGAGAGAGAGAGCTTGTTTCAATAAAATTCTGAATGTCTCTAAGAAGAGAGAATTTTTTTTTTCTTTTTACTTTTCGATTACTTATGGGTATGTAGTGCAAGATAAGAGTAATAATGGCTAAAGTGAACCTTAAAATAACAACAGAAACGACTCTTGTTATATTTGAATTGGCATTATTCTTCCACATATCTAGAGCTGATCTTATGGTAGCAATAATTGGAATGGCAACTTAACAATCTGCTTATGATGCAGTCCATCCATTTTTGATGAGTAATAAATGCTCTTGTTGGTTAACTTTTCATTTGAAATCTTGACTAATGATTGATATTATTTTAAATTTTCTTTCACTTGCAAGGTTAACAAAACACCCCCAACCCCCAACCCCTCCCCTCTTTTTCCAAAAAAAAATTGAAATAAAATAAAATAAAACGAAAAACAAACAAAAAAACAACGTTGTTTTAGGCTTAATAAATAGGAAATAATGAAAAAAAAATAAAACAAGTGAAAAATTCTATGCTAAGACAAGACTTTAAAGAAGAAAACTACAAAATAGAGAGAAACGAAAGGTTTGAATATAAAAAAGGAGAGTTTAGAAGTAAGGATTTTTTAAAAGAAATCATCAGAAAAAATAAAATATGAGGCAAGTTATAAAAATGCTTTTATCCTGCATCATCCTTATGAAGGGTCATACTGTGAAGCATGGCGATCATGGTATAACACGCTTCTGGAACCTTTCATTACTATTTTATCTCTTCAGATTTGAATGCTTACCATTTCTCTCTTCATGTTCCCCGATTCTGACTACTTTACTGACCTTTTTTTTTTTACTTGAGTCTACACACTTACCAGAGATAAAGATAACCTCTCATAACGAAAAAAGCATGGTCGATGGATTTACACTAAGATATTGTAAATAGAAGAGGCCGTACACAACTGTTAAGTGGAGATAAATAGAAAATTTTTTCTAAAGCCAATATTTAATCTTTCCGCTAAAAGTACTGGACCATTTTTCTGACTCTGGCTATTTGTTAAGTGGGCTTTGATTACAGGCGAAACCAATCGTAATAAAAACAGCAACTAAAGAATCAGTTCTAATTTTTACTTTTTATTTGCACAGAAATAGAGATGGAACGAAACAAAAAAATTCCAAGTAATTTATAAAATTGAGGTAGAAGTTTTGAACTCAATCCAATTAAGAGAAACAACAAAATAATGAAGAGAGGGAGAGAGAGAGAGAGAAATATATATATATATATATATATATATATATATAATATATATATAATATATATATGATATATATATATATATATATATATATATATATATATAAATAGAGAGAGAGAGAGAGAGAGAGAGAGAGAGAGAGAGAGAAGAGAGAGAGAGAGAAGAAGAAGAAGAAGAAGAAGAAGAAGAAGAAGAAGAAGAAGAAGAAAAAGAAGAAGAAGAAGAAGAAGAAGAAGAAGAAGAAGAAGAAGAAGAAGAAGAAGAAGAAGAAGAAGAAGAAGAAGAAGAAGAAGAAGAAGAAGAAGAAGAAGAAGAAGAAGAAGAAGAAGAAGAAGAAGAAGAAGAAGAAGAAGAAGAAGAAGAAGAAGAAGAAGAAGAAGAAGAAGAAGAAGAAGAAGAAGAAGAAGAAGAAGAAGAAGAAGAAGAAGAAGAAGAAGAAGAAGAAGAAGAAGAAGAAGAAGAAGAAGAAGAAGAAGAAGAAGAAGAAGAAGAAGAAGAAGAAGAAGAAGAAGAAGAAGAAGAAGAAGAAGAAGAAGAAGAAGAAGAAGAAGAAGAAGAAGAAGAAGAAGAAGAAGAAGAAGAAGAAGAAGAAGAAGAAGAAGAAGAAGAAGAAGAAGAAGAAGAAGAAGAAGAAGAAGAAGAAGAAGAAGAAGAAGAAGAAAAAGAAAGTGTAAGATAAGATAGAGAAATTGGTGTAAAAAAGCAGAAAATACATCGTATTGCCCTGTTGAAAACCCAATACATCAAAGTTCGACTTGTGTCTGATTTATATTAACTGAAAACTATTATAGCTAAATCCATCAACAGATTTTCTCAATAATCTAAGGATCGACCACTCGTGGGATCCAGCAGCTACTCCATTCGACAGACATTTGTCACGTAACACATCTCCAAATCATATATAAATCATTTTTTTCTTTTTTATCTTTTCGAAAAGTCAATGAGAGTTTGAATTGTGAATGACTTTTTCTATTGCTGGTTTATAGATATCTTCTATAAGTAATAAAAATCACTAAATTAAATCTGATATTATGATTTATTTTTTAAATAAGGGAAAAACCATGAGTACATCAGGAATAAATAGGCGTGACCTAGTCTGAACTACATCTAGCATTTTCCTCTCACCAATCGGTTACAGAATAATTTTGTCACGAGCTTATTGTCTCAACATTAAAGGTTGGATTTATTATCATCACTATTTAATTTAACCAATTGTTTTCTTTATCTATCTCTCTCAGATAGTAAAGTCGGGTGCAACAATTCATGGCATTGGGAGAATAATTATATAAATTGGTACTAATGCGTTTCTAGGCAATATGGAATTTTTAGAAAATATTTGCGGAGCCTGCGAGCTTCATAAGAAGGATCAGGCAACATATGAAAGGCAACTTCGATACCTTTCTCCGCTATCTCCTCCAAAACCACATAATGCACAGTGTTGAAGTGTGCTGACTTTTGTTCTTCCAAGATCAGTGTCCCACGCGGTACAAAAAAAAAGAAGAAAAGCTATGGATTTATGCTAAAAATGCTCTTGGAACCTCATTATATTGTTTGTTGTACTTAATTTATCACAATTTTTTTTGTCAAATTCGTAATGATAAACCAAATAACATCTAAAAAAGCCTGTTAATTTTCAAAGCTGATGACGCTGTAAAAAACATTATTGATTATTTTTTAAACTTAAATTCATGAAAAAACATGCTATTGTACTTGAATGGAGTGAAAAGCCGAAAAATTTTAAAAACAATGTTTTAAAATTTGACCTTCTCCGGCGTAAAGACAAAAGCGTCACGGAAAACATGCTGAGCTGCAGGAAAGTAGTATTGATAAGATTGATCAGTATTTACAGAACAGCCGTCATCGATGCCTTCTCTTCCGGAGCGACGGTTGTGAAAGTAACACAACTTCTGGTGTCTTTGCACGCGTTTCTATTCTGTTTATATCTAAGTTATCGACCAGATACTCAAACTTTCAACAAGGAACCATAGGAACATTCAAGTTAAATCATTTTTATAAACTAGCCCCTTTTGATTGTCTTGCAAGAGTTTTACAGTTTGTGACTAGATCTAGAATAATCATAAGCTTTAGTGATCCAGTATAGCTCAATAAATTTAAAAAAAAAAACCGGGGCCTTACACTTTTTCTCTCTCTAATATTGTCTGAGCAGTTTGCACATTTTTACTTTGTAGTTCAGCGCACATTTTCACCACATCTGTAATGGGTCATCAGCACAACATTATGGTCTCTATGGAGAGATAAGATGGCTGCGTAAAAGATAGCACCCAAATTTAGTTTACTTTTTTGCTTGATACTTCTCCTTAATTTCAAGAATGTCTACATGACAACGTGAGAGGAATTCCGATGTCTCAAGGTTTTATATATTTTAAAACTGTACTATGACAGGCGCTTGAGGAGAAATCGTTATTGTTTTAAAGTTTCTGAATGTTCTTGTATACCTCTGGAAGAAATATATGTTATTGTTGTAAATTTTGCTACTGCTATTACTACTGCTACCATTACTACTACTACTACTACTACTACTACTACTACTACTACTACTACTACTACTACTACTACTACTACTACTACTACTACTACTACTACTACTACTACTACTACTACTGCTACTTCTGCCACTACTGCCACTACTACTACTACTACTACTACTAATGCTACTACTACTACTACTACTACTACTACTACTACTACTACTACTACTACTACTACTACTACTACTTTACTACTACTACTTCTACTACTACTACTACTACTACTACTACTACTACTACTACTACTACTACTACTACTACTACTACTACTACTACTACTACTACTACTACTACTACTACTACTACTACTACTACTACGACGACGACGACGACGACGACGACGACGACGACGACGACGACGACAACGACGACGACGACGACTGCTACTTCTACTGCTACTACTACAATCATTACAACTACTACTTTTCTTGTTGTTTTGTTGATGTTGTTTTGTTTTGTTTGTTTTTTTTGTATTTCCTTTTTGCAACTACTTTCAATGACTGCCAATGAAGAAAACAGTGTAGCTTGTCATATTTGCATTTTATGTTAAAATGCTACAGCAATTAAAATTAGGCATAATTAAGTGCTACCTGTGCTATAGATCTGAGTAGGTTCGTGTCCACAAGACGCCAATGCTTTGTGGTGCAATATATCTCTGCAATCTCCATACATCTGCCATGTTGCTTGCCGCATGTATACTACACAATCGTACATGTTCATGGAAAACTAATATGTGCCCGTTTAAGTTAGCGATAACAAGAAAACGAGGCCGAAAATATGTTTATTCACGGATTGTGGAAAGTACCAGACATCGATAGGTTATCTGTGCTTTAATAAATGTTAAATGCCTTGGATCCATTGTGGGGATCTGCTCCTACAACTGCTGCTACTACTACTACTACTACTACTACTACTACTACTACTACTACTACTACTACTACTACTACTACTACTACTACTACTACTACTACTACTACTACTACTACTACTACCACTACTACTACTACTACTACTACTACTACTACTACTACTGCTGCTGCTGCTGCTGCTGCTACTACTACTACTACTACTACTACTACCAATACTACTACTACTACTACTACTACTATACCACTACTGCCACTACTATTTGAGTTCATGACAACATAAAAGATGTAGCAACTTCTTCAGAATGGCAGACCTTTAAACGTGAACATCGATTTTGTAAAATGAGACTAGTCGTAATGTGTTAAGCATAGCTGAGAGCAGAGTTTGAGGATACCTCATATTTTCAGCCTCTTTTTAGGCAACATTCAGGTTAAAAACAACAACAACAACAACAACAACAACAACAACAACAACAACAACAACAACAACAACGGTTAAATGGGTGTAAATGGAATCGCTAATAAAATATTCTCAACATCCTATGTTTTGTACCCATTTTTTTTTCGTTCTTAGAGGTCATGGAAATACACACTTATTTCTCTTTGATTCGCCTCGAGCAAGTCGTAGGATATTATGTTATCCTATGTGAAAGTCTAAGGCATTATCAACTCACACAGGTTGAGCTTCCGAAGAATTACTGAACCAAAAGATTTTTATGAGCCCGCAATTATGCATTGAGTCTTGATAAACAGTTGCTACTACACATGTTATTATGTAAATGCATTAACAGTCCGTCAACTTCTGTGTTTGGCTTCATGGAATTTATGCTTTTAATTAGACATAAGGTAAAGATAACAGTAAACGTGTAGATAGCAATGAGCTTTAACGGATTAAAACATTTAGTTTGGCTTTTGAGATGAAACAGAATTTTACACCCACACACACACACACTGGAGAGAAACAAGTACAGATAAGTGTACGGCAGAAAAACAAAATGCGATTTCGTCAGAGAAACTTGCAAAGAATTGCGAGTGGAAGAATTAGAACACAAAGGAGCACAGCATTAGTCAATAGTTTACTTTTATGTCAAAGAATTTTATTAAAAATCATGATTTTTAAAGCATAATTATCATTCTATAACACAGTACATTTGAAAAAAATTTCATACAAGCCATAGATTAATTGCAATAAGTTATCTCCTTGGAACTAATTGTTCAACTCTATTTCTTATGTTTATAAGATGCAACATGCAAGACAGTCAGACAGACAGAAGAAAAAGAAAAAGAAGAAGAAAACGAAGAAGAAGGAAAATGAGAAGAAGATGAAGAAGAGAAGAAAGAGAAGAAGGAGAAGAAGGAGAAGAAGTAGAAGAAGAGAAGAAAGAGAAGAAGGAGAAGAAGGAGAAGAAGAAGAAGAAGAAGAAGAAGAAGAAGAAGAAGAAGAAGAAGAAGAAGAAGAAGAAGAAGAAGAAGAAGAAGAAGAAGAAGAAGAAGAAGAAGAAGAAGAAGAAGAAGAAGAAGAAGAAGAAGAAGAAGAAGAAGAAGAAGAAGAAGAAGAAGAAGAAGAAGAAGAAGAAAGGCAGAGAGTAAGAGAGAGAGAGCAAGAGATCAAGAGAGAGATTGAGAGACAGAGAGAAGAAAGAAAAAGAGATAGCCATAGAGAGATAAAAAAGAAGAAAGTTAGAGTGAAAGTTTTAGAGAGACCCCCAATCCTGAAGGCAGGGACAGAAACAGAGATTATTATAGAAGCAGACATAGGCAATGCTCAAAGCCGGGCATGGCAGCAGAGAGACAATAAAAAATGAATTGTAGATAGAGAGGGAGAAAGGCAAAAAAGAAAAAAAATAATTAGACCGTGAAACAAAGACTGACAGATGGAGTGAAACAGAGAAAGAGATAGACAGACAAAGTTACAGATAACAACCGTGAAATAAAAATGATATTGTCATTGTTATAACTGATAAACGATACAACATAATAAGACTGACATCAGTGAGGATAACATTAACATTCATACACCATTGCACTTTGACGTTCAAATAAAATCGAGATTTGTTATCACATTGTGATTGATTTCACTTCAATGTTTTAAAAATCTAACAAATGCACACAATACGTAAAACGAGGCAGGGATGTAAGAGAACAAATGAATACATGTAATAATTCGGTATTATTCGACTCCCGCATTAATGCCATAGAACAAAACTTTCTTCCTTGTCACAGCTTACTTCATTGTTATTTTTTACTCAGTTTAACATTTTTATTTATGTCCAACCGGAATCGTTGCTTTTCGCATCACCTCGTCTTCACTTTACCTTTCGTTTCTCTCCACTTCAGCATCATTTTTAACGGTCTGACGCTTAGTTTCACTGTCCAAGCAGTCTCATCCGCAGAATTCATCCGATCTCTCTTAATTATCTTATTCTATCACTAAGATGCCAAATCCGGCATACCCTTGGATTGCTTTCCACGCAAATCACTTTAACTGGCGCAGACAGCCTAGGCAAAGCACGGTTAAAACTGGTACACTGTGACCGACCAGTTCCCCCATCACGTCTTTGCTGTCTCGGCCGGAAGAGCAGGAAGCGCTGGCAAGACGGCTCTCGTGAGTGCTTGCACTGTGCCGGAGTTTAATGGAAGTGATGAGATTTCACTCAATTTTGATCGTTAACGGGAGATGATAGTAACATTATTATCGTTGGTTCAGATATGAATGGTGTTCAAGTTCGTCTTATAAATTTTTACACTGCTAATTTTAAAGGCATTATACAGAGTCGAGGTGATTGTTTTACCTGTCGTTTTTGTTTTGTCAGATGACCCTGTCGATGCTTTTTTAAGCGTTCTTTTTTCAGACCTGTAAGACTGTATTTTTTTCACTGCAAATTATTTTGGAAGTAACGTCCTTAAAAGTAATAATGGAATGGGTTGCCATCCAAAGCTCTATATTGCAATGTCTTGTTCTACAACGATCTTGACCTGTTTTATTCTTTAGTATCGCATGGTTTTTTTATGAAATGCGTGATAGGCTCAATAACATTAAGCGCGTAATAATAACAGCACATCTTCATACCCTTTTTGAGGTATACATAAACATTGTTAGTATGCAAGCAAAGGGCTAGCTATACACAAAATTTTACAAGCGTTAAAATTATGAAAGCATGATATTAATTTCCTACGAGCATCAAGTCGAGAAGGAAAAACGTTCAACGAATGGCGTAGAGAACAATATCTCAAAACTATAGTTTGTATAAAACTGTTCCGATTAAATAGCATTTTACTCACGCGAAGATTAAAAAAAATTATGTACATACAATCATTATGATTAGTAACTTAATGAATGTAGCATATCATACCAATGCCCTTATTCTTTGTTATGGTCCATAATAAGATACTTTTCCTATGACCTCAATTGACACTGTATCAACTATTTTGACTGTGCTCCGCAGCTTCACCTGGACACGTTGCCCGAGTTGATCGCTCGGTCCATCTCGCAGGCCACAGCCCAGCAGCGGCCTGAGCTCGGCGGGCAGGAGGCGGCCACACGGACTCACGTCTCCAGACCGCTGGCCGAGTTCACCGGTTTGCGCAGAACGACCAACCCACGCCAGAGGAGACCTTTCCAGCAACAGTTCTCCCTCAGAGAGATGCCCATTTACGACCGTGGGGCGACAGGAGGCCGAGATGACGACGATGACGACGAAGATGCGGTGGCAGTTGGAGGTGTTAGAATGGGTTTGCATCGGGACTCTGTTGCATGACGTAACTCATTTTAAAACGCAAAATAAGCACATTACCCTGCCTCAGGAAAAAGAGACACCAACGTCGCTGTGAGTGACATGGATTAGAGTGTGTACACTCATTGCATTTCATGTCGGATCTATGAAATGATATGAGCAAAATGATAACGGTAGAACGTACGACTACAGACGAGCGTTTGACGAGAAAAAATACCAAGGGGGAAAAAATCAATATCTCAGGTTGAGATACAGAACTAATGGCATTTACAATTATCATATAAGTGCTATTAGCATGTTGACATAGAAAAGGAGTGAAAGCAGTTTAGATAGTGAATTTCTGTTCAAATAACTTTGATCAATGTGAACGCACAGTATAAGTTGTATTTTTAATTTTTTATTTTCTTTTTTTTAGGGGATTTGTTGTGCTGCTTGGAATTAGAAATCATACTATTCTGAGAAACGGAAAAAAACTGGTCGGTTAGTAACTGATTCTTTCCAATTTATTCTACTCTCTACCTAAGGCGTAATATGACCTTCATTTTTATTTCATTGATTTTCAGAGAGGACAATATATATCTATATTTTTTTGTCAGGAATTAAGCTAGAAATTTAACTTGATAGACTACAAGTCATGTGTATGAAATGTCAATGAACATAAATGCAGCAACTGTTTTATAATGCCCAACTCCTCCACCCTCCACAGTGGTGTTGAGTAAAAAGAAAATTATTTCTAGTTCCCTTTTTTCCCCAGATAAGTAATAATTCACGTTTCAAAGAAACGTGTTTGAATCTCTAGTTGCGCTTATGGAATTTTCTCTTGATGAAACAATGCAATTGGAGGAGCAGTTGAAATAAGTGTTAGAACGAACTTTTCTTCAATCAACTTCTAGTTGTCTTGAGTGTTCCTGGAGCATGCATTTCCTTGTTTGTTCACTAAGATGTCTCGATAACTGATTATGGTAGACCACCCTACACGGCACGAAGATCCTAGGAGGGCTTCTGACTTAAAAATGTAATTTTCATGAATTTTCTGTCTAGTCTGCAGGATATAATTATACCAACTTAATACGGTTCATCCTTAAAAGATATCTGTATTGTTAAAAAAAGACAAAACTGGTCATTGATATTTTATTGAACTGAGATCTTTTTTGAGAAATATGTAAGGTGCACATACAATATTGAAAAAAAAAAGAAAAAAAAACCGAAAATGAATTAAATGCAATGAAGGTTTTATCCATCTCATTAACCGTCCAATCTTTAATCTACTGAGAAAGAAAGCGATTCACCGCAATTAATGAAATCATTTTGAAGATTGTAGGAATATGAAACAAATACAGTAAACTGGCTATTGCTTCTTAAAAGACACACGATTTGCACACTCTGAAACAAATAAAATGTCAGGATAAACCTGAGCTTACTCAAGAAAAGGTATCGACCATTAGGATAGATTGATGAATAGGTGAGATGGGAGGGATGGAGGGATAGAGAGAGAGAGAGAGAGAGAGAGAGAGAGAGAGAGAGAGAGAGAGCGAGAAAGAGAGAGAGATAAAAAAACTTAAATGAAAATTAATTCATAGTTCACAAAAGAATGACAAGCCACCCAGAAGAATCAGTCAACTGTACCAATACAAGCCTATTAACTACGTTATAACTTTATTTCAAATCTGGAAATAAAAAAAAAGAAGTATCGGTGGTTATTTCTTCACCCAAGCTCCGTGTTACTCGATTCGCTGTAGTATAAGAATCGGTTCGGAGATACCCCGGCTGGCGCAGCTTCGACAACAGCAAAGAATATAATTCTTTTTTCAAATATTATAAAAACCCTTTTGGGAACGACTCAAATGATTTCATCATTCTAAGTGAAATAAAGAGAGTTCTCCCAACGAAAGACATTGTAAAACCGCTCGTTATGTACCAGCACATTTATTCCTCTTCCATATTCTTAGGCGATTAGTGTGAATTTCGGGTTCTCGAAGCACAAACGGGTTTTGCATAACAAGCCATTAGGTAGCATATCAAGATGGTACGGGATGAATACCCTTGTTTACTGTGCTACTCAACGGATTCAATGGGCTCCTCTATGTCCTCAAGTATGGGCGTGAATGAAAGAAAAAAAATGCTTTTTGGAACCTGAAGAAGGAATGGTTTCTTCAATACCACAGACCTTGATCAAACAGGATTCGGCTGCCTAGACGAACGAAGTGTATAGTTTTGTCAAGTTTGCGGACAGAGAGTTAGAGACACTGCTCAAGCTAATAAGACTTGAGAGACGATCAGTTATTTTGCAAATGAAACTCAATACCAGCCAATTTCGACGGAGCGTTTTTAATTCTATTGGGTGGGGGGTGATCTGCAACTGCAGTTTTAAAGATAGAGTGTAAGGGTTTGATTGACTTCCGCTAGCTTAGTCTCGTGGTCGATCAGCCAGATTCCGTTGGTACGGCTGTCTTGTAATCATGTGACAGTTCCAGTTCCAGTGTGGAGGTAACGCCTTCTAGTTTTACACTTGACTTCATTCTTACTCTTTAAACAAAAACAAAAACAAAAAAGTGGATTACAAAAAAAAATTTAGAGATAAAAGTTGTATCTTTTATTCCGATAACGGAAAAGGGAGGGTGGGATATTGCTGAATACTCTTTTGCAATCTATAGACCAAAGCAATGCAAAGGATTGGCTTATGTAAAGATAATGTAAGATGTAATCATACTCTGTGTTATAAGATTAAAAGCTTTTATCTACGCTTATACATATATATATATATATATATATATATATATATATATATATATATATATATATATATATATATATATATGTGTGTGTTTTTTTTTTCATTTTTTTTCCGTGAATAAATTTCTGCAGAACAGAGATGATAAGATCTGCTTCTACTTCTCTGTAATATCAAAAAATCAATAATAGCATCAGATTATTATCATACCACATAAACCAAGGAAATAAGAAGCGCAAGAATCTGCATCAGGTAGTGCAAAATTCGAATCATGACGATCGATATGTTGAAACTCCACTCGAATCTCTTTATTTATTTTTTTTCCTCTGCCCGGTGTTATCTGTGAGCCACGTGAATAAACGCATCAATGAGTGACAGAAGTATTCCATGGTAAAGCATTGTTATAAAGTTCATCTATTTATAGCATATGAACAGAGGGTGAGCCCTGTAAGTAAGGTATTAGAGAAAAGAACATTGACCTAAATGGCATGCAAATCGATCGAGCGCTTTACTTGTTCAGCCGTTCAAAGTGCTTCAGCAGCGGTATATCCGTAAAGAACAAATGAATCGACCGACGTGGCAAAACAAGGGATGGCGTCAGGGAAGTGGAAGGAAATAAGAGTTTAACTAAAAGAAGATGATAAAATCATTGACAAGTAACATTTCTTAGTCTATGATTAAAGAGCAATGTTGTAAAGTTCTAATTTTGAGAAATGAGTCAAAATGGAAAAGATGGCAAGAAAGAGATCCTCTAAATAACCCAAGCAAAAGAAAGCAAACTTTTTTGGCATTTAACAAATAATCGTAAATATTTGTCCTGATCAGCAGTAATCAAACACGATAGTTTTCAAATCAGTATTTTTCAATTTTGCTCATCTGCGGGAATGATCTTGGGTGGCTTCTAAAGAATCAAATAGATTTTGTTGAGAAGTAATCGAAGTACGATGAGAAGAAAACGTTTCTATCAAAACAGTCAGCTAAAGCTAGTTGTTTCTGATGCAGAAGAGAGGAATGTCTCAAGGACATTATCCAACAAATCAGGTGATTTTGCTCCGCGCACTTGATGCCTGGAAGAAGTAATCATATTGCAAACTTTTTTTCTCCTTTTCGAAGACAAGTTAACGGAATAGTTATACACACGTACGTACTTGATGGGAACGAAGCAAGCCAAAGCTTCTGACAAAAGCAAAATGAGGAAAAAAAAAGTGATATATCTTGTTTGCCACAAAAAATATAATTTGACGACTGCTGGTTCAATTTTTTTTCCTCTCATGCCATTGATTTTGCCCTTCTACCCATCATTTTTTTTTCTTTTTAAGGCCGTATAACGTCCTTTTGAGAATAATTGAACCTTAGAAGGCAAACAATACGTCTCTCTAACCGGCGTGGACTACTCCGGCCTTGTTTGCATTTTGCTAACGACGTCCTACATTTGTGAAAAGAATCTTTCTTGACACAATGTGTGACACGTTTGTTGATTGATTCCTCAAGTTCTATTACACTGTTTTTCCTTTATTTATTAAAATATCGAGAGTACTTGCCTTCATTGTCTTTTCCATGAATGTAAATTAATTGATTTTTATAGGTTAACTTAGTAGTGAATAATTATATCATCGATGATAAATGTTTGATAACTGTGAAGTAAGGATGTGCGGGTTAACTATTTGTTAATAATTAAGTGATAATGTCTCTAAGTTTTGTATGTAGTGACTGGAAAACTTAGGTATGGAAGAACGTCAATGTACTGTCTTGATCTAACACTTTTATGAGGTTTTCTAATATATTTCCTCCATGCTTTCAGCTGCACGTATCTACCAATTGAATCCCATGATATGCAATAAATGCAAGCTGAACTATGTTAGTCGTCGATCATAAATTATGAATATAGTTTTTTTCTTATCATTTTTTACACATCCGAAGTCCCCTAAAAAACCTTACTCTGCTCTACAACTTAAGATGATGCATTTGAAAGAATAAAATTCAGCTCTAACAAGCATGCTCAGTGATAATTATCTGATAGGCTGGCGAAACCTCAGTTAAAGAAATAATCGAAAAAGCCTTAAAACACGTTGAATTTATATTTATTTTCTGGCAGTATATGGAGCAAGAGAAACATTTTTCTCATGTAATTTGCCCAAGGATTTACATTCCATTTAAGAGAAGGCTGGTGATGGGAGTTGTCAGGTTATTCAGCTGTATTTTCTTTGGCTCTTTACCAGGACTTTATTTTGAAGCAGGTCAACACCAAAGACCGGGTCTGAAAAAGACTTTGAAATTTAATTTTCTACAGCGCTTGCTTTTGGGCTTGTATCAAGTAATAATGCATTTATATATTTGGCTAAGAGTTAACAAAAAATACATAAAAAAATAAAGATCCGCACAATTTCAGTTAACCAGCTAACGTTGTGTATGGTTATGTGTCTGCATCAACTAGCCACTCAGATATTAATGCAATATTTTACTATGTCCTCTTTTACAATTTCTTTAACTAAAACGGTTGCCTTATTCTCTTAAACAATTTATGTTAACTTTTGTGTATGCAAGATCAAGAGTAGTGGTTCACTGTTAAAATAAATAAATCCATATAATATAGTACTTTCAACTTAAATCGTAAAGTGCAAATAGAAATAGATATTGGGGGTTTGCCTCTTTCTTACCATACTAATATTGGTACATTTAAATTTAGAGAAAAAAAAAGATGACTACTTTGAAATATTGACAACAACGCATTTTTCAGGTTCAAGGGTCAAAACTTTCGACCAATTTTGTGTAGTTTTTATCGATTTAAAATATAACTTTGCCAAGCCAAATAAATTGAAAGATGAGCTAAGCATGCAATCTAAATTAAAGAAGGCGACAGACCCATATAAAAGGGGGAAGAAAGACAGATAAAAAAAAATAGGTGGTAAGAAAAGATAAAGAAGTGGTTGGAGAAAAAGCAGGAGAGAAAGGGGAAGAAGTAGAGAGAGAGAGAGAGAGAGAGAGAGAAGAGAAAGATGCAGACAGACAAGAAAGGCAGAGAGAAAGAGAGAGAGAGAGAGAGAGAGAGAAAGAGAGAGAATGCTTAGAAATAAAGAGAAATAGATTCTAAGAGTAAGAGAGCCGTGTTGATACCAGACAGACAGACAGACGACACAGATAAAGCAAGCTGATGTAGATAGCATATAAAAGTGTAAATATAAATGCAAGACATTCACCGCATCATAGGCAAAACAAAATGTATTTTTGTTTATCTAAATATACTGACATTTTATAACAAGTGTCCAACTGTCCACTTATTTAGCTCATAAAGCTCAGAATATAAATTTTATGTCATTATCGTCAAGTACATCATGACCTAGTCTCCCCTTGATGCATGCAATTTGTTTTTGAAATTGATGCTTCCTTTTCCTCTTTGCCTATTCAAAAAATAAATGCCGTTACGATTTAGATTTCTCCATAATTTGCGTTTGGGTAAATGTAAAAAATCAGTATGCAGTGAAATTTTTAAAACATTCACTGCAAAAATGATTTTTGAGTAAAATACAAAGCAAGACTTTAATTTTTATTTCTGACTATTAAAAATAGTTCTTCATTTTCTAACTCCACCATTGTTGTTAACCAAAACTTCCCCAGAATTTCCAAGCATGGTTGACACAGCCTGCAGAGGTAAATGTAGCCACCAAAGGCAATGCATGTCTAGTTCCTCTCTCCGCACATAATTGATTGTGGGTGCCTGTTTTCTACTTCACTCATGTTGACTTTCCTTAAACTTTGTTAATCCAAACTTGAGGTTTACTGTAAAAAGTCTTATGTACGATTAATCATTGATTTAGTTGTACATTGTGTTTGTAGAATGGTTACTTTAAATAATGTTTAATACTGTATAACATTATATGCATTAGCATAGACATGTGCATATGAATTTATTACATCACGGTTCGTGATAATTGAGGTTTTTCCCCCTTTTTCCATTTTTTCAAAATCATATTGAATATATATTATTGTGAATTTTACCACTATGTAATACGTTGTGTAAGATACATGAACTGGGTTCCATTCCTCCCTCTTTCAAGGTCTTTCTTAGAGTTCTCTGATCTTCTTGTTATCCCATTTTACCTTAAATTGTATACTAACTCGACTGTTGTGCAAGCTAGAGAAATGATGATGATCTAAACATCCAGAGAGTTTCGTAATGTACCTTTAAACAGACAAAGTAAATGGATAAAAAGTATTTAAAAAATTTACTTGATCCAAACACAAAAAGCTATGTCCAGAAACAAGTTTACGGCTATATTAATTTCTTACGTTGCACATACATCACAAATGGATGTCAAGAGAAATGTCAATTCGCTTACAAATTCTATGATAACTGCTTTTATTCATTTTGAAGTGATGAAAATAAGTTTCAGTGGCATATAACATGGACATGGTATTTTTTCAACCTATTGCAGTCACAATAAATGAAGTACATGATATGTAAGATGTTAGCATTCCACATATTTGGATAAACTAAAAAAAGCAATGATCTAGTCTTAACTGATTTGCGTTTCATTTTTACCTGATTTTACAAATCATCCGGAAATCTTGGGAGTTAACTTTTACTGCGATGTGGAGAACACAATATTAAGTCTTGATTTGTGAAGAAAACTTATGCGTATTGGTGTGATTCCACACCTTAAAACGTTAAGATAGTCAAACTTATAATTTGGTTTTGGATAGATGATAGGCGACAAACTTAGATACTGTGAAACAAGCGAAGCAGTTTGTGTTTCATTGCTAAACACATCAAGTTCTTAATACGTCTAGAAATGTTCTTTGCACTTGAAAGACAGCATTTCGGTTATTTGAAACTACCAACAAAATTAAAAAAGAGGACACAACCGAATCGGATCATTAAAGAAATGGCAATTAGGTTCTGTTTTGACTGTGGCAGTAGGAAGTTGAGGCGCTGCGGCCTATTATGTATACTCGATACACTGTTTTTAATATGTTATTTTACCCTGTCTACAGTTTATGGTACAATTGTGAGGAACCATAAAGTCGAATCTTTGAAAAAACAAATCTTGTTTGTCTTATTTTTCTTCTGAAATCTATGTTTTATCTCTTTCGGCGTGCCCTGAGGGAGTTAGCCCGTACAACGTACTTGACCGAGTATGATAGAGACCATGCAAGCAACTAAAACTAAGGTGTG
>JAWDGP010002751.1:350000-603557 GCA_033675545.1 Elysia crispata | reverse complement strand
AATCAAACATCCTCTAAAGGCATCTTTTGATATGTACCATTCTAATTTGGTTTGGGTATAAAAAATGAAATAACAAAATATAGAAATAACGAATTTCTTGAGCTTCTCACTTCAAAAAAGCTTAAAGTTCCAAAGTTCATATGATCACTCACTTCCGCCTTTGCAAAATTGCATCTGTCTTCTCTTTGAACTCTTTCACCCTTGCCAACTGCTTTTCTTCATTCATTTTGAAGGCAACATAATCTTCAGGAGGTGGAGCAGGAAACTGGTTCACTCTCCATGATAACTTGTTTTCCTTTTTTCTTTTTTTCCTAATGATTAAAAAAAGAATATTTATTAAATTATTTGGCAGCTACAAATAATAGTAGGAAAAAAAGCAACAAAAAAAAGACAAAAACCCAAGAAGCATTCAATTTAAAAAAAAAATCACAAAACTTGGCACAATATCTTTATCAAAGAACTATATCTTTCTAGTTTAAGATGTTTGGAGAACAGATTTTTCATAAAACAAACTTTCTAATACTATACTTACTATTAGCTGCTTTAAATTAAAGGAAAAAAGTATGCTTTAACTAAACTTCCTATCATAATTCCCTGTGGTGGTATTAGATTTCTTATGTTAATGAGACAGCCAGAATGAGATTAACATTTTTAATACTCAGACTAGTGATTTTTAAAGAATTATATTCAAATGTTTATTATGAATCTACTTCTTTGATGTAAATTTTCTGTGGCTGTTCTGAGAATTTCCTTTCAGTGATGTTTGCATCACCAAGTAAAACTTTCTAATGTGAATTTTGCTGTTTCAAATTCAATAATTTTATTTTCTGTGAAAATGAGCCACAGAAATAAAAATTACAGTTGTGTCCATTTCATTTGCATTTATTTCTTTAAAAAAATCATATTATCAGATTTTCGACAAAATTTCGCTACAAATTTTGTTTGGAACACCCACTACATGTTTTAAAATTTTTCCTTGTAAATTTCATGATACTTTGTCTCTAAATCTGAGTTTTACTGTGAACTGAAACCCAGATTGACTCAGTATGCATGATTGTACATGTAGTAAATTAGACTGAATCTAACTTTCTTATGAAATTTATTTCTTTGACATCTACGGATATTCTTATTCCTACTTCCTTTTTATTTCCATACAATACCTGTCAATCTGTCCCAGAGCACCTGCTTTTTTAAGTTTCAAAATATGCTGATTTCTGTTTTCTGCATAACTGGTGGGACGATGAAGTTCAGCAGATCTTGCTCCTACTGTATACTCAGGTTGCTCTGCATGAGTTTGCATGCCGTTGTGTGGTGAGCTTCCATGAGATTTGCTCTTTTTGACAAACTCTCTTCTTTTCGCAAGTTCCATCATACTAGCATTGGTGTTCCAGTCATCAGAGCTGGCACTGACATGTTCAAAACCATCAGGTACTTCTTCACTAAGATTAAGATCTGAGATCCAAGAAAAATGCAATTAAAAGGATATTCTTCTGTCCATATTTATACGATTGCTCACAAAAAAGACTCATTTTTGTTTTCCGTTTTACAAATTTCTTTTCTTTTAAAACTGCAACTTGTTTTAATGATATTCATGCATTGTTTTCTCTTTTTTTTCCTTTATATTCTCTTTAATCTAATAAAAATAATAACCTTTCAAACATTTTGTTTTGAAAACTTTTGCTATCATGCCCAAGTTAAGTTAAAAAAAAATAATAAATTTTCATTTGAATGGAGTTTACCTTAATAATTAAAAAGGTCTGTGTCTAAATGAGCATTTACTTTCTGTCTTGTGCAATATGTGCCTTGAGAAAAAAAAAAATTAAGTCTCTACATTAAGAAAATATTCAAGGTTTTTAAAATGTCAAGAATATTTTAATAAAAAATAAAAAAAAAAACAACTAACCAAGATAATTCATATAACAAATATGTATCTTTTTTTACCCAGATCTGTCATCTTCGCAGTATTTTTGGCATCCATCATCTCCCTCAAGAAACTAAGAATTCCTTGAGTGCCTTTTTCGATAATCTCTTGTGGAGGAAAGTCTAAAGGATTGTTTGCTATGTTCAAGCCATGCAGACTACGCACTAGACCTGGAAAGGTCAATCAAACAAAAATTATAATCTTTGCTGAAAAGTGATTACAAAGTTTGCTATCAATATGCAAGAAATATTTTATCTACAATTGCCTCTTCAAAATACATTCTATGACAAAATTTCTCAATTCAATGCTGAAAACAAGTTGTTTGAAAATAATTTCAATCAGGTATATATATTTATATATATTTATGGGTGTGTGTGAATAGTATTTATTATTTAATCTTGGGGGTAAGGTTAATTTTTACTTCTTATCTTTTAATAAAGTGTGATTTGAGGGCATTGACAAACTTTTTCATGTTTTTTTAAATAGATTAAATGAAATTTGATCTCTTCATTGTGTAAAGACATCTTAAAAATTTCCTAACCATGGCATTGTAATATGGTAAACCACATCTGTTGTATTATTCATTGTAAAAGGATTAAATAAAGAATATACTGCTTTTTCTCTCACTTCTTGGATATATTAAGGCTCCTATAATGATGAGATCTTGTTTATTTTCTTTCACAGTGTATACAAATAAGAATATAAAACTGAAGCTTTTAAATCTCCAACTGAAAATCACGCACTCTCAAAAATTTTGTAAAGTCAGTAACCTAATTTTATGAATTAAAAAAAAAAGAACGCTGATTTTTTTCTTACCTTGATAGAGAGAGAAAAGGAAAAAGAATTCATCACTTTCATCATGAAATGCATGTTATTAATATAAGGTGCAGTATTTAACCTACCAAGCTCCAAAGGGAGATTACGAAGATTGTTTCCCTCTAACAGCATATTTCTCAAGCAGGAGTGATTTGACAGATAGACTGATGGTATTCGACAAAGCACATTATTTCTGAGGTCCAGCCAACGCAATCGAGGAAAATATTTGAAAAACTCATCAGGCAAATACCCAATTTCATTTCCTTCAAGATAGATGAACTGAAAATGCATCAAAACATCAATAGTAATTAGATTATAATAATATAATAGCTTTTGTTCCAATCACAATGGACCATTTTGTCCTCATTAAAGTTTGACTTTTCATAAAAGTTTTCTTTTGAGGCACCCGTGAAAGCAAAGTGGTAAAACATTCAGCTTCACTTTTTTTTTTCATTTTTCAAATTGGATTTGTGTTTCCTTAGTTTGAATGATACTGTCATTCTCACAAAAATGTCATGAACAAAAAAAAATCAAGAAAGTTTCATTTGATATGATCAATACATCAGCTATGTTTGTGATGTTTAAGCTGGCAGATGCTCTTTACATTGATGGGTAAGAGAAAATGCACTAAACTGCCCTTTTTTTAATTATTTGTTTTTCCTCAAAACCAAGCTTAAAGCAGCTGCAAATGAATTGGATGACATAGCTGCTGTTAAACAAACAAGGTCTGAATTTCAGATTTAAAGTTTAAAAAATCTTGAATGTGTGGTGGCTTAACATGCTTATTCCCCCCCCAGAAAAAAAAATTAGAATAATGTTAGATTTAAATTTACAAAAATTGATAATACATTTCCATTCTATCAATAACAACCATTATGTATATATTTAGAAAACTCCTTGTCGCCATGCCTGATAGTCATTATCCTTTCACACATTTTTTGCTAGTTTTGAAAAAGAAATTGAAATTTAAAAAAAAAAAAATTATAAAAAGTCTTAGGCCGAGAACGTAACAAAAGCGTTTTTTTTTTTTTGCATATGCCCAGATCTCAATAAGCAAAAGCAGAACTCTGATCGTGCTTCTTTGTAGTTGTGAAATGTCATCACCTGCAGTCAAGGTCAAAGTCAGGCATAGATGCCTTAGAGACAGGATGTGTGACGTCACTGGGCATAGCTTGACCTTACTCTTCAAGGCCAAGATGTGCACAGGGGTTGACCATACTTAATAACTGAATGCATTTTTTAGAGACAGGATGTATGACGTCACTGGGCATAGCTTGACCTTACTCTTCAAGGCCAAGATGTGCACAGGGGTTGACCATACTTAATATCTGAATGCATTTTTTAATTCAGCCACTAAAAATTCAGGAAACATCCAAGCAGAAACTGATTTGTTTAAAATAAGAAAGATTATATTGAAAAATTACTTTAAAACAAAACAAGCAACGCCATTTCTCCCTCTGCAATGAGTAACCATAGCAATGAATATCGGTACTACAAGCCATTCCAAAAAATGATGATGATAATAAAGTGCAGATTGTAAAAAATCAATTTATTTGTATCTAGATTTAGAAAAACAGAAGAATCTATCACTGTTGTAGATTAGTCTAGTATGGAACTCTAGATTATATTGAAGAATTATACCTCTAAATTTGTCAGTTCCAAAAGATCATCTGGAAAAGCCTGTAACTGCGTTTGGCTTAAGTCTATGGAAGTAGATCCTAATTCTTTTGTCTTTTGTATACCATCTATCACAGCTTGCTGTTGTCTCCTAGTTCTGGCAAAGGCAACGTCAGCCGGTGTTTCAGGGTAACCATTGCCGTCATCTGAGGCAGAATTGTCAGCTAGGCACTCAAGCTCAGCATCTGCTTCCTGGTCACTCGAATTCGAAGCTCTGCTTTCTGATTTAGGAACTTTGAGATCGGTTGCATTACCCAATTCAGGAGGGATGTGATGCTTTGTCGCATTTTCTTTCAATTCGACACTCATTATAAATTTCATGGCATAATTATTGTCTTCATGACTATCTGAAAATAATGCAGGAGCTCATGACGCTGTTATCAGATCCAAACCTGAGCTCTTTTTCTCTACCACCGTTGCAGCTATCTTTATGAATAAGCACGCCAAACACTCTGCGAATTGTACGCCATTTTGAACTTATGAGAACAGGCTTCTGATCACTATGACAATACATATCATGTGACAATAACATCCGGCATATGTATCAGCTAAAAATAACATTTCTTTACGAGTCATGTGATCATTCAATCGATCCTACGCCTGCCTGCCAAAGTGACAACAGTACATAACCGGTACGCGAATCAGTGTCCGCGCGAATCGAGAGCAGAGCTGCGAGGCTGAGCGAACGGCACGATAGTAAGTCTAAAATTACTTGTTCCTGCTCTCGTATCTTCAGCATCAAGTACTTTCCATAAAATAGCTGAGGGATGAGGTGAAAATGCATAACCGTGTGAACGTGTGCAAGCGTTCTAGGTCTATTCTTATGAGAGCACCTGTAGTTCAAGGGAGCAAAGAATCTATGCATTGTGATAATTGCAAATCAAGCATCAGTGTGAAACAGTGTAGAAATAATTAATACTTTCTAAGGCAGTCGCTTATTCGCTATTCATCAAAGGAAAACAACATTTTTTATTAATTAATATCCACTTATGCATGACAGTCGGAAGAGACGTAGAGGACTTGGTGTCTTGTTTTGAATATTTAAATATTTAAAAAATCGATTTTCTCCAGATTTAAAGAGAGGAAGAAAATAATCATGTGTATTGCTTGATCGATTACATAGATTCGCTCAAAATAATACATGAATTTGTTTAGCTTTGAGTATTTTATGATTTTATCTTTCTTTGCTTGTCTGTAAACAATGTTTTGAAGATACAGACAGAAACATTTTCCAAATTTTCTCCACTTTGAAATGAAGAATTTAAGATAATTTTAAAAAGGCCCAAGAAAACGAATTTGCCCACCCTTTTTTTTTACATCTCATAAAAGTTCAGTACTTTACTCACATGCTGGAGATAATTTTTTTCCTCTGAAACTAAATATTAATTGACCAATTTAATAAAACTTATCAGCAGAGCTATAAAAATGTGATTGTTTTCTACAGAATCTAATTAAAGGAACTTTTAGTAGATGTTATAATTGATTGTGACAATCCATGACTCCAAGAATAATTTTCAATAACAATTATTGCCTTGCAAATCCACCTATGAGATCAACTTCAAACAACAAAACGTGCTAACTAGCAGCACAGATGACATATAAAACGAGTTATAGTTTGGAATTCGATGACTAGTTTCTATGTGCCTGGCATCGCGCGTGCTCGAAACCTAGCTATCTTTTGGGTGCGGAGACAGTTTGGATTCTTACCTTCAGATTTTTCATTTTATCTGATGTTTATCACAGGGTCACCTTTGACCCTCTCACAAACCGCCAAAATTGGTTGTACCATGGGATCGTGGCACTCATCTAAGAATGAGACATTTGATAGTACGGGAAACGGTAAGTAGACCTGTCTTTGTGACTCGGAACTGAAGTTAACCATTTGCAATACAGTCGAGCACGGATTTCTCGAATTCATTGGGGGAATTTTGATATGTGCGAGGAAGCCGTGGTCGAACATTCAAAGGCAATAACCATATCTAAAGATTCTATAACCGATTTACTTAAATATTTCTTGTAGTTCTGGTGAAAATCAGATTCATGTATGCGTTCATAAAACAAAAAGAAAGAAAATCAAATTCATATATCGTTTTTCATTTTTTAGTTTTGTTTTTATCGCGAAAGTATTTAATATTTTTAAAGTATTAATTTTTCGTTACCTTGGACAAAATACTTTTAGCATGATTTGCTTTTACCCAACCTACCCTCTCGCCTCCCTCCCCACTTCCTTGCTGGACAATCATCCTCTTCCTTCACATGGAATACTATTTTTGTTTCCTCCTGTCCTCGACCCGATCTCGTCATTTTATTTTGCAGCACCTCCCTCTCCACTCTAGAAATTATCTTCTCCCTGATAGAATTTATTCCTTCATCACCCTGCGGAAATCTTTTTCTTCTACACTTCTACTATTTCTTATCCATGCTCATATCTCCTCTTACTTATCTAGCAATAGCCATTCTTCTTCTCCTTCTTCTCTTGTAAGTTTTAGGAGTAAGTTCAAACCCAGGTCGAAGTTCAAAGGCAATGAAAGATCGTATGCTCCAAAATAATCATTTTACCCAGACACGATCTGTCAAAGCAAACCTAGACTTTTTAACCCACCTTCTCCTCCCTAGCAGCCACAAAAAAAAAAAAAAAAAAAAAAAAAGAATGAACACCAAGCTCCTTTTTGTCATTCCAACGCTGTACCCACTGATCTGTCCAGCGTCCTAACCATCTCGCTAGCTTTTTTCCCACACTCGTGCACAGGTTCATCAAGCAAGGGATGGGCCCATGTGGGTTTACTTGTGATCAGTTCCCATGTCTTGTACACAGGAAAAATTTGTTAACAATCGACCCCTTACAAATCTATGTGACAGGACGACATAGCAGACAACTGGCGCCGGGTGTATCGAAGTAGTCGATTGTAGGATGGGGGTGTGTCTCTCGCTAGTGACCTAGGAACAATGGGTTAGAGCTTATGTAGACAAATTATATTTACTCAGGGGTGAGGTACAAAACAAAAAAACAAAAAACAAAACAAAAAAAAAAAGGGGGGAGGGGGGGAGGCAGCCCATGTCTGTTTAAAGAATCTATGTGTTGGACAATTGGTCGAAATTTAATTTTAAATCTGCGAATATGATGAAAGAAATTTTGTTAAAGTCATGGTCTATCAAATTTCTTATGAGGCTTTCTTTGAATAATTGAAGAATGATTGTTTGAGAATACGTATTTCAATTTTGCACTAGTTCGACGAAAAGGTAGAGACAACAAGGAAACAAACTGAGAATTCAGGAAGGGAAAACGGATGAGTTCAAGCAATAATTCGTGTTTTCGAGGAACCCGTGTTTGACCTAATTGCGCTTTATTTCATTATAAAAATATGTTTGCAAATCTCACATACACAGATCCTCAAAATAGCTATGATCTGTTGATCTCTTCATTCAGGCCAAATATGGTAAAGATCGAAATCAATTAGAACTAAACTGTCATTGGCAGTGTTTCCTCTTTGTATTCCTGTCTAAAATTCCAAAGTTCTACTTATTCTGATACTGGAAGTAAATTAATCATTGTGGAGTTAATAGTTAGCAGGGAGTCTTCAGAGAGACACCCCCACCCCCTCCCTTTTTTTTTATTAATGTTTCCGCCCGTTACGATTCCTACCAGTAGAATCGCTTATTTCCTCCTATTAACTCTCATCAGTAAAATTTTAAGATCAATTAAGATTGAATGTATTAACTTTACCAAACGGAGATCATATTCGAAAGATGGTTGAGTTAGGGTTCACAGGTTAATGGTTCACAAGCTCTGGCATCCTACCTCTGACAGTCGATACATCATTTGCAAGTCCTTTTGGCTAATGTCTTAATTGCCACTATCCAGAATGAATTTCTGAGTGATTCTAACAAAGGATTAACCCCAGCGTGCTTCATCGAAGCATGACTCTTTTTACAATAAGATAAGACACATTAGGCATAATTATGGGGTGTTTTGCATCATATAACAAATTTGCAGCTAAAGAAAGCCTTCAGTGCATTTTCAGTAAACCATCATTTTCGATAAAGGGAGAAAGTTTGTAAATTCTAGAATACTTCAAAACAATTTTACCTTGTCCAAGATCTGTAATTTCCTTTTCAAAGTACTCAATCTGGACACATCGTAATAAATTAAATCTCACCTTTTTCAACTCTTCTGCTGATAAGACCTTGTTAATTTTAGAGTGACTGGAACGGCTTTTATACACAAATCTCAACACCCAAGACAAAACTCTGACAAGCTTTCCGAAGTCGGAGAATCTGTTGCAGCCAATCAGTTCGTGATTATTGAACCTTGTTGTTGTCAAGAGTGACATACTCTTCATTTTCTTCTGACTTTATAGTGTCTTTACTGAAAATTTTCAGGGTTATGTTTTTTCTCCAACCATATAGATCTGTGAAGCCACAGATTTGATTGTGTGAGCTCCTGGGCCTTCACACCTAGTGTTAACATATCTGCCGTATTTTCCTTTCCAGGGCAATATTTCCATCTATCTGGCTTGTGTGTTGTCGGATCTCTTGAACTCTGTTTTGAACAAATTGTTTCCATTTTCCGTTGTTCCTTGGTTAGGGTTAGAGTGTGGGCTAAGGTCAAGGTTGTTCTTTCGGCAAAGACCTACTTGAGATTTCCATTGGTCGGAAGGCAAATTCGCCTCTCTACAAGCAGAATTAGCAACCCTAACCAAAGAGAGTCACAAATAGAATCCTCACTAACAAGTCTCATGGCTAAATCTTCATAATGACAGCAGGGAAGCCTCTCGTTTTCTCGGTGTTTAACTATATTGATCTCTTCAAAAGAAAAAAAAGTCAAAACAATGGTTTTGTTTTCCGGGTGAAAAAAATGCTCAATAAAATTATGTTCCATGTGTTTGCCTCACCGTTACTAACTGATTGGTTTCAACACCTCAGTTTTATTAATATTGCTGTCTTTTTATCATGCATAGTTGTAGTAAACTTCCCTACAGACACTGTAAAATTTGCATGTGCCCAAGATAACAAGAAACCTCCTCCTTTATAATGTTTTAACTGCTGGCGAAAACTCGAATGTGAAAACCCTTTATGCTGTTTGCTTTCTACTTGCGGAAGTTATCATCATAATCGAACCCTGAAAGAATAAATGCATATCATTTCAGGTGGGAAAATCGCTGTTTGAACTCGTCCAGACTAGTCCTATTCTGAACAATCTTTTTTTCACGATTTAAAGAACAAAACCTTGTACTGTAAAAAGTAGAATCGATTGAAAATTATTTATGTATAATTATATTGTATTCCCCTCCCCCCACAATCTGTCTTATTTATTATTTGATATAGCCAGTCCACAACAAAGTACTCTCAAACCTTTTCTGCATATAAAAAAAAGTCAACGTCGAACAGAGCGAAATCGAAAAGAAAATCCGCAACCCACGTTGCGGAGATCGAAAGCGCGAATGATTTCCCTGGGGATATCAAGAAAAGAAGGAAGAAAAGAGAAAGAAGAACACTCGAACACTCTGAAGAAAGCATTTTTCTAAATTTAATACTCTAGGTTGACATGTCTTGTCGATAGTTTCAAATTCGATCAATATTGCCATGCACGCAAGCCGTTTAATTATACTGAGTGACAGACAGGATGCCAGGGCATGGAACCGAAGCTATGCAGATTTGCATCTGATACAATGGCTGTCTTGTGGACTCAATGTAACGATCGGAAGAAAGAAACGTCAACGGAAAACCAATTTTAGCATTAATATGCCTGAAGAGTATTTTATTTGTCTTGCTCAATTCTCAGGGAGAAATATCCTTGGTGTGTGAGGGTGGTAAACGGATGGGGGATCAATTTGATAACAGAAAAAAGACCTCTTTATGATTCCTAGGGTAAACATGCCTGGACTTTTAAACCAACTTTTCTAAAAAGTCAATGTTTGAAGAGCATCAGTTAAGTGTGAGATGTTTTTTTTTTTTATTTCGGATCCGGGAGCTCATGTTTAACCTTCAATGTTGATTGCCTCAAATTAAGATGATAATATTATCCGCAATTGCTGATTAATTACTTGGAAACAGAAGCAAATAAAAAACATCCCGTATGCAGAGTTAGTTCTAATAATATGAATGGTTTAGGTGTGTTTGCGTGTGGGTGCTGCAGATTAGAAAGAAGTGTTTGACAACAGCGCCTTTATTAAAAAAAAAAAACAACAACAGAAGAAACGAAATCTCCTGTATTCTTCATATTCAGAAGTCAATTTTGTGTGCCATGATGCCCTTTTGAATAATAACATAAGGTGAAGAAATAAAAATGTAGCTAAAAAACTAATTAAAGGACTAAAGCTAATGTGCAAAGGCCTGAACATGCAGTTGGAGTGATAACGGATGCAACTGATGTAAAAGTTTGAATAACCTCTTGAATTATTATGAAATTGAATAAAAACAAACCAAATACCTGAACAAGCACCTTTGAGGATAACTCAACCAAAATTAACAAAAGTTAATAAAGTATAACGAAATTCAAAAGCTCTGATCACTCACTAAAAAGCTGTGTGAATTATATCTGACAAAAAATTTGAGTACACATATGTCAGTATAACTGAACCAAAATTTATCATAAAAAACAAAGTTAAATTACGCCCTTAGAAAAAGAACAGTTCCAAAGGAAATAAAGTTAAAGGCCGATGGTTATACATGTGTAGAAAAATTATGATGCATCGTAACCTACGCCAAATGCATTAGCTTACGATCGTAAAATTTATTTTACGTTCGTTAAAATGTCTTTTAAACTTGCTGTGTCACAATGCGTTGAAATAATAATTATGAAACCTTATATCAACATTTTCGTGTTTTTTAAAACCAATATTAACAAGGACTGAGAAAACGTTTCACTAAAGTTAACTACAGCAAGACCGAAACCAGTAGCAACAAATTAATATCAAACTACGGATTTAATGGATATGAAGGAACAAACCCAATGTATCTCTACATTTCGTGAGAGCTGAAACGCATATTTAAATGATATTGAAATCGATGCTGTCACTGAGACCGCTTCAATCATAGGCTACAGCATGCACATGCGCGCCCGACTAATAACTCTCTTTTCAGGTTTCAGTTGGTGCAAACTCTTTTTCGCATCATTACTTTGACAGTCGAGAGCGAAAGCAGAGCCGAGTCTTGTGTCAGACACTCATAAAATTCTTCATTATAAAAATGCCTTGTTTGTGAAGATCTAACTGGTGCAAACATAAAAATGAAAGAGACATCTCTATAGAATAACCGATTTTATGTTTCTATCATAGTTAAAGCCTATGGCAAGACAAAATGCAATGCTTTGAATGAGATTTCCATCTAATTGACTTTGATGTCATCCTATAGAACAAAATAAATTGTTTGCAAAAAGAAACAAGTGCGGTAACCATCAGATAAAACTTTTTAACACGAGCATTTTAAAGGCAGAAGAATATTGGATCGTCTATTTTAGTCAGTTTTTATTATTTTTATTTTTTGTTACAAGAGAGCTTTTACGACATCATAAAAGGCAGCGTGCACAAATTAAAATAATCTTTGAAACTTGGACCTTTTTTTTAGCTGTTATGTAAGAAATGTTTTTTTTTATTATAGACACATGGATATTATGTTCCTTGAAAAATCTTCAAAGAAAACATAATTATAAGAGTGATACGCCAAGTTTTGAACCTGCTAGAATAGTTCATATCTCTCTCTCTCTCTCTCTCTCTCTCTCTCTCTCTCTCTCTCTCTCTCTCTCTCTTTCTCTGTATATATATATATATATATATATATATATATATATATATAATCGGAAGAACAAAAAAAAAAAAATCTGCCATATATAAACACCAACTAATGCTTCTCTCGTAAAGGGCATTAATCCTCTCGCTTTGGGTAACACCGTCACATAACTTCCATACTCTCTCAGGATTTTTAAGGCAAGACACGCACATGATTGGCCACTTGAAGAGAGTTCGTAAAAGGTTTTGTTACAAAATTACTCATTACTTTCGCTTCGTATGTTCATCTATGAACTGTCGTTACGCACCCCTGAATCCCAAACAAAAACAAAAAGAAAAAAAAATATCATTCTTTCCGTTTGCCACCTGGAAGAATTCACTTAAATCAGACAGTTTCGGTAATTTTTTTTAAAAATCGTTCTGCCTTTGTCCCGTTGTTTTTTTCTGTCCCTCAGCCACATATCATAATAATATGAATATTCACCTCTTTGAAGATTCGAAACTGAACTCACTAGCCGCACCTCGAAATAGCTCATACTTACGGATTTCACAAGGAGCATAAGGAAAATATTGTAGCTGATATGAAACCTCTGCATCAGCTATGATCGATGTGATATTAGATGCTGCACCAGTGAAGCATATTCGTTTGAAATCATCTTTACATAACTTTCTTCTCTCTGGAGTTAAGAATGATTGTCTATGAAAAAGAAATAGGAAAAAACATTCCTTAACAGAAACAGAACTGTAACAATATATGCAGACGGCACCTAAGGAAGACAAGAGCAATTCAAAATGCAAATATATATAATTATATAAATAATATCTGCGCTAAAAGACGAGTAATCAGTACTAATTAAAATATCCCCTATACCACCATGGTTCCAGAGCTGCCACTCACAGATATCGGGCACCAATGACCAGGCACCATCAGAAAAAAAACTGCAGAAGAAAAGATTGATGAAAAGTACCCACAATCACTTTAGATCCGCATTTTACCGACGATCGACTGAAAGAGCCGTGAATGATTTTGAAGGATGGCACTGACGTAAAAGCCAGTGTAACCACAGAAAGTTTCACAATAAGTTGAACGTTGAGAAAGAAGCAATCAATCTGGATTTGAAAAAAGCAAGGGAATACCGAAACGAAATCCAACAAAACATTATCTTCCTCGTAGACTGCAAATCCTTGATCATAGCATTAGGCCCTAGTTAAACAGAGCAGTCCAAGGCCTAGAGGCTAAACTCTCGGACCTTGTGTTAAAATCAGAGTCGCAATTCAGTGGATATCATCACAATGTGTTATCACAGGAAACAATTAATTGCGTATCAGCTGGCAAAGAACAAGCCCGCCAATACACAGATGGACCAACAACTAATCCGAAAAACAAATTAATAATATTAACAAATGGAAAGTGGATCAGACACTGCCTGAATCATCAATAACTTTGCTATTCAAGTCTGAATTCGCCATGATCACAACGAACGAGTCACATAGATAAATCTCCTCCCTGCCCCTCAACTGCCCAAATGAGGGCTGCCCAAATTCTTCAGTATTTTCACAGATAATTTTGACCTACGCCAAATGCACTGGACACAACTTTACTTTGGGCGACCTGAATGATCTCCAAAGAACAACAAGCAACATTCAAGAGACCAAGATCGCTATCAACGGAGGGAGAGGAAAAAGAAGAAGAAGAAGAAGAAGAAGAAGAAGAAGAAGAAGAAGAAGAAGAAGAAGAAGAAGAAGAAGAAGAAGAAGAAGAAGAAGAAGAAGAAGAAGAAGAAGAAGAAAAACACCAACCAAGATTGAAAAATAAAAGCAGAAGTAAGAAGAATTGTTGAAAAAGCTAAGTAATTGGTCAAACTTATTTATTTCCGATAGATTTTAAGGATGCATAGTTATCTATCTATCTATCTGTCTATCTAAAAAGCAACCCTGAAAAGTTTGATTGTAGAGAAAAAACAAAAGCAATTGTTAGTGGAAAAAAAAAGAAAAAGGAGTGGACAGATCCTTATGAATAAAGCCATGATGTGAAATGACTTCGGGGTCAATACTAAGTTTTCTAGTTCTATAATAACCTCTCTTTCCACAGCATACTCCTCAGCTTTCTATCACTCCCTCCGTATTAAGTAATGAGTAAAGACAGAAACAACGGAAGTCCGTAGGCCATTTTCTTCCTATGACTTTCATGCAGTTTCGGCCTCACTACCGCCCGAAGCTACATGAAATGAATCCAGTGGCATGCTCTCTTGCTGTCTCGCTGTGTCTTGATCCCAGGTCCTCGGGAGTGACGGAGAACAAACTCTTCGTTTCTCAGATGGGATGATCTGATTGTGAAGAAGCTGTGGGGCTGATAACAAACAAACAGACGGAGGAATGAACAGTTTCCTGAGGGGCTTTGATGATCGGACTTATGATAAAAGCTTTCGTGCGTGAGTGGGAACGGGAGTTCCAAGTTTTCTGAGAAGATGACACACACACACACACAAAGTTGATTAAAAAACAAAAACAAAAACGGAGAAATACGGGGGAAAGAAAAGGGAGAGAGAGAGAGAGAGAGAGAGAGAGAGAGAGAGAGAGAGAGAGAGAGAGAGAGAGAGAGAGAGAGAGAGAGAGAGAGAGAGAGAGAGAGAGAGAGAGAGAGAGAGATACGGTAAAGTTCACAGATACAAAAAATAATTCCTCTAAAAAAAAAGTGTGAGTACAGTCTGAACATGTAATCTTAATAAAGATGCTAATTTCTATATTGATATTACAGTACCGTTGTGACCAAACCAGGGAAAATCCAGTGAAAGTAAACAAAGGTCTTTGCATTGTAATTTTTATAGAAGGGCAGAAATTGAAACTGAGTCTAAAAAGAATCAATCTTTATAGCTTCTTTTTTCCATTTTTTTCAGGCCGGAAATTTGACTTTCATTTCATACTTTTTTTTTACCCATAAGCATTTTATGGGATATAGAGCAAGAAACAACACGGTACTAGTATTTCCTGAATCGGGTACATCTACGTAGATTCTCTACTCAGACTGCAATTCCCTGAAATCTATTACTATTGCTTGTCCGAGGGTTAATTGTCTTTCTATTGTTTTATTTCGAACTTTGTTTTCGGATGTAATTCTGAGTCTGGTGTAACAAGTTGCGGTCCGTCATTGAAGAAATTTATTAGTGAAAAGCGAATATTGTAATTGGCAAACCTGTCCCATAAAAAGGTGTCATGAACTCTGTTCAGCATAGAAGCATTTAGAAGACATCCGAAGTATTACATTGCTGTAGAATTACATTTTTCTCATCGGCGCATATTGTATCATCTTATATTTTTCAACAACTTACACTCCTCTGTCTCTGTCTTACTGGCTTTTTCTCTTCCTTTCCCTCACTTTATCTTTGTCTGTCTCTTTCTCTATCTTTCTCTCTTATTCTCTCTGCTTCTCTATCCTTCTTTCTTCTCTTTTTTCAAAGCGACTTACCTTTACTTATGTCATCAGTTTTTAGAGACCTACAAAAAGCCAATTCCTACTTTCCTCAAATTAGTTTAGGTCCCATAGAAACCACAGGACGCTCCGAGGGAACATCTGCGTCAGTGCCAACCAAAGCTAATCTTATTTATCTCTCACACTGGAAACTCCTTGGGTGTAGATCTTGAGCTATTTTATTTGTGGCTCCTAATTTCGTTGTCCACGCAAGGGAAACGACGGAAGCCATATTTCTTGCAGGCTGTGAAGGTGATAAACGGAAAAAGAGCGATAAGGAAATTTGTAAAAGATGTCAGTTCGTTAAATAACTATGCTCGACACACATACTCAGTCCGTTTGTTTTATTTAGACTTCAAATTGCTAACATGTTCATAGATCTACCTCAGCAAAAGATTCATAAGTTAAGCATTAGGCCTAAGACGATTTTAGGAATGGTGATATTTGATATGCCACCATAGAGCATCATATTTGATGATTGCAACGATAAAGTACAAATGAAGCTTGCCATAATACAATGGTGTAGAGATGTACCGAGAATGAACGGTTTCGAAAATTATTATATTCATAAGAACACTTAAAGATGCGATGCCCAAATCTTAACAGAAACATACACGTAAACAATTAAACACATACACATCAAGCTATAGTCAGCGTGTCTTTGCTTTTTCTATTTTTCCTCCTTTTTGTCTCTCTATTCTCTATGACTTTCTCTCTCTGTCTCTCTCCTTCTCTCTATCTCTCTCTCTGCCTCTTTGCTTTTATTTAAGTTTCACGTGTATGTTTTACATTGAATGTATAGTGTATTTTGTTTATTCCAAGGGAATATTTATGGTCACATCTACGAAAAATTGATTTGTCATAGAATTAATGTCAAACCTTTGAAGAAGGTATTTTACTAATAAAAGAGTATATTAAAAATTAAAACACCTACTCTGATAGATCCAGCAAATTTTTTTCCTTGGATTTCAATATTTTAGCTCTACGATAAATTACTCACTGAGAGAGGTTTATCGATTACACAATGTTTAAATCTAGGCCTTGATCGTGAGTGCCTAAAACAATGAGGTCATATTTATTATGTCTAATGCAATAAAGATGAAACGCCGAGAACCTAAGATCTAACTCCTTTTCTTTTATTGATTATGAGACTTTGAGTTCCTGGCATAGCATTCTAAAGATCTGCAAATGTGTCCAGGTAGCTTAACCTTACTTTTGACTTAGTTTATTGTATTGTCGTTGTATTCGATTGTTCATTTTCTAGATTTTTTAGAATCTATGTTCTATCTAGACCTATACATTCCATTTAGGATTTTTTTTCCCAGGGAAATAAATGGATTTAGTGTCAAATTAGAAATTCATTTAAATTTATTTAATTGCTATGTCAAACGAAATGTTATTTGGAAAAAAATGCTAAGTTTCCTGCATATTTTTTTTTCTAAACACGAACTAATAGCGCTTCACTGTGGAGCTTACACTTGTCAAGCAGATCTAGGTGTGTATGTTCTATAGATATGTGATTCCTGTAAACTGTTTTTGGGGTCTAGCTGGCCAGATTGTATAATATAGGGATAAATACCTAGACAGACAGATAGACGCATGGGTAGACCAAAAGGTGGATAGAAGAAGGTGTATGAGAGAGAAGAGATTATGTGTTTTTAAGAGAGTGCAGATTTTGTGCAAGAGAGTATAGAGTGTGTCTGTGTGTGTGTGTGTGTGAGAGAGAGAGATAATGCAGGGTGCGTGAGAGAGACAAAAAATAGAAGCGTAAAGGAGTTGTCTCAGTTGCACGGCTTTCTACTGTGAATGAGTATGAGAGAGTAAGAGATTCCCTTTATGTAAAAATACATACGTTAAGTTCTAGCACATGATCTTAAGCTTGGGGAATACTGCAGAACTCTAAATACACGAATTTCCACTTAGTCTAACAAAAAACGTGAAGGCAACCAATGTTGCCCGAGAAAAAGCAGCAGACCCCCCCCCCCAAAAAAAAAAAAAAAGAGGAAGGGGTCGATCAAGAGAGCGCAACAATCCAAATCGCATATGTTAAAATATGGTATATCCTGAAATCCTGAAGCATTTGAAGATCACAGGGACATGTTTGGCAACATTCTAACTTGTCATTGCTCAGGTACAGAGAATATTGCGGTTTAAAATTGGGGTTACTATAACACAATGTATAAAATTATAATTAATGAGCTGTTTCTCTTTTAATATTTTTTTTTTGTTAATCGAATTCTCTCAAAACAGAGTAAAATATAGATCATATGATAATATCTAGACCAAAGTATAGTCTCATGGCTAGAGATAAAACCATTAGCGGACAGTGAGTAAAGTCTGAAACTTAAGGAAAGCCAACCGTAAAACGAGACAGTTCATATGTATGGAAACTGAATCAGCTACCACTTATATCCGTTTATCTTACCACCCTTTTTTCCATTTTCAAAATTTTGATCTATCGCTCAAACACGAAACAAGGCAAGACAAAAAAAAAAAGAAAAAAAAAAGATACCATGTAAAAAGAAATATGGAAAAAAAAACCAACCTTTCTACTACGGGAAGTTTTATGGGTAGCCAAAATTGAGCTGGGCTGATGTTAAAAAGCCGTAGAATCTGAAATTGAAATGTTAAAAAAATAATGAAACGACAGAACCCTCTCACTCGGTACACAGAGATCAACGAAAACTGCTCAGTCTAAAACCGATTTAGCAGTAGTCATTACGGTCATCGATTGAAAAGAAATAAACCTCAAACCAGACCAAGAGTAATGATTTTCACCGAGACTGAGTTAACAGCGGTAGGCTAACGAGACACTAAATGAACTCAAAGTGATGGAGGAGCAGCCAACTAATCGGAAATATACAACATTTGGAAAAAATATATAAGGTCGTCCTGGAAACACAAAGAGGAAATAATCATTTGATTGAATTTAAAGTGTCAGATTCGAATTTATATAAAGAATAATATGTATCTGCGTGATAGAGAGAATTGATTTGAAAAAATGTGCGACTCGTGATAGAGGAAATGGATTAGAAGAATATGTCATTGCACGATATGAAGACGTGATTCACCGAATCCGCAAAAGTGTACAAATAAAGATAATCAGAAGACTTCGATAAAATGTGTGCATGTGATGTAGAGAAATGCTAATTAGAATTCAGGAGGGTGTGGAATAGAAAAATAATAAGATGAATTCATAAGGGTGCAATGCAGATAGATGCCCGAGAGGATTTGTAAAAATGTAATGTAAAAAGATAATCTGAATCCATAAGAGCATGCGATAGTGAGGTAGTTAGAAAAATTTCTGAAAGCATACTATAGAGAGGTTATTAATTCTGAAGAATTAGTAAGAGCATACTCTAAAGAGGTGATTAGAAGAAATAATAAGAGCATACTCTAAAGAGGTGATAAGAAGAAATAATAAGAGCATACTCTAAAGAGGTGATTAGAAGAAATAATAAGAGCATACTCTAAAGAGGTGATAAGAAGAAATAATAAGAGCATACTCTAAAGAGGTGATTAGAAGAAATAATAAGAGCATACTCTAAAGAGGTGATTAGAAGAAATAATAAGAGCATACTCTAAAGAGGTGATTAGAAGAAATAATAAGAGCATACTCTAAAGAGGTGATTAGAAGAAATCAAAAGAGCATACTCTAAAGAGGTGATTAGAAAAATTCGTAAGAGCATACTGTAGAGAGGTGATTAGAAGAATTCGTAAGAGCATACTGTAGAGAGGCGGTTAGAATTCGAAAGAACATTTTAAACAGAGGTTATAAGTAGAAATGAAGAGAAATGATTAGAAGAATTCGTAAGAACATACTATAGAGAGGTGATTAGAAGAATGAATTCATAAGAACATCTTATGGAGATATACAATTAGATGAATTCGTAAGAGTGTTGTATCATGATATGGTGTCAAGCTACTTACGATCTTGACCTTTAGAATATAACCTGGAAACACTTTTGTTTAAGTATTCTTACGATGAAAAACTGCAAAAAATTTGTGAAAATTATAAATAAATCAAATAAAATTCGTTCATCAATGAATAACAGACATATCCAGAGAGTACCAAGATAACTATTTATTAAGCGATTTTTTTTCTTAATGAAATATAGATGTGACAGATTTCTAACTTAGTACGACACCCTCGAAAAATATATCCTAACATATCCAGATAAAAATAAAATATGTGCCCATCAGATAGAACTTTTTGACCTTTACTTTCGATTATAATGTGTATAGATCTAGATCTAGATTCAATGCTCTTTAACCAAGATCAAGACTTGTATTTAATGTATAGAAGTTTAGGACACTTACATGAAACCAAGATCCCAAAACCAAAATCATTAAGTTTAGGAAAGAAAAAATAAAAAAAAATTATAGATTTAATTCAGATATTTTTATAATTAAACCCGTGGGTGGGTTTCTTTAGTTCTATACTATTGAGATGATATATAGATCTCGGTTCTGTGTCTAGGTTAGATTAGTAGGCTTACATTTATCTAAGTGTTAAGGTCCATGAATTTTTTATTTCTACTCGAAGCAAAATTCACAAAAAATGTAAGAGCTAACTTTTTAAAACAAAGTTAGACTAAAGTTGGACCAGGCACTGCACTGAATTACACTGGCTTAGCCCCTTCTGAGATTAAAATTTCCCAGCTTTGTATGCGTTACAATGAAAAAAATACAAAAAGTGTAGTTTGTGTGATAAAATTTGTGTTTTTTCTATGGGTTTTCAGTCATGAATATCATAAAACTTGTGTAAAAGCAAGAAAAGTAGGCACTTGGGAATTTTTATTCCATAAGCTTTCTACTAAATGTTATCTTTTCTAGGTTATCACCATCAGTATGCACTTTTATCTGTCTTTAAAACAAAATATGATCTCTCTATCTCATGCGCTGCTATGACTTCTTATGCTTAGCTTAAAAGTTTTTAAAAATATCAAGATGATATGCTGCACATGATAGAGCAGAACAAGTTTAAGCAAAACTTTTCTTACGTAGTCCTACTTTAAGCAATTTATGACAGCTAGGCCTACTTGTATTTGTGGTTTAACAGATATCCCAACAATAAATAAAGGAGTTGAAAGCAATATTATTACTTCTGACTCTAGATTCACTCCTATTGATATTGATTGACTAACCCATTTAGATGTTTTAGAAGCAAGGTCCACCAAACCTACAATTTTTGAAAATATCATTTGTGTTGGATGGGAAACAAAATAAGAGACTTTCGTAAATAAGTCATGACATGCTTATAGTTTATAGAAAAAGCTCAAATTAAATGTTTCTTTAATTTTTTCCTCATTAATTACAGAATAAAAAGTGCATTGCAGGATTTTCTGAGCTTACATAGAGGCGAAAATTGGTAATTTATAATACACAAATTTTTTTCTGGCCCACAAATTGATTTATTTATTGTACAAGTTCAGCGTCAGGGTCACCAATGTAGGATTTTTTGAATAATACACACCGAACTATGTTTTAACATAAAAAAAAAACCCATCCTATTTTAAATTGAATAAAAACTAAAAAAAAGAGATTGGTATAAATGCTTTTTCGGAAAATTCATGTGGATCATGAGGCCTTATTCAGCAGAAGTCACTTTGTGTAGCCAGTAATAAAAAGAAGAGAAGGAGCTATAGTCACAACAATAACCAATGAGAATCACATAGGTCTATTAAATGAGCCTATTTTAAAAGCTGATTTATCGCTTAGAGAAAGAGAAAAAAACAACAACTGATTTTCACAAGAACCTTTCAGGATGCTTAACAGATTCAGAATAACTCTAAGTAAGAAGTGGCTTACAAAAAAAAAAAAAAAACAACAAAAACGAAAAAAACAAACAAACAAATAAACAACCAGCAACCAACCCCCCCCTCTTTTTCCCCCCTCCAAAAAAAAAAAAAATAATAATCATCGCAGTTCTGCCTTTATTTAGCACTCGTGTAAAACAGCTAGACACTGTAACGTAAGAAAGCCTCCAAAATACTTTTATGTAATAAATAATTATACTGTGGAGAAATATAGATAAGCTCACATTTTGGGTCTGATTAAGTCAGAATCGCACAGTTACATTTTAGTGTTGTTTTCTAGCACTATTAGTGTTATGCAAAAAGGTGATTTTTTTCTCTCGCATGAAGTGCTTATACCCTTTCTCATCTACACATATAATGCAAATTAATTCTTTTGACATTTTCAGGGTTGTTACTCACAAATATGACTCTTTACAAATTCTGGGTCACTTTTTGGGTGAGGTCGTGGAAAGAGTAAGGCGGCGCCACTGAGGATAAATAAGCATCGAATCTGATTGATGCCTACACAAATTGTCCACACTGTAAAGTTGGTATAATTTATGTACCGGCGCCTTGAGGTAGAAGTACCCGAACAAATTTGGTATATTACATTTCGGCCTCCCAGCGTTGATCTGGGTGCAAAATGGTAATCGAATTCACAAATATTTGACTAAAAGCAGTCTGTTTTATTTTGTGATGATTTTTTAAATTTTGGAGCATGAAACATTTTGAAAAACAATACGTTACACGAAGTGGTCTTCTTCTTCTTCTTCTTCTTCTTCTTCTTCTTCTTCTTCTTCTTCTTCTTCTTCTTCTCCTCCTCCTCCTCCTCCTCCTCCTCCTCCTCCTCCTCCTCCTCCTCCTCCTCCTTCTTCTTCTTCTTCTTCTTCTTCTTCTTCTTCTTCTTCTTCTTCTTCTTCTTCTTCTTCTTCTTCTTCTTCTTCTTCTTCTTCTTCTTCTTCTTCTTCTTCTTCTTCTTCTTCTACTCCTCCTCCTCCTCCTCCTCCTCCTTCTTCTTCTTCTTCTTCTTCTTCTTCTTCTTCTTCTTCTTCTTCTTCTTCTTCTTCTTCTTCTTCTTCTTCTTCTTCTTCTTCTTCTTCTTCTTCTTCTTCTTCTTCTTCTTCTTCTTCTTCTTCTTATCTCTCTCTGTCTCTCTCTCTCTTCCTCTCTCTCTCCTTTTCCTCCCGTCCCTTACCAACCATGTAACAGCTCCAATTTCAAATGATTTGCTTCGATACAAGTCTAAAAATATGGAAGATATTTTATTAACATAAAACAATTTAGAGCCTCCATGATTTAATTAGCCAGCCTACTTTACAAAATGTTGACGCTTGATTTGAAGAAACGATAGATAGGTCGGCTATATCTCTATTATGCAATAATCGACCAACAAAAGAGATCAGTTTTGATTCCATTCATAGGTCAATATTTTGAAATGCATGAAATTTTCGCTCATTTCTCAACATAACACCAAAGTCTAAAGCATTTTCCGTATCAACATGTCGAGGATTGTTGGGCAACCAGCCTATGGATTTTATTTTATAATGACTTTTTGAGAAATGCGCGTCAAGCAACTAATGTTAAGAAAATTCATCTTTTCAGGTTCAAGAAGGATGCAATTATACAAGATCGCATTGCCTTTCGCAGTTCTGCGTGCCCTTAGTTTGTTACGAGCATCACGGCAGCGCGAAGGGTATTAGGCCATCCACCGATATCTAATTAGAGTTGTCTATCACCTTTTTAACCGACGTTATAAGGCTGCAAGCAGAACGCAGATTTGATAATAAGTCCAAGTTTACTTCATTACCTCAATTCACATCCCGGCCCTGACATTCCGTCACATTTTTCAACCCAATCCTATTTCAGCGTGGTGAAAAGTTTTGTTACAAAATGTTTGAATTGACATCTAGCGTCAAATGTCTACGCCGTTTGCCTTAATTTGACAACTAGTTGATTCTCTTGTTGTGGGGCAGCTAGCAACATTTCAAGTTTGCTTTAAAGAAATGTATTAAGCACTTTTTAAACATCTTGTTCCTTCAGTTGAATGGTTTCCTTTTATTTTGGTATTAAAAGAGATGTTTTCTGTAGACTCTTTCTTTCACCAGATTATTACTTTCAGTTCTTGAATTCTTTCTTTCTCTTTTCCTGTCTCGCTCTTATACTGTTCCTCTCTATATCTATCTCACTCTATTTCCCAAGGTACCTTCTCTTCCACAGCACCTATATCCGATTGCTGAAGGATGAATGGCTCCCTATTTTTAGAATGTCATATCGAGAATTTGTTTAAATTAAAAAGAAAATCCTGTTTTATTTTGCAAGAATATAAACGCCAATAAATAAATATCAACGCATTCAAATTTGTTTTGCACATTATATGTTTATCATTTGTATGCTCTATGTTGAGCCTTATGGCTTATAATAATTGACCTCGGCAAATGTCATTCGCTTTGTTTCCGGACGGATCCTGAGGTAAAGTAGAATAAAGAGATTTATTTTATTGCTGCATTGTTATCTTTAAATATTCATGGTGTAAAATTGATGGAATAAGTGCGCTTTGCAAGGCAGAAAAAGCATATCTAAATTTTTCAAAGAATTTTAAAAAGAAGTTGCAGCAATTATTTTTGCCTCTTCGTCCTATAACGTTACTTATTTTAACAGTTATAGTGGGGAGATAACCTTGCTAAAGATGTAGTTTTATAGAGTTTATGCGGTCTTTTTGACATGACCGTTAATCGGAGTATGAAAGGTGTTTTGAGCTTAGAAAAGAAGGTTTCTATAGTCAAACAATTAAACAACAAAATAAATAATTCTTTTTGAATAAGACAGTTGTAATAAAAAATATTTGAAGTACATTCGTTACTGCGATTATTATGAACGTTCAAACAATACGACTTGATTTTAAAACACGTTCACCTATTCAACTTCTGAATTTAACAATAATAAGATGCTTATGAGAAGTGATTATGATTCCTGTCTATGCCTGCTTTTAAATTTTTTACTTAAAATAACGTCAAAAATATTTCTGCGTTTATTTTTTTTTAAACCTAGAAACTCTCTCTCTCTCTCTCTCTCTCTCTCTCTCTCTCTCTCTCTCTCTCTCTCTCTCTCTCTCTCTCTCTCTCTCTCTCTTCCTTTTTCTCTTTCAAAACAATATGTGCTGATTTAGGTCTGAGATCTGTTTGAGAGCCGACGAAAGAACCAATTCATTGATATTGGAACTGAAATTCTTTTGATAAATCGTTTGCAGATCGACGTATCAGTCATGACGAATAGACTTAATCCCTGCCCCTCTCCAAAGAAATGTAGGGCAATCTATAATATTAGCACTTTTCATTCCACGATTTTAGTTACTTTGTAAAAAAACATTTCGGTATTATTTTTTCTTGAGTATGCGTAACTCTTTTCCATTTGTTTCATGACATTTTTTCCACATATATACTTTTTGTCTTTTCATTTTAAGAGCATATCAACTATTAAAGTTATCTTGCAAGTTGTTTTATATTGATCACTATATTTCATAAAAAAATGAATGCCAGTGTGTCCAAAATAAATCATGCTTTGCTACAAGGGGGTCACTATTTTGCAAGGAAATAACGTCTGCTAAGAATTTGACTGTCTCTTATATCTCTGACCTTCTGAATCGCTGAGGATTTCTAACTTGGTGAATAAAACCAGAAGAAACCAATCTTGCCCGCATATTTACTGATCTCTTCCGACAGACTGAATTATCGGAAAGCAAATTTGCGATCGTCCTCCACTGACCAGTCTCAACTGCCTCCACTCTTCAGTTCCGACAGCCATTCACCTCAAGCCCTCAAATACAATCAATCTGTTCAAGATGATGCAGCATGTATACAGTTTGAGACAGACACTTCTCAACAAATCTTTCACGGATAAACCGCAATTACAACTCGTTCTCTGAAACAAGGATACGTGTAAACAAAAACAAATAAGATATTACAAATAGGAAGAAAAGGCAAAACAATAAAAAAATTTTTTTGCTTTGTTACCAAATTTTATCCTCACCCAATCCTGCCAAAAGTCGCTGTCTCCTGGAAGATTCCAGAAAGATCCAAATCTTGGCTTTATCAATCAGATTTCTCCTAAGTGATTGAATCCCTGCTGTATTTCTGTTTCAATCACCAACTCAAGCGATCTTTTTCCATAGCAGCCAAGGCAAGTATCGAACGCGACGTATTTTGACTCGCGAGAAAATCTGCATAAGCGGATCTATCAGCACTGAAAACTGATGTGAACCAGGCAGTGTGCGCTGCTTCTTTCTTTCCATCCTTCATTATTAATCTCAAGTCTGTGCTACGCTATGACTGTTCAGCAACTTACTAGTCCTTACATAAAGTCACTGACTTTAAACATTGAAGACTTCTTGATCCGAGATGCCGACTCAAGCTTTTGTCTTTTCTAATTGTTTTTAAATAATCATCAATGAACCACGATGCCGGTAAATTGCAGCAAGAAAACTGTTAGCTCCATCATGCTAAGAATGATCAGAGAAAAAAATCGTTGGGGTCTAGACATGTCGATATTTAGAGACATAAAGAGAGAGAGAGAGAGAGAGAGAGAGAGAGAGAGAGAGAGAGAGAGAGAGAGAGAGAGAGAGAGAGAGAGAGAGACAGACAGACAGACAGACAGACAGACAGACAGACAGACAGACAGACAGGAAGAATGTTTGAAAAAAAAAATCGCAAAAAACAAGGGAGTGGATATGGGAAAGTATGAAAAGGAAAGAGAGAGAGAGAGAGAGAGAGAGAGAGAGAGAGAGAGAGAGAGAGAGAGAGAGAGAGAGAGAGAGAGAGAGAGAGAGAGAGAGAGAGAGAGAGAGAGAGAGAGAGAGAGAGAGAGGTGAAAGATCCACACAGTGGCAGAGAGAATCCAATAGTCAATGAAATCTCTTGAGACCACTGTATGCGTTATAGGAATATAAACACGCTAACACAAATGTTATTTGTTATTATGCTATGTGTGTAAACGCTGAATGGGAGAAGCAATGGTTAAAACTGAAAAGTCGGTTGGTTCTACGAAGGCGGTGATAATGCCACTGTCCCAGATCAGTGTTCTATACGATAATTTCAGCACTCCACTTTGTTTTCACCCTGTTCGACTCAACACTCTATTCCTTCCCTCTCTCTCTCTCTCTCTCTCTCTCTCTCTCTCTCTCTCTCTCTCTCTCTCTCTCTCTCTCTCTCTCCCTTTATCTCCTCTCACTCTTTCTATGTTCTCTCTCTCTCTCTCGCTCTCTCTTTCTCTCTCTCTCTGTACCTCTATCTCTCAGTTTCCTCCTGCACATCCCTCAACTCCCCTTCATAAATCAGTATTTATGTTTTTTGCCCCATCTCTGCGATTATGTTGACGAAAGATTGAAATAACAAAACAAGATGTAGGAAGTCTTCATATGGCCTGGCTTATTCGTTATTTATATATCAATCAAAATAGTAGACTAACAATCTTTTCAGTCTTTTTTTTTTTTTTTTTTTTTTGCATATTTTTGTTTATCTATGATATATCTTCAAAGTTATGTTGCGTGCTTTAATCAGTTTTTGAACTTCAATGAAGATTAATTCTCTTCTATATGTGGAGTATTTTACTGATAGCTTTGAAGTAATATTTTTAGTCTAATTGCGCAGTCATCGAGACAGTTGAAGTACAAAAGAAAGTCCATTTAATTTTGATGTAATGATTTCAACGATGAAACAGTTATAATCTTATAATCCTTAAGGTGCCTAAAACATTTTTTACTTCAAAGGCACAAAATTAAACTTTTTATTTCTTCAAAGGATCTAAATAACTTTATTCACATTCTTGAAACGAGGTCGTATTTATCAGAAGAGATGAACCATGAGGCAACATTGATTTTTGTGAGAACACAGAGCTGATTTTAATAAATCAACTATGATCTGACTCGTATTTCGCTCACGGCTCCACCGCAGGGCGCCTTGTAACAGAAAGACTAGCTATCGGAGAATCGCATTGAGTCGGGTAACAGGACATCTTCCCACAAATAGTCCCAGTTCTCACCGACAGTTAAAAGAAATAAGGAGGAATAGTGTGGGAGAGGAGGGCAGAGAAAGCGAGTTGGATAAAATGACGTTAATATGTCAATCTGTGCCATTTATTATGATTACTATTATTATTGTAGCTATATCTCACTATACCGGATCTGTACTTTGTAATTGTGTATAAAATTTGTTGTCTTTGTAATGAAATTGTCTTTTGCAAAAAACAAAAAGAGAGCTTGGTTAAAAGGCATGTATTTTGTGTGGGCTCTACACTGTAACAGCTCTAAGAACCTCTGATTGGTAAGCGGAAATACAAGGTGTGCTACTCTTTGGGAGTTATGCCCCTGTTTCGTTGGAAAATCCCCCCCCCCCCCCCCCCCTTTTCCATATAGAAAGATAAATAGATGGATAGATAGATAGATAGATAGATAGATAGATAGATTAGTAGAGAGAGAGAGAGAGAGAGAGAGAGAGAGAGAGAGAGAGAGAGAGAGAGAGAGAGAGAGAGAGAGAGAGAGAGAGAGAGGAGGAGGATTATTCAACTAATAACTGCACAGGCTATTTGCTTGTATCCCCGAAAGAGATGGTGCGAGAATGTTTTAGATAACAATTCTAAACACAAACTCAGAGTGAAAGGTGATCTTTTTTTAAATCAATAAGACATACTATCTCCAAGCTAACGGAAACAGAAAGTTAAAGGGTTTTTTTAAAACTAGGACCGCGTCCCATCATGTTGAAAACATATCACAAATAAACACATTAAAGCCATACATATGTTGCCCTAATTTATACCTGATGGGAGTATGGTATAAAAGGCCCAATTACAGAGCTACTGTGAAATTGTAACCGTAGGTTTCCTTTGTTCAATACAGTGGAGTGATGATTGTTTCGTTCAGATTTTTCATGTTAACTCCGTAATCATCGCAGCAGCCTTAATTTCTAATCAAAATTCAGACCTTAGCTTTCAACATCAAAGCCAGATGATATTGTCGTGGGTTACATAAATCTCATTGTTTTTGAACGGTTAATCTTACTAGATTTACTGCTCATTCATTCCATTTCAGTCTAGATTCCAGATAAGCTGATGATTTGGCACCATTCGTCTCTTTGAAATACAATGCATAACTTTATTAGCCTTTCTCTATCATTAGTTTTTTCAGGTTTTTTTTTTTTTTTAATAGCAGCCTTTCAAATCAACTGATCAACAACCAATCTCGGAACGTCCAGTAATAAAATATCCGAAAGATTATAATATGAGAAGAGTTTAATTTATCAAAAATTCTTTAGAAAGCTGCAATATTTCCGTTCAATAACATAGCATTAAAAAGTCGAAGTTATTTTTGCCAGACGAGGATATCGACGCCTTGATAATCGATTGAATAGCTTTTGCATCAAACAACTGCTTGGGATTAAAGTAACTCTGAAACATATTGCTTTGATATTATTTCGTTGTCGACTATGACAGATTTTGAAGCCTTTCATCACTATCATGCATAAAAAATATTCTTTGACGTAGCTAAATCAGATTAAAAAAAAAAAGAAGTGTTTTCATTCGCTTGTTCATCTAGAGGTCATAGAAAAGATCTGTTTTTTTCAATTCCATTTTCAACTTCAAATACCCTGTGACTTGTTTTTTATCTACAAGAAATTTGTTAAAAATCAAACTATGCTAAAATAAAACGAGGTAAGTGTTAAAATATTATTTTTTTTACAAAGATATAATAATATTGAATAACTTAAAAAAGATTAATGGCACAATAAGAAAAATAAATAAAGCAAAAAAACTAAATATAATATAAGAGAGAGAGAATGGGAAACGAGGAAGGGACCGAAAGGAGTGAATAAATGGAGTAAAGAGTGAGTGAGGAGGGAATCGGGAGGTAAGGAACAAAATGAGAGAGAGAGAGAGAGAGAGAGAGAGAGAGAGAGAGAGAGAGAGAGAGAGAGAGAGAGAGAGAGAGAGAGAGAGAGAGAGAAATGAATCGGGATAAAGATTCTAAATAATAATTTTGGTCAAAAGTTCATTTTCTTTTTTATTGAAAAAGTATTCCTCACAATACAGAATAAAAATCATAGCAATTGATTTCAAGAATTATTTAATTATCTTAAAGAAAAATAGATGATGGATGGAAAAATGAATAGAGGTTTTTAGACAAACAATAAGATAAAGTAAAGGTGGAGAGAGCAATGAAGAAGGAGAGAAAGAGAGAGGCAGAGAGATAAAGAAACAGAGATATAGACTAAGATCGAGAAATGGAGGAAGCGGTAGAGAAAAGTCACATAAAAATGAAAGGGTTATTATTGATGTTGAATTAAGCTTGGCGCTGAAGAGTAAGCTGAGCACGTTTCATTCAAACCTAAGTCTTACTGCCTGACTTACGATGCTCACTCTCTCACGTTCACGGCTGATGGGTTATCTCCAAAGATAACAATGGATTGCCATGTTTTAAAGATATGAAACGACGTCAGGTCTTTTATCTTTATGACTTACTGTGGTCGAACATAATGGCAGTATTCTTAGTTTCCTTGATTATATGACTCAGACTGAATCTTTCTTAGGGATTCAGTATATTTCAAACTGACATCATTAATTTCAAAGATTAAATGATGGTGCTGAAAAAAGTGAAGGAAATGAAGAGCACGTTCAAAAAATAGACGTGATGATAAACGGGATGGTCATTAAAGTTAAAGATACGAGATGGAGGAGAGGGACAGGTAGAGATAGATTGAGTGAGAGAGAAAGGAGAGATAGTAATAATAATAATAATAATAATAATAATAATAATAATAATAATAATAATAATAATAATAATAATAATAATAATAATAATAATAAAGAAGAAGAAGAAGAAGAAGAAGAAGAAGAAGAAGAAGAAGAAGAAGAAGAAGAAGAAGAAGAAGAAGAACAAGAACAAGAACAAGAAGAACAAGAACAAGAACAAAAAGAAGAAGAACAAGAAGAAGAAGAACAAGAAGAATAGGAGGAGGAGGAGGAAGAGGAGCAAGAGAAGAAGTATAAACAGCTTGAGAAGAGTAAGAAAAAGTCTTTTAGGAGGAGAGAAAGAATGAAAGCGAAGAGAGAAAGAGAATGGGGAGCTGACGCTGTAACTAAGAAATATATATATATATATATATATATATATATATATATATATATATATTGATAGGTGCAGAAAAAGAGAAAAGGAGAGTAAATGATGAGAGGTAAAGAGACAGATAGAGAAAAAAGAGGGTTAAATAAAGTAGAGGAAAAATAGAAAGTAATAGAAAGAGTGAGAGAAGTGTGCAATGAGGGAGATAAGAAGTGAAATGAACATATGGTATTACTATATACATTTTAGTGACTTTTATTTTTTTACTGAATTAGTAAAAAATTAAAGCACAAAATCTTCAAAGTGTAGATGGGGGAAGATAAGCTCATCTTTACCATCTATATGAAAGATCAATCATTTTTCTAAAAAAGCCTTCATATTCCTTATAGGGGGTAGTACAGGTTTCAGACAAATTTCTTAGATATTGATAATTTGTTTATTATTGCTATCTAGTTAGCTCAAAGGCATGCTGATATTATGTTTTGCACTATTTTTTAACAACTTTTACATTTTTTTTTCCTTTTTGCAGCCTATTACGTAATAAAATGAGTATAATTTTTCAGATTGTGGCATGGCCACAATTTAGAAGATATCAAAGCAGTTTTTGCACTAAAATAATCAGGAAAGTAAGGAAAACAACCTGCCAGAGCGAATTTTTGATATCTTTAATAGTTTTCATGAAAAAAAAAATTACTGTTGCGGATCTGTTTCGGTGTAGTGGCGACTAAAATTTCAAATGAAAATATTTTATAACCTTTTAATTTATGTAAATATAAAAAAAGAGCCTCTGACAGGTTGTAACTTATAATCAGAGAAATGTAAGGACCAAATTTGGTGAAATTCTATCAAGCCGTTTTTGAGATATCTGAGTTAGAAGAACGCAAAAAACATGTTTTGAGAAATTCGCATTTAAAGATTGACATTGCTCTTTTGATAGGTTAGAATGCAACTACCCTTACTAAAAATATATTTAGTTTCAGTAAATACAGAGAGAATAAAAAATGTAAAAGCAAAGAAAGCCATCAATTATTGTGCCTTCAAAAAATAAATTTATACAGCCAACCCCAAATTTCACGCGTTTGCGATTTGCGGAAAAACTGTAAAAAAATTGAAAAAAAAAAAAAAAAGAAATATCAGTTTTTCAGTATTTCTTGATAGTAAATGTTAAGAATAATGCTGAAAAGCATAAAACATAACTTTCACAGGTTTTTTAAAATAAAATTGACATAAAATATTGAAAATAGAGTGTGAAATAGCAAGGGAAAAAAAAGAAAATGGAAGCTGACCAATATAGTACAGGAATTAACCATCTATTCAGCACATTTTATGTAAAGAGAGATTTAAAAGGAGAAAATATATATAAATATATATATATATATATATATATATATATATATATATACATAAATCATATTTCAGTTTAAAAAATGAGTAAAGATGCACCCAATTTTACCATGTTTTTACATCACGAAACCTCAAAGCGTCAACTCAGATGTCCTGAATAGGATACTTTCTTGGATCCAGTCATATTATGCTGTTGCTTTAGTTTCCTTTTATTTTTATTATAACTAATCGTACCCTCTAGTTTTCCTGCAACGATAAACCGATTCATAGCGTCATTCGCACAATGAATTCTCCAATCCAAAATATCAGGTATCAAAGTTATGGTATCCACTGAACCTAGATCTATATGACATAAGATGCCGTAGCTAGGCATCCATGATAAAAGTAATTAGCAGTAGGGCCTAGAACTTCCGCATTCGTACTTCAAATATAAATTTCAACAAAAGACCTTAAAAATCTTATTCTTTTTTAACGGAAAAAAACATGCCAATATCCTGGGAAATTTTTTTTTGTAATGACCAACATCGATTAGTTCAACTTGTCAAGATTATTTCTTATTTTTCGACAAGATCCAGAATTTAGATTAAGATCTAAGTTTGAGTCTTAGGTGCGGCTCTTCACCATCATCATGGTGAAGTGCTATTTGGTCGGTTTAGTCAACAGATCTAGATTCTTTTTAAAGCCTTCTGCTGTGAACAACTGTAAATTGAAAATGAAACTCTTGTTACAAAGTACTTTCATTCAAAAATCTAAACGGTACTGGTTGTTTACTATGACACATTTTAGCTGTTAATGATGGAAGTATTTTTGTAAAATCTACATCAGAGCTACTGTAGTCGTTAGGCTTAAACATTCTGCTCTAAAATGTAACACATCGAATCTAAAGTAATTCTAAGCTCAATTTTCTCGAAACATTCCTGCAGACTGTTTAAAAAGATAAAACGCAATGTTATGAAGGAAGACCCTGGGTTTGTTAAAACATCGACAACCCCACTTCGATGCTACCACCCGGACATAACTAGGAGATAGATTGAAAATGGACGCCTCAAAGTTTTCAGCTCTCTTCATTCTGGCTATCCGAATATGTACCATACATAATTCAGTATCTATCTCTTATGATTTTAATGATAACCTTAATTGCATGCACTGAGATTCTACAAGTGAGTGCTGTGAAGAACAAGCCCTCTGTAACTTGAATCATGTTTTTTTTCCTCGGGCTCGTAATTGATCAAGATCAAGTTGAATGCTTCAAGAATCGGATAAGAGACAGGAAAGGAAAATGATTTTATTATAACTGGCATGTGCCAGAAGAGATAAAACTGGTCTAAGCGAAATAAAAACAAACAACCGATAACACACCGATATGTGTAATATTATGGGAATACTTTATGCAGCTGTTTTTCATTGGCGGCGGTCTCGTTATTGGTTTATTATGATTGTTATTATCTTATGATGTTTTGTTATTATTTTTATTAAAGGGGATATTGCTATTGTTTTTGTTGCACTGTTACCCATGCCGTTGCTGTTGACATTGTTGTTGTTGTTGTTGTTGTTGTGATTCTTGGTTTATATATGTATATATACACCCACTTATGTGTGTTTATTTTAAAATCAAAAAGAAGTTTTCAATAAATATAATAACACAAAGTGTATTATTTTCTGATCCATCCTTCAAGTACAAAATCTAAATATTAAAAAAAAAAAAAAAAACAAGCAGGACCCTAATGAATAAAACACAGTAAAATCAATTAAAAAAAAAAAAAAGACGCACATAGTGATTTAATTAAAAAAAAAAAACAACCAAGTGAATGTAACGATCCAGAGATGATGAGAAAACCCGAGAGTACTGGATGATGCGCTGCAGAAACCATGGCAACTAGAGAACTCTTTTCAGTTTTTTGCTTCTTAATAAGGTTCGATCGGTTGTGCAGAATAGAACAGTGAATCCTCAATTATTCCTAGCCCTCGAGTCTTCTTTTCGACAAATATTTGCTCAATTATTTTAATTTCAAAAGCTCAGTGCATTTCTAAGATATTCAAATGAAGCGGATAGCTTTTGAAATGCCTTCCATAAAGCCTCCAAACAAAAATACGTATTAAGGGCTTAATCGATACTCGTTAAAATAATAAAACTGTGCTAACCTTTTCATTAAGCCATTGATTAATCTTGTTTTTATGTTTTGTGTTTATTAATAGTTTTTTTTTCACGTCAATCTGGAAAGAGGATGAATAGGACAACGTGATTTTAACGCTCCGTTAGGTTTTTCGCATGTAAATCTTCATACATATTTCGCGCTAATTGTTGAACACTGAACACAAATTAAAGTGAATGAGTGCACGTCATCTAAACAAGCGAGAAACAGAAAAGAAACACCCTGACATTAGCTCCTTGTCTAAAACGTTTTGAACGTTTTGATTCAGTTTACCTAATTAGATGTATTCAACTCGCCGCGGAAATTTTTTCACAGATACCCAACACTGATGTTCGTGTTAGAAGAAAAATCAATACGGAAGTAACATCGTATGTTAAGATAGATTTAAGGCACGTGATATCCAATGACTTTCGTTTAAAAGTTAATAATTAAAAATATATAAAATAAGGTAATGTTATTATTATCTTTAACGCTCTGAGCACATTCTACTCGCAAGGCTTTGCCTCAAAGTTCCTGTCTCTTTCTAATACATTACTAGAAACAAAGCTTCTTGTAATGTTTGACTTTCAATGAAGACAATAGTTATTCTCATGCCGTTTCAAAAAAAGACAATGGATAAAGTAATTTTTTTAAACGGGTCTTATTTTCCTTCGAATAACGCCTGTAATGGAGATATATGAAATAACGTTTGTTTTGACGAATCTGAAAAGGTATATTATGAGGTGTCATGTTGCAGAAACCTAAGCAAAATCAGATCTAAGGGTAAGATGGATAAATTTTTGATGATTATAAACTGAGACGCTGGGTAAGCAACGCGACATCAGCTACATCATATTGTGTTTCACCTCTAGTAGCTTGTGGCTTCTAACAACCTTTACACGCCAACAATCTAAAGATTTTTGTAATTTATTTTTCCACTGAATACTAGTTTATCATGCCTTCCTTATGACCTGTTTAGCGTTCAATGTATAATAATGGTTGGAAGGTTGTTAGACCAAATGAATCCTGTAAATATATTTAAGTGATGCATGACAGCTTTGCGACTACTGTGGATCAATTTGAACGCTTTCAACAGCCATTATTTCAGTTATATTTTAGATTTAAAATGGTGATGAGTATAATCCCATGTACAAAACCTTATATATATATATATATATATTCTTAAGTGCATAAAACTATTTCGCAAATATTTTTTTTTTCTTCTGCTTTCAGTGAATTTCGACCATTTCCAAATCTTGCGAGCTATAGGAAAAGGAAGCTTCGGAAAGGTAAGGGAGCTTGTCTTTGTTAATGTTTTTGCAAATTATATCCTATGTGATACTTTTCTTTCAGCGTACGTTAAAAATCGAATTATGATAAATAATTATTTAGTTTTAATGCTCTTAACAAGTCATTTCTAGAAAAACCTGCTGTAAAAAAAAGCAAAACAGGCAATTTCGAAAAGTCTGACGTCTTCAACAAATTTTGAAATCCCATGGTGTCGCACTCCTCCCCACAAAATGAAGAATTATTTTGAAAAAAAAAAATTATAATTGCTTTGTTCAAAATGTTTAACTAGAATTAATTGCTTCCTGTAAAAAAAGAAGTATTGAAGAAATCCCAAAGGAGTTATCACAGCTTGAAAGACAGAAACTGGAACATACAGTTGAAAAGATTAGCCACTGATAAAGTATACCAGCGAGAGAAATAAAAGAAAAAAATTGATTTATACATATCTCTCTCTCTCTCTCTCTCTCTATATATATATATATATATATATATATATATAACACAGAGGGAGGAGAGAGAGAGAGAGAGGGAGAGAGAGAGATAGAGAAAGATAGATAGATAGAGAGAGAGAGGGAGAGAGAGAGAGAATGGGAAGGAAAGGAAAGTGGGTACAGATGTAAGTAAAGGAGTGAAAGGAGTGGGAATGTGTGTGTGTGTGTGGTTTCTGCTGGCGCTATGGACAAAGATAAAGAAACTAGAATTTGCTCGTTCGTCGACAACAATTTTTAAAATAAGCAGCAAAAAGATGAAATGAACCAAACCACGACAAAATGAGAACGTAGAAAATGTCAATAAATAATTTCCTATATCATATTTGTATAACCTTGCATTCTGAATCAGCTTGATAATGTTCGTCTTTTGTTTTTACGCTTTTGATGTCTCGTTATGATGTGAAGCCATCCTTAGCTGTTCGTTAAATGCAAGTTTTATCTACACACATGCGCTATTTCGAGAGGCTCGGGCGCTGGCCAAGGACTCGATCAATAGTCCCCAAAATTGAATAGACTGGACACTTGAGAGACCCTTTAAACCCGGAGATAGGAGAAAAGAAGACAACCTGTTACGGACCTTCCTAACGCGATGGAATCAAGAAAAGAATTCTCTAATAGAAAAGGGCTTGTGGCGGGCAAGTCCATTTCAAGAGCTGTATCCTTTGCAAGCACAAGTGAAAAAAAGAAGAAGAAGGAGACGAAATTCTTACATACTTGTACGTTTTAAAATAAAAAGATACTTCAGAAATACGATATAATTGTCAAAAAATATGTATTCTAATTTCAATACTGATTTAATCATCTTCTCTCTTTGAACATTAAAATGATGATCAACAGCGAGCGGAATATAAGTTGTTGAAAAGCAGTCACTAAGGTAAAAAAAAAATGTAAAAAACCTTCAAAACTATGAGACGTATTCAATTTACCGATTGGCATAATCTAACAAAACAAAAAGAGTAAGGCCTTTTTACAAAGTAATAGCGGAAGATTACACGAAGGTATACTTATCAATATAAACTAGTAGCATAAATATTGTTTACCTTCTGAATTACTTTATTTTATACCAATATCCAAAAGTGAATTATCTTCTCGGTTCTGTTTTAAAATTAAATTGGTTCCAGGAAATATTGTTGAAGAAATGAGAAGTTGTGTGATTATGGCTTCTAGTGAAATTTTTATTGAATGCGATAAATCTGTAACGCAAGAAACAAAACTTTTTGACCTCTATTTAATCTGTCGCTCAATTTCGAAGCACATTACCAGAGATCTACATGCCATTCTTCTCCTGGATGTTGCACTTTTCTGTACGGTCATTGGTTGATGGAGTGTTGTTACTTTATTATTCAGAACCTCTAACGACTTAATCCTTTATGAAATTCAAGAGCGCTGTCGTTATCAAGCTATGGAATCCAAGTGATACTTATATGGTCATACGACACCTGTTACTAATCGCTTCTTGATTTAGATGCCCTCAATTTGCATACGGATCCACATACTTTTTGCCACGCTCTTGCCAGCAACATAAAAATTTCGGGTTAATTTTCGTTTAAAAAATTCGAAGGATGACATGAACTGAAAGATATAGACACAAATGCGCTTCACATCACTTTATGCTGCATTTTCTGCTAAACTGAAAATATTTTCGATGAGTGCAAGAAGATAGGATTATAAGCTTGAATTCTTTTTCTGTTATTTAATTTTATGGATTCAAAATTATTGGATCTCAAATTTAATTGAGTGCACACACGCTGACATTGAAAATTCAAATTTGTTTCATCTTTTTCCAGTCAATTTGAAGCATTGATTTGAATCATTCTTTTAATTATTTCAAATTTCTTTCCACGTTTACCGTTCCTTTAATCTTTAAAATCTACTTACCAAGCCATTTTGCAATTCTCTATCGATGTTACATTTTTAGTCTGAATTTGTCTGGCTATCTTTTGCATCAGCCTCCACATCTGTAACCATACTTTCAAAAGATCTCCATGCAAAGGTTAAAAGAAAAAAATAACAAAATACACACACACACACACACTTACAGCATAATGATTTTAATTCACTTGTATTCAACTCATTGATTCACCAATAATGGAGAAAAAAAATCGCATGTGGGATAGGATCCAAGTACTTGAGGAATATTGAAGAGGGCATCCAATCAGCTCACATTCAAGTGAGAGTAAAGAATGAATATCAAACCAAGTACAAATCAATAAAACAAACAATAAACAGTCTAAAGTTATTACACCGGCAATAATTCCATAGAAACTTGTCCTCTGTATCCATATTTCAACGCTGACTCACATTTTTTTTTAATTAGGGAAAAGGAAGAAATGAATAATACCCTGTCCTCTATAAATGTTTCATCTTCTTGAAACATGTTTTCTCGCTAATCAGACTTTTTATCCAGAATCGAATCAAAATTCTCATATTCAGTATAATGGATAAATTTAGATTAAGCAAAATTCGTTTGATTCAGTCCCTAACTAAACTACCCAAAATAGATGATGTCCCTCTTTCTATACCAATAGTACATATTTTAGACCAGCAATACTCATTCATCAATCATGTCTGTAGTTTTCAACATATCTTAAGGCTATTGTTAAAATTCTTATTTCTTGAAACGGAACAAATACATGAAAGAATCGCTTTGAAAATGTACTGTCCTGTGAAATTAGTGAATCATGTAGTAAATTCCTCATTGTTCATATACACCGGTTCAAGAGCAGGGAGGCAAAAATTCCTTCATCTCCTCACAGCCGACTGGCTACATCAAGTAACCTTTCAGTCAATTCATCGATAAATGTTCATAGTCCTAAGTAAATAGCTTTATATAGCGATATAGCTTTAATTTATACATCACTATTGTATGATTAAAGAAAGAATGGTTAAACTAGAGTAAAACATTTTTTTAATAAAATAATTATTATATTGCTTTTTCTAGATTTTATAATGCTTTTGAGAGCTTGGCAATCTTACTGGTATCAATTTGATCTGCATCGTTTAGGTGTGTATCGTCCAGAAGAAGGACACCAAGAAAATGTACGCGATGAAGTACATGAACAAGACGGCATGTGCTCAGCAGGAGGCAGTCTCTAACGTGATACGAGAGGTTCAGATCCTCAAAGCTGTGGAGCATGTGTTCATTGTGAACCTCTGGTACTGCTTTCAGGACGAGGAGGACATGTTCATGGTGAGTGCAGGCGTGTGAGGGTATAAACAGAGAGCAGAAGAAAACTATTATTCTTGATGGAGGTACGTGTGCAAAATAGTGCCAGGTGATGATAGTCTTAATAAAGAAACTTCAGGGTATCTATCAAGAAGGAAAGCTATTACTGCTATCGCCATTACTTCTACTACTACTACTACTACTACTACTACTACTACTACTACTACTACTACTACTACTACTACTACTACTACTACTACTACTACTACTACTACTACTACTACTACTACTACTACTACTACTACTTCTTCTGCTGCTGCTGCTGCTACCACTACTGCTGCTGCTGCTGCTGCTACTACTACTACTACTGCTGCTGCTGCTGCTGCTACTACTACTACTACTACTACTACTACTACTACTACTACTACTACTACTACTACTACTACAACGACTACCACTTTATTTCTGATCAAGTTAAGTTGCTTTTTTCTTTTTTCATGGGGGCTGGAGGTGTACTTTCAAAAGGAAAGGAAATAAAGTGTGACAGAGAAAGAGAGAAGAGAAGAGAAGAGAGAGAGAGAGAGAGAGAGAGAGAGAGAGAGAGAGAGAGAGAGGGATAGAGAAAGAGAGAAGAACAGGTTAATTGAAAGAAACTATGTTTTTCTTTACATATGAGGAGGTGTAAAGTACTTTTTTTTTAAAAATATGAGATGAGATGAGGTAGATAGATTGATAAGAAAAAAGGAGCTGACGATATGCAGTTTAAACTTAAAAAAAAAACAAAGCTTGCAAAATGATTTGATTGTCTATAAAGATATGAAGACACTGAGAGCTTGTCAAAAAAAAAAAAAAAAAGAGAGAGAATACACTAAGAACAAAAAAGAAAGTCAATCACGGGCTAAAAATTGTATTAAAAATCTCTTTTATTTATAAATATTGAGCCAAGACACACCGCAATCATTGCATGAAATCTAAAAGTGCAGCAAGGATATTTTCGGTGCAAGAGGCAACCGATATGAAATAGCAGGAGACAAGCTGCAGGAATTTGTTTCATCTCACAGCCAAAGGAATCGTTTGAGGGGAAAAAAATTGTATTCTCATTTCCAAGTTGTTAAGAAAAATCATCGCCTCTGATTATCTTTTATCACACCTTAAATTAAAACAGCAGCTACCGGTTTGCATTGAAATGAATAATAAAAGTTTGTATCAAGGGTACATCTTATTTGATGTTAACAAAACGAAAGTCAGCTTCACTTAAACCACTAATGACTCTTTATTCACTCATCCTTTTTTCATTCACATTTGCACCATCAAACTTTGTAATGATCGGAATCTAAAACAATTTTCAAATAGAAAAAAATAAACCCATCAGTACTATATGTCACTCTTCCAAAATCATTTCACATAAATATTGCAATCTAAGAGTATGATGAATGATTCAAAATCTTGCTTTTCATTTCCCAAGTCCTGCGTCTGGGGCATGCCAAGTCTAATGGAGATAATATTGGTGATAAAGATTTAAATTGAAAAGAAACAAGACCGGGATGCATAGCGTGTTTTGTAAACTGACTAGAGTTGTTTTATTCAGATTATCACAGGCTCTCATTTCTAATGCTTACTGCTTTATTATCTCAAATATGAGCAGATTTTTTGGTTTACAATATTATGGGCACAAGCAAGCGATTGTTTGTGAGACAGATGGGGATAGCTAGATATTATTCAGCCTCATTCCTCGGAACATGTCTGATCTCATCACAGGTCAGTCTTGCAAAAACCTTACATGAAGACAGAATAATTATGGATTTATTTCATATACTTTTTAACATCAGAAATGGAGAAAAATTACAATACGATAACGCTGTATACGTTAAGGCTTGTTCTCAGCGAAACAGCGTTAAGCATGGGATGGAGGGGACGTTTGAGCTCAGCTTTAGGTTCTCTGGCTCACAAGTTGTCAATCAAGTGGTTCGTAAGTGGTTAATACCCATGAAGTGTTCCTCACAAGTTTTTTTTTTTCTTTTTTTTTTGCACTAAAGGATCTTTGTTTTTTTTTTGTTGCTGTTGTTTTTTTTTTTTTTTGCTTCGAGCAAAATTAGAAATCAGATACTAGACCCAGTTTATAACCATAATTAAATAATTTTTTTTTTACCTCCACGTGTCAATTCATGCCTGCTTTCTTTATGTTGCTAAATTGTCTCTTAACATATCGTAATAGTGCATAAGAAATTTATTTGCTACGATCGTGCACTAAATCCTGCTTTAGACAATCAACATATGCGTTCTGTTTATGTGTTCTTATATTTTAAATAATAGAGGCAATATTGTTGCATTAATAAATCAGATAACAGCATTGACAACAGTATTATTTCCTTGCTCCATAAGGAAAAAATCTTGTGTCCAGTTGAAGAACAATTCTTAATGCATTTCATCCTTTACTTTAACTGAAGTGGATTCAGAAGAGAGTTACTGCTATTTTAATATCCTTTAGTGAAAAAAGTGGACTTAACAATTAAAAAACTTTTTGTTACTTTAATTAAAAAAAAAAAAAGAAAAAATGGGTCGGATTGTGGAATTGAAGCAAAGCACATCCATAAACAGTACCTAATAATCACCCAGGACAAGATGTAGAAATTTGTTATAAAAAAAAAGAAAGGATTTTAAAATGTAAAATTATTGATAGAGAAAATGCTTAATTCAATTCCAGACATAAACATCGAGAGGGGGATAAATGAATAAGTAAAGGAAAATATAGACATAGTGCGCAAAGGAGAGACATCTTGCCTTTTTCTCCCTAGTATGAATAATTATCATAAAGCATTTTCGTATCCAATGGTATGTGCCAAAGATGTTCGTAAAACAGTTTCACTATTGTCTGAGACCCAAGCAGAGTTTTACTGTTGCGATTTTTCGAAAAGTCAGAAGGTTTAGATCTGCGATTTAAGATCAGTATCAACAGATTGGTGAAAGGTGCTTTGAGTAACAGCTGAAACTTGATGCACAGGACAGCTGCTGTTAAACCTGCAATATTTGGCGTCCAGTGGGAAATCAAGCGAACGCCATACACCGTTGTGCAGATATTAGAGATTTAAATCGCAGTAGCATCTCATTTATCCTCAGCTTGCAGAAACTTTTGAACGATTTATTTCATCGCATCACGCAGATTTAGCAATGGTTAAATGCACCCTTGAGACCGACAATACTGACTGTGTGAAGGTTTGAATGGGCTTCACGCCAACTAAACACTGAACCAAACACGATCGAAAAACTAGAGAGATGCCTTATCAGCTTATTATCAGGAATATCAACTTTATGGGGCGTCTGAATGTCTAGCGCAAGAAGATTTGGAAATGTGAAACGAGCACTATACACAAAACAATAATTTAAGTTGCTGCTGACTTGGTTTGAAGCACATCCTCGTCCCTATTGAGGTGAATAATCATCTAAAAAAGCTTTTGAGAATTTTTTCACCGAACGCATGTCCTTGATATATACACGTAGGTCTTAGAAATCTTCGTATCTAAAATAGCTGGATGCTGCAAAGATAGATAAAAATAGATAAGAAGAGGCAGTGAAAAAAATTTTTTCGAGCAATAAATTTCACTTGCCGAGCTTAAAATATTTATATAGCTTTTTTTTCTGCTCTATAAAATATTTACAAGTATATTATGTTGTTTCAGAGATACATTTGAGTTTATGTAAAGCATTGCTAATGTTAAAGCGCATAGAAAGAATTTTGCCTCAATAGATAATCTATGAACTTGTTAAATTGCTTTGAAAAATATGTGCCAGTTTTCTCGCAAGTTAATATGAACGGATTTTCTTGTGTACCAAGTGTATGAGCGAAGATGAGGACAAATAAGTAGGTCGGGTTCATGGTCTTGTCATATATAAAATGAATACAATCTTAATTTGCTTGACTTATATGATCGCACACAGTGAGATTCAAAAGCATTGAGATTGCAGTTCGGAGAATTTTATTTATATAAATAGTGCTTTATGAACGTGATCATCATGTAGTTGGATATTATGCTAAGTAATGTTTCTCCGGCTGCCCACATGGAGCTGACATCAAGGTCTTTTACGGGTCGTGAGGCAAGTGTCAATACTGAGAGGCCAGCCTCAATTTACTCAGTGGCTCGTGTGACCGTGCGAGTTGACAGCTAGGTTTGATTGATCTAGCAATTTTTTTTTGTTGTTCATTGATCCAAACATTTTTGCTCCATCACATTTTTATGTCGTCCTTACACCCACTATTTCGTTCTGTCTCTCTGTCTCTGTCTCTCTATCTCTGTCTCTCTCTCTGTCTCTCTGTCTCTCTCTCTCTCTGTCTCTCTCTGTCTCTAATCTCGTTCTCTCTCTCTGTCTCTCTGTCTCTCTCTCTGTCACTGTCTCTCTCTCTCTCTCTCTCTCTCTCTCTCTCTCTCTCTCTCTCTCTCTCTCTCTCTCTCTCTCTCTGTGTCCACTCCACCTTCTATCTTTCACTCCCCAGCCTCTCTTTGTCTTTCTTTTTTCCCCTCTTTACATCTTTTATCTTTCTTTCTCCATCTCCATTATCTCCATTTTTCTTCTTTTTTTTTTGTCTTCTTCCCCTCCACTTCCCCCTCTTTTCTCTTTCGCTGGATTGTGTAAAATCATGACAGCCTTTTTTAAAATGCTAACAGGCTTCTGGGCTGTACTTCAAAAAGATGCAGGCTCATTTCATGAATAAACATGGTGAATTACTAGGAAACCGAAAGTAGGCATGGAAAAAGAAAGAATTTGTTTATTCATATCATAATTAAAGCTTGCGCTATATGTTAACCCAGCAAAACTAACTATAGCGAGAACTTAAGATTTTAAAACTTATGTTTCGAAATCATGATACTTGTTTTGGAGTTGTGTACAATCTGATGTGTAAAAAAATATCCATCGTTTCTGAATATTGATTTCTAATGTCCTCTGAGACCGATGTTTTCCTCCTCGTCTCCTCGTTGGTGTCTCCTCTTCGTTATATTGACATTGTTCAGGAGGCATTATTGGGTACTTGTGGGAGACGTACGAACGTTGTCTAGGACACATACAGGATGACATGAACCACGGTCTGAATTCCAATATTCGTCACGACCAAAGCGATTTGAGCCCAAAAAAATTGAAAAAATAAACAAAAATAAAAGAAAATGGAAGTCTTTTAAATATCAAGTTTCACCTCTTTTCTTGACACGCATACTAGCTTGTCAAGAGTTGCGAATGAGAACACAGCACTTTTAAATCCATTAATCAATCCATTGTGGTAAGCTGAACGTATTTTGCGCATCAGTCTCTAGCGTTATTCCTCTCTAAACCTGATGACCCGAATCCCATGACAGAGCTATTAATATTGAGGAAATACAATAAAAATGATAACTCTTGAGTTAAAAGTGTGCACAAGGGAAATGAGATGGGAATACCTCTTGCACCACCATCCTCCCACGAACCTTCCCCACCTCCTCTTCCTCTTCCGTTTCTTTCTCCACTTCGCGTTATCAATCACGGGCTCTATCATGGGCCTTTGATCCACATAATCTTTCTCCTCACTCTTATTAAAAGACAAACAAAAAAATCAGTCAATTGTTGCCAGACAAAATCATCTCTCAAAGGCTTAAAATCATAAGAAAAAAAAGACAAAATGTTGTCTCAAAGTCACCATCGATGTGAATTTCGAATGAGAGACTTTCCTCAAACATAGCAAGCAAGACCTTTCAGCACAGCTGGACGCGTCAATCGAGTGACCACCTAGGGTCCAAGGTGACTAACATAAAGGACTCGCAATCTTCCTAATGCCACCAGCTTCTAGCGGGTCCACATCAGAGATGAAAAGATGGGAAACGATCACATCGCGCAGTTCTTTTCTTCAAATCGACATTCTCATTTCTTTATTGTACTTGTGATATTCATCCATTAACATTTTGTAACTCTGTCTCTTTGTTTATAGTGTAAGGGATGGAATGAAAAAACCTGATCTAAATGTGTCAAGAAAATTGATAACTTGTCCTGATTGTTAAAGATTCTACGCAACCATTTGGTCGTGATGAACGGTCTGTTCTTTTCGGGCTCTGAACCTCAGGAAATTCCTCCATTGCAAGTCAATGGAAAGGGGAATTACCGCAAATCTCAACCTTGCGAACTGCAATAATTACTTCTCCAAAATTTCTCACTGAAATCAAGTCGCATGTTATGGCCCTCATTTGGATTTTTTTATAGCTGGTAAGGGTGCAGTTCTCTTGGTGGTGCTGTCTGCTTTCATCTAGTGACACTGGGTATTTTTTGTTGTTTTTTTTTTATTTGCCTCATTACAAAGCTTTTCGTGCTAACGACCGGCTGAAGATTTTTTCATCTGCTCCTGTCATAAAAATGTTAGAACATTCACAGCAAAACTAAAAAAAAATAACTACAAAGCAACATCAACATCTAATATAGATGAACAACATTGAAAGCAAAAAATGAAATGACATTAAGATAATTCATCTAATTGATATATTTAAGGCTTTAGATATGTAAATGAAGAAAATAATTATGCTCTTAAATTTCACTTATTTTCAAAACGATAATAAACTTAAACAGAGGGGTTAATTTCAAATCTAGTGCTCGTATAACTGTTCTAGTAAGAAATTTTTATGCTTTGCCTTTGCGCTTGGGCAGCCAATTTCAAGAATCTCAGATAATTTTTCGTTTAGACCTGTGAGCGAGATATGTTTACAGAAAGTGTTGGCACTTCCTTTGCAAGTCCATTGCTTAATGTAAAGAAGAGCAGCGGAGCAGAAAGGAAGAGATATCAAGCGAAAACCTACGATCGACTCGTCCTGGTTTCCGGTTGCTTGCATTGAGTGGTAACGAAGCTTGCCAACAGTTTCCTTAGCCTTTTTATGTTTCCCAGGGAATCGAGTGGCGAAAGAAAATGGGCAAAAATGCTTTACGCAAAGTTTATTGATCTTATTTTCTTCTTGCTTTTACATAAAGAAAATGAGGCTAGATGGAAGATTTAAAGCAAAAAAAGTAAAATCTCTATAGATATTTTTTACACTAATGCATAAATTAATATTTCCATCGCTCTTGATTACCGATTATGTAAATTAAAAGCTAGCTTTTTAATTTTTGTGCTGACATTCAACTTTTTATATCAAACGGCATCAATTCTAAGTGGTTTCTATTTAAGAAGCATTCATATTATTTCTCATTCCATTTGGAACAAAGAGACATAATGAGAGAAACTAGAATATGGGATTGAGATCTTGATATAAGTGATGAGCAAGAACACAGAGAGAAAGAGAGAGAGAGAAAGAGAGAAGAGAGGCATAGACAGAGAGAAAGACACATAGAGAGAAAGAGAGAGATTGACTGATGGTTTGAAGACGATTGGACAGAAGTAAGATGTGCGAGAAAAAAATACATTTCTTAATGTAAAAACGCAAGAAATGAAGGGAATAAGACAGCGGTAGATAAAAATAGGGAAAAGAAACGCGAAGATGCGGAGCGAGAGAGAGAGAGAGAGAGAGAGAGAGAGAGAGAGAGAGAGAGAGAGAGAGAGAGAGAGAGAGAGAGAGAGAGAGAGAGAGAAAGAGAGAAAGAGAGAGAGACGTAACGAAAGTAAGAAAGAGAAACGTAGTCAGATACAAAAAGAAAAAAAAAGAGACAGGTGAGCTAGGAGAAAGAAAGATAGAAAGAGAGAGAGAGAGAGAGAGAGAGAGAGAGAGAGAGAGAAGAGAGGCATAGACAGAGAGAAAGACACATAGAGAGAAAGAGAGAGATTGACTGATGGTTTGAAGACGATTGGACAGAAGTAAGATATGCGAGAAAAAAATACATTTCTTAATGTAAAAACGCAAGAAATGAAGGGAATAAGACAGCGGTAGATAAAAATAGGGAAAAGAAACGCGAAGATGCGGAGCGAGAGAGAGAGAGAGAGAGAGAGAGAGAGAGAGAGAGAGAGAGAAAGAGAGAAAGAGAGAGAGACGTAACGAAAGTAAGAAAGAGAAACGTAGTCAGATACAAAAAGAAAAAAAAAGAGACAGGTGAGCTAGGAGAAAGAAAGATAGAAAGAGAGAGAGAGAGAGAGAGAGAGAGAGAGAGAGAGAGAGAGAGAGAGAGAGAGACAGAGACAGAGACAGAGAGAGAGAGAGAAGGGGGAGGGGGAGAGGCAGTAGAGAGAGAGAGAGAGATGTGGAGAAGTAAGGGGTGGCGTAATTGAGATAAAAGGATATCGAGAAAAAATGGAAGAGATATGCATATGAGAGAGCAAAAACAAAAGAAAGAAAGAGGAACATAAACAGATACAAAGAGAAAGACATATATAAAGAGAAAGAGAGAGAGAGAGAGAGAGAGAGAGAGAGAGAGAGAGAGAGAGAGAGAGAGAGAGAGAGAGTGAATGCGAAAGAAAAAAGCTTAGATAAGCGTGGTTTTGGAAAACTTTTCGTAAACAAAGTGAAAAGAAACAAAACCTTTTCTAAACCCTTATAATAAAAATATTGATTTTAGCTAATTTTTTAAAACCCAAATCTATTTACATTTCTATTTAAACATTTATAATCATGTAGGTTTAAGTAAATTCGATGCTATAAATTGCCGTTAAGCAGTGGATCATAAGTGATATTTGGGTGAATTAGGAAAGTTCTAAGAATCTTCATATAAATTGGCAAAGCTCAAATGAGATGATTTTATTGGACACAGTTCATCACTTTCAACTGAATACCATACCTCTTCATAAAACCGTGATGAGGTTGTTGGTAGATGCAACTGTTCCTTTCTATCCTCATTTCCGACGTGATGTGTTGGGCAACTATGATGAAAAAGCACCCTGCAATAATACTCCAGCATTTGGCATTTCACAATCGCTACAAAGTACCTCAATATCTTGAATCTTTTTCACAGAAAAGCAATATGCCAACATTCGATGTAATTATTGTAGAGATCAACATGGATTTCTTTTTCTAAAGACACCTTTGTTTTTGACAGACATCCATGGCCTAGATCTAGATCTAGCTTTGATACCAGAGAGGGATTTCAGGAAGAGGAGCAGTTCCCTCGATACTTAGGTGTGCACCATTTTTATGCCGCATTTGACCGACAATAAAATGTGCTCATTCATACAAGTTTTGTTGTGGAACCTTTTTTTTTAATCACTATCGTTTAGCTCAAGTAAGGCCGTCACAAAAGACTTGATAGATGATATATAATCGCAGTAAGTATGAGCTGTATATTATTATTAGCCGATACCAGTACCAACTATCTAGATAGATGGTCCTGGCTGATACCCAGGAAGATGATGTTGACTTGCAATCCACACCACATTCAACTAGAGAAGCTGGGGGCCCCAGATTTATTTATTCATAGCTGTATGGCTCAGACAGATTAATAGAGGAGTTATTCCGAAAACACAAGAACCCAATTGTTTCCTACCCAATCTTCTGTTGAATGTTTAAGGCATCTGGCTACATTTCAAGTCTGGTGTATTTACGAATTTTCTTGCGACGTAATAAGCTTCATTTATTTGTGAAGAACGTGGCATCTCAGCTCTAAGTCTATATGCAGGAAAGGAGTTGGATACGATCATAACGAATTAGATGAATGTTTTCAGTTTCCGGTCTCTTCTTTAAAAACCCCGAACTAGTTTCGTATCTAATTTAAATTTGAATGAAGTAACACTCTTATCAGAAACTTCTAAAGAATGTGGAGTAAAACTTTAATGTGTTTTACTGTATAGGGACTTTCGCCCTCTTCAAAACCGATTAATCCGTGAAACTTTACTACTAGTAAACCTTGAGTAAATTGCAACACTTTGTTGTTTCAACTTTCACAAGTTTATCTTTTCCAGAAGTTGAAAAAACGTCTCAGATACAGATTCTTGATAGGGATAAGTCATTGATTGGGGCACGGGTGTTCTTTTGAACTATGGCATAAGAATATATATTGGCCGAAAAAAAAGTGATTAAACTGTAATACACACTTTGAGCAACATATGGTAAATGAAGATCAGTGCTGTTTATTTCATGCTTTGAGTTTCAACTTTCTTTTAGAATTTTGACTTTGTGAAAGTTTTCATTGTTGAGAAATAGCTATCTTTAACCTTGTCGAATGTAATCTAATAGAAAAAGACTGAGTAAATATTAGAAAATAAAGCAAAACAGGACAGTTTATTTATTTCATCAGCTTCATTCAAATCAGATAAAGGGATGTCAGAGACCGAGTATAAATTGCACAAGAGTAGAGGACATGTTCAGATCTTAGTTTGTCAGGGACCGAGAAGTCACATTTAAATCGAAGCGCTCCTAAGCAGCTCAAAGTTTAGATCAAAGTTGAACATGGAAGATTGTAGACATTGATGCAGCTTCTTTTATACAATTATGAACGGAATATTGGTTGGCAACGGTCTACCCTGAAACCATTGAAACATGTATCGAACTTTCTAAACATAAATAAATGTCAGAGAGCAATTTATAAACAATTTCTCATTCATATATTGTCTATTTACAGCAAGGGTGTGTCATTTCTTACATTGAGTAAAATTCAAATTACTAATTACATTGACAGGCCAATATGGGACTCTCTATAAACTTGATTTGACTCTTCAACAGTAATAACTTTTGTTTCTGTATAGTTTGAAATATAGCAAAAGTTGATCAACACCCCCCCCCCCCCTCCCCTCAAGATGGCGACCGAGGATACGACATACATACGATATGGAGAAACTATTCTTCACGTAATGCACGAGTGAGGCATCCCAATTTTCTTCTTTTAAACTCTAAAATTTACTGATTATGTTTTACTTGTGTCCTTAAAAACATGTTTTTCATATTTGGATGTTCTGTTAACTCTGTAACATGGGCGTGTTGCATTAATTAATAGCAGTAATTGGGATAGCCTATGTTACATACTTGCTTCCATTTGTATGCAAGTAGGCCATCCGTGATTTTTAGCTTGCTGATAGTTTTTCATGCTAATTGTATCTATCTATCTATCTATCTATCTATCTATCTATCTATAAATATATATATATATATATATATATATATATATATATACACACACACACACACACACATTTATTAGGTAAAGAATTTAATTGGAAGAGTGTGCCAAATCTGAAAGCTTTATCTTGAACAGTAGTGTAGAAATCTCATTCTGAACTATCTTGAAACTTCTTCCTTAAATGTGAGATAGCTCACTATTGTTTTAGATTGATCATGTGTTTGAGTCATGCTTTCATAGAAAAGTTGCATTTTTGTTCTCTCATAGCCAATTATTGGTTAGATCAAAGCTATTGCCAGGTACAGCTCTAATAGATCCGCGACAAGTTTTTACTAAATTTTAGGGTCCGAATTAATCCATGGCTTTTCCTTTCACAGAGCAAATTGGAAACAATGCATGCATTTTGCGATATTTTTGTAAAGAAATATAATGCTAAGGTTTCATTAAAAGCTGAATTTTTCAAATTATGCTGTTTAAGCTTATGAGGTTTGTGAAGTCCTTAAACCTAATAAGTAATTAAAATACAAAAGCAACACAGGCAATATCATTTTTGACTTAATGCTGAAAATTATTTTCTCGTTCATTTATTATACAAATTCGAAATAACTATCTTTATGTGTATAGATGGAAAAAAGTTGAGGTCAAAATCTTTTAATTGCATTATATGATGGAAAATGCATACTTTCTTTCTTAGTTCACAACCTTACATGCAGTTATTTGTTTTGCCAAAACCACACTGTCAGTTGTATCAAACTCAACCCAGGGCGGCAAGCTTAACTTCGGCTTTACTGAATCAGAATCTGCATGCTTCGTGAGAAATGATAAAACATCCATTGCAAAGCATGACACTACAAAGTAAACATTAAAGCGGACCCTTAGAGGTGTTAGAGAATAATCTTATTAGCCTGGGGGAGGATAGCGTGTGGCATCAGACTACACGACACGAATATCCCTGCCATCGATTGCTTGCTACTGGATCTAGTTAGAGGTCCTCCCCTTAGGGCACGACTCATACTTTGGTAACATTGATTACCCTAAAGCTTTAGGTAATAATAAAACAGGATTCAGAACTTAGCACTGTGGACTTTGGGATTCTTTACTTCAAAGTATCCGTCGGTCCGCGTGATAAGTTTCCGTTGGAGTTGAAAGAACTTTCAGGCTATTATGTAGATGGATACCAGGGCTAAGAATTTTCTAAGACCCCTTTGAAAATGTCATTTTCTGGGAAAAAATGCTTTGCAGAAACGGCTTTAGTGTCAGCTAGGTACGTTTTACGTTTGCAGTCTATATCGATATAAAAAAAGTGGCTCTACCCTATCAAATTCTGTGGAATATTGCCGTATGATTATTGTCAATTAACAGATTAAAAACCTTGGAATTTATACCCAAAATAGCTGTTTTTAGTAGGGAGCTATATTCTTTAATTAGATTTCCATTTCATCAAGCGTCGTGACCGTTCAGATCGGACTTCATTTACGACAATTACACAAAGGTTAACAAGACCACTTCATGTTGACTTTCTTAAACTTTGTATTACAGCTATGAATAATCAACCGACTAATATTATGACCCATAAAATGTATTAGACTTGGAAGGAAAGACCAGGCAAGATGATTCAGCGGAAAGATTTTAGAGAATTTGAAGCTTGAAACGGAAGTAATTGAAGACTAGAGAGAGTGATAAATGGAAAGAACGGTAAATTGAAAGGGCATGTAAAATGAGACAAAATGAGATATATATATATATATATATATATATATATATATATATATATATATATATAGACAGAGAGAGAGAGAGAGAGAGAGAGAGAGAGAGAGAGAGAGACAGAGAGAGAGACAGAGAAAGGGGGGGGGGAGGGAGGGAGATAGGGAAAGAGACAGATAGACAGAGGGCAGAAGGAGAAAGAGAGAATGAGAGAGAGACAGGGAGAAGGAGAGAGAGAGAGAGAGAGAGAGAGAGAGAGAGAGAGAGAGAGAGAGAGAGACAGACAGACAGACAGACAGACAGACAGACAGAGAAGACAGAAGGAGAGATGGAGAAAGATTTAGAAAGAAAGCGAGAGAGAGAACGGTTAGTGTAAATTTTTAAAGCAGAGAAGAAATAGATATAGTAAAAATTCTGCTCATCAAATGTGGAAGTAGATAAAGAGGGTTGAGACATTCTTTCAAGCTAACATGAAATCAGTTCAATCACGGAACCGTTTTAGTTAATATAGAAAATTTTTAGCGAATATCACAAAGGTTGTGAATGCTAAGTTGCAGAATGAGGTTAGTATACTTTCAGTAAAAAATTACGCCTTCCCTTTCATAAATCAAAACGATAAAAAAATCTCTTTATCAACCGCTTTTGTGTAAAGATAAACTTCATTCGAGTATACTGGCCCAGATCGCTCCCTCTCCCCACTCCCTCTACAAAAAATAAATAAATAAACGATTTATTCCATTATTATTTCGAACGTAATAACAATGGGCAGCACTTGATTTACCTATTCATGATTTGCATCATCTGAAATCTATGTAGCCCAAATAAGGGTGAATTACTGTGTCTAAGGTTTAAAGATTTTTCATTGCTTTGATAAACGAGGAAGACCAGTTATTTATTGTCCATTGAGCCATCAATGGTTGCTCCAAAATGTAGCAATTTCTATTAGAATGAAGATTGGACACAAACTTTGCTAACAGGTCAATTCTCGGCTGTTTAGAAATGCATTTCCATTTTGACAGGTTAATGAAAAAGTCAAAAATATAGCTTTTTCAGCGTCACGCAAATAGCACCAAAATTTCATTTTAGATTAACTTTGTAGAGAAGAAGCAAAAACAAAAAAAATCACAATTCAAAGCATTGCTAGACACTACAATTTGAGAGGGAGAGAGAGAGAGAGAGAGAGAGAGAGAGAGAGAGAGAGAGAGAGAGAGAGAGAGAGAGAGAGAGAGAAAGGGAAGAAAAGACAGCGAGAGACAAAACAGAGGAGAATGACAGATAGACAACAGACAGAAAGGACGTGAACAAAGAGGAGAAAGAAAGATAGACAATTTAATGTACTCTAAAATAGGGAAGGTAAACATATGTAAGTATTGATATAGAGATATATTGTGTGACACAGAGAAAAAAATAGAGGGAATTATAGATAGGTTCAAAAGGAAAAAGAGCAGATAGAGATAAATATAGAGGAAAAAAAGAGAGGAGACGGAGGAAAGAAATCGAAAACCAATCTCATTCCTTACAACAATAAATTGTTCGGATAAATAAATAAAAAGCAGACAGAATGAAGCTGTTAAAGCCTGTCATGTTCACCTTAATCATTCCCTACCAGAAAACAGGAAACCATATAAATGTGTTTAGAAACTTTTCTCATGGTGCCATTATGGTGTACTTTTCTCCACAGTTTTCTCTTTCAAAGATTTGATGAAACTAGCAGTATGCAGTGTATTTGTTCTTGGTTGGCTTGCATTTTTCTACCTAACTTTTAAAACAGAATTTTACCATTAGCGCTGCGATATTTTTTCTTTTGATAAAGATCAAATGACGCTATTCTTTTCAAAATTCGCATGTTTTACTTTTTGGGTTGTAAATTACGTCTTATCCGTCAGCTTTTACTAACGCATTATTGACTTCTTTGCGTGCCGTTTTCTTGACAAATCCATTTGACTGAGAACTTAGGGAGTTATCTTCTATTCTTTTTATCTCTCTTTCTCTTTTTCTTTATCTCTAACATTTTTCTTTCTCTCACTCTTTCTATATTTCTATAGTTTCCAGATACTCTTGGTCGATCTCTTTGTCCCCGTGTCTCTTTATAGGTGTGTTTCTCTGTCTGCCCACACCCCCCCCCCCCGCCCCCCTTATCTCTCTCTCTCTCTCTCTCTCTCTCTCTCTCTCTCTCTCTCTCTCTCTCTCTCTCTCTCTCTCTCTCTCTCTCTCTCTCTCTCTCTCCCCCCTCCCCCCCCCCTTTCTCCATTCTGGCGATTTTTTTTTATCTAAGTTTCATGCCCTTTGTAATTCTTTCAAGAATTAGGGTGTGAAGTTAATATGACTATTGTATGAGAATAAAAATTAATAATATTATCTTCTCAGTGGAAAAATCGATGGATTGCTGGAGGTTTTATCTATATATAATGGAGCTAGACGAAAAAAGAGGGCCATCTAACCGAGCATTTCTAAACCACCTCGGAACGTCAAATTTGGCATGAAGTTGTAAATTGCCCCAAAGATTGGAGTGGTAAAATAATTTACAACAAAAAAAAATTTTTTTTCGAAAATTAAAAGCAAAAATGTGATTATTATTTTCCAAAAAGAAAAAGACGAATGTGCGAACTATTTCCTGTAAGGACAGCTGGGCAGAGAAGGCAGGAATGAAACTGAAAGTAAGCTTACGCATACAATGAAGGCGGCGGCGGATCTAAACCGTCTGGAAAAGATCTAGATCTAGAGCTACACGATATAACGTAAGATCAAAGTAAAGAAAATAAAACGGTTGCTTCGACATAGAGTCTAGATCTAGGGCCAAGATATTTGCAGCAACTAGACTCAAATCAAAAGATTTAGATCTATAACTAAAAAAAAATAAAATCTAGATTGTACTTTCAGGCTTAAAGATTTTTTTTAGAACGTTCATGCAAGTTTAAAAAACTGCGCGGCTAAGAATTTCCGCAAGGCAGTGCGCTTTTTTAAAACTAATTCGAAAATTCAAAGAGTTTAAATGCAAAAACATGTTGGGAAAGAATAGAATCCCTTTATTCCAAAAGAATAAGTTTTTTATCTAAATTTTATGTTTAGAATAAGAATTGTCAAGCTATCTAGAATTTAGGTAAAGATGGGTTGGTAGAAGCACATGTCTGGATCATTTAAGTGAAAGGATACATTTCAAGACCATTAAGCCTATTTTAATACACAGAGGCACCCCAGCCCCGGAATATTGACACCATGATCCCGTTGTAGAATGGGGTTTTCAACTTGTATTATGTTAAATGATCAAAAGTCCATAGTTGTGAAGGCTGACTTCCCATTTATAAGTGTGTGTATATAACTATAAAATAATATATATATATATATATAAATTGGATTAATTATGTGCTATCTTTATATTTGACTGAACTTTAATAATTATCTTGAAAACATAATGTTTACTTACATCTAAATAAGTGAAAAACAGGTACTATAAAAACTCGATACATTATTAAAAAAAAAAAAGAACAGAAAATAAATTAAAAAAACTGATCTTTTACGATCTTGAAAACCTCAAAACGAACCATTTCTTTTAAAGTGCGACGCAATCTATGGAGTTATGAATTAATTTTTATTAAAATTTTGCTGTGAATTGAAAACTCACTGAAAAGGAAAATGTTACTGCTCACTACTATCGAGGAACAAATACAAAGTATACATCTTTCTAAGGAAAAAGTAAAAAAGAAAAAAAAACATCGAGGAGTAACAGACTCAAAAGTTTCCTTACTTCAACGAAAACTCATAAAAGATTATTTAGATTATTTTAAGTTATTGAAAACGAGCGGTGGACCCCGGGTTCAGAAGCGTGGGTATTTCAAAAGATGCTGATATTTTTATGAGCAATGAATCTTCAGAGTTGGTGATGGCAAGGATAGGTGAGTAATGAGGGTTTGAGAAAAGAGAGCGCCCAGACGTTAGTTGGGCAGCCAATAGAAATCTAGAGTAATCTTCCATGTTTTCCTGTTTCGTCTTTCACTAGCATGATTGCCATTGTGCAAGAAAGCTAAGGAAGCCTGTTTCTAAGGCACCCAGTAAATTTGTTTTATGTGCAATTTGTTAAATCGAGAACACACACACAATTACATACAGCTTTTCAATGTAAATATCTTGTAAAAAAATATAGCTTTTTTTTTTTTAAACCAGTGCCGCAGTAGCGGTACTGTAAACACTTCAATACAAAAAAATTGAGAACCAGATTAAACGAGATTTATAGACCCGCAAATAAAGGCAACAAGAAATAAAATTAAACGGCTGTTTTTCCACATCGGTATTTCGCAATGTGTCTCATTAAACTACCAATTGAGGAAAAAAAAAAGGAAAATGCAAAAAGTCATGAACTGTGAGAATATATTAATAATCAGAGTGGATTGTCGCCCGACATGCATTGATCTATAATCAATATCTACATAAACAAAATGCAGATTGGTGCAATTACACCTAGTCCATTTTGTCACTAAAAGGAGGATGCATTGCCATCTTGAAAGTTTCCATTTTTGTGAGAATCCTTTACATGACCGAATATTGATTAGATTCAGCGGCTTTGAAATTGATTTTTGCAGATTTCTTACAAAAATTCGAGTCTTAATTAACTTTCTGATACATATAAGCGAGATTGTTAAAATTTTAACTTGGCGCGATCAATGTTGCATCAACAAATCTAGTGGTAATGAATTTGTATTACACCTTTCAATCTAATGAATAGATTTTATCATTTAAGTAACAGGAAATTAAATTGTCACACCAAGAGTCGTCGAGCGTCCCTTTATCTTCTCCTCTCGTCTCTTGTCTGTCCTACTCTCAACCTTACCTAACGCATTGTTCCCAAAATCATTTCATTGCATTGTACATAAATATGGCCTCCGATTTTTTTTCCTGGTGTTTGAAATACCAAAATAAGCAGGGCGTATGATGAAAGTATCATTCAACTCAACCAAATGCCAATCTCTTTTGCCACCTGGTGTCTCTCAAATCTGTCACTAGTACAATAATCATCAAAAGTAAGTTTTGTAGAGTAATACAATTTTTGTTTCTCTATTTCGAACTAAGACGTACCAATCTTGAAGTTTGTTTGATAGGATATGATAAACCCATTGCACATAATTATATTTCTCAGGTGGTGGATCTCCTGCTGGGTGGTGATCTGCGTTATCACATGGCTGAGGACATGAACTTCACAGAGGACCACGTGACGCTGTACATGGCGGAGCTCGCTCTTGCCCTGGACTACCTTCGAGGACGAGGCATCATACACAGGTAGGCTGGATGTCATCGGCAACAGTTGATATCTTTGTCGGTACCACCGGCTTTCAACATGTTGCTCTTTTTCATCCTTCCCAAAAATAAGTACGGGAGGGTGGGCAACAGGTTTAAATTATCCCCGAGAAAACTTCAAAAGGAGTGTAAAGACTTTCTCCATTATTACTAATATATTATTCTAAGAACTTTTTCAAAATCTCGAATGAAGCTCCAAAATACTCGCTCCTCCGAAAAGCCCAGAGGCTTTGTGGCTAAAATGCTCTCCCTCTCTCTCTCTCTCTCTCTCTCTCTCTCTCTCTCTCTCTCTCTCTCTCTCTCTCTCTCTCTCTCTCTCTCTCTCTCTCTCTCTCTCTCTCTCTCTCTCTCTCTCTCTCTCTCTCTCTCTCTCTCTCTCTCTCTCTCTCTCTCTCTCTCTCTCTCTCTTTCTCTCTCTCTCGCTCACTCGCTCTCTCTCTCTCTCTTTCTCTCTCAATTCCTAAAATCTTTATCTCATTAACATTCTGTCATGTTTGTCTTTCTCCTCCTTCTATCAGATTCTTTTATTGGATCTCTTTCTAACTATTTATCTATCCATCTTTCTCTCTCCAACTATGTATCTATCTATCTTTCTCTCTCCCTTTCTGTAATAATTTAGCATCATAATTTCCCCCTAGACTTGCATGTTAAGTTGAAGACAGAACAACACATTATTGTTAAATTAAAACTAATCTCAGTCTTTATGGTGTTAACAAAAAAAAAAAAAAAAAAAAAAAAAAAAAAACCGAGCCGAAGTTAGATTTAACATTCCCATTTGTCTTCACGAAAATATTATCAAAAATATTTCTTAGCCTTAAAACATTGAAATTGTGAAATATACTATACTTCTTAAACTTTTATTCTTTTTCTTTCTGCCCTTCACTGTATTGAATTAATATCATTTCTTTCAAGAAAATTGTTTGAAAGAAGTATCTATGAATCACCCCAGAACTTCGGAAGGAAACTTCGAACCAATTTTAAATTTCGCTGACATCACTTCGTTGGGGTAAAATTGTTTCTCGATCAACAATGTCTGTGCGATTAATTGTTTTATGTAAGTGATTAGTGCTAGATTTTCTTTTATCAAAGCCTTAATAACGCACTCACTGAACGAAGAAAAGTAAAATGCTGCAATGTATCGATCTTACCAAATCTTGTTTTTTTTTCTTCAAGTGACTGTTAAGTGTGTACAATCTTATCGAGATGTAATTTACTTTCCCGCACTAGATAAATAGAGCGTTGACTGCAAGTTACCACAAGGCTGCCATGGCGTTAAGCTTCAGCCCATCAATTATTCTTGTCTCTAGCACAAATTCTCAGTGGGTATCTAAAGCAGTGTTTGTCTATTTTTGATGAGATAAATTCGATAGAAGCTGCCATTGTGGGCAACTAATTTCCTGATTTTATTTCCGTTAAAAAATAGAGGCACCATTTCCCTTTATAAATTGATTTTGAATTACAGTGAAAGGGTTATTGATTCACACCATCTTTCTGGCTGGTTAAAATAGACAGGATTCTACCATTAATGTATGCAAGTTGAGAGAAACAATGGCACAGGCGTCGATTTCATAGAATCAAGTTAAACACAAAGAAGGAGTTTTGCAATTGCAACGCGATGCAGAAGTTCGGCTGCAGTTATCACTCCTGCTGCCATTAGGTAGCAACGGTTACAAAGGATGCTGCTGCTGCTGTACAGTTGTCTTGGAATTTGTTTTGTTTTTATTTTTGCATTGATTTAAAGGCCGTTAAGCGGCTACGGCATGTTATTTTTTTATTTCTTTAAACGTAATTCAGGTGATCTTGTGTTACTTGTCGGAAATACTTTCGAAGTTTTGGTATCCTTTTCATTCTTTCTAAACTTGCTTTGTATTTTAGTAATAGTCCTATATTTTTAATATTTTCTCAATCCTTTACAGAGTCATGGACTTGAATTCTGTATATAAGGCAGCCTCGGCATTTTTAGATTTTAGAGTTTTAGATAATTTAGACCTATTGCTTTTCTGGTACTAACTCAAAGTGTTTTCTATTTTAGGTTTTGCCTTTACAGCCTTTATTAACCAATAACCGTTTCATTGGTCAGATTAAAATCGCTGTTAAAAAAAAACCTGACGGCTTTTTCTATGATCAAATCGGAAAAAGTTATCTCCGATATTCGTGATTTACTTTTTTGTAGGTAATTTTGTAATTGAAGGAGGCCTTTAAATCTTCTATATTTTGAAAGAAAGAAGCTGTTTTAAAAAAACTGCGCACCTTTTTTCTTTTTATTTCAAACATAGATTATAAACCCGGAAAAGCATCGTTTGCCCATTGTTCGGCATATGAAAATAAATAGGTCTTTAGGTTTATAAGGACTCATAACATTAGAAATAGTACACATATATGTGTATATATATATATATATATATATATATATATATATATATATATATATATATATATATATATACACACACACACACATCGATTTATCGGAGGTTTTTTTTTCCAACAATCTAATCAGTCAAATTATCCAGCTATCTCTTTATCTTCCACTCAGTCAAACTATCTGTCTGTCTCACGTTCTACCCATCTATCAACTATCACTTTTTTTCTGTCTATACCTCACTATCTTTTCTATCTATCTATCTATCTATCTATCTATCTATCTACGTATAATAATGTATCAATTTATGTATCTTCCTATTACGTATCTATTAATCAATTCATCCATCTATCTATCTAAGCAATCTACGATGCATTTTCCCACCTATCTATATCCTATTTTTCACATAGATAACCCTTTTTTCTACATCTTTATACATACACCCAGGTGCATTTATTACTTTCTTGTGACTAGTCTGTCTAGTCTATTTATTTCTAGAATAAATGTGTCAGTCTTTTTAAACAATACTTTCTTTGTCAACTCTTTCCGTCTATAAAGTTTCCATAAAGAATCTCATACTGAGTATTTTTGCCCTCTTCATTCCATAGTTTGCCCCTCCGACTCTCTCTCATCTTCTGTCCCTACCCCTCCCCAACTCTCTCTTCTTATCTACCTAATATCTAACTATCTTTCTATCTATTGCCTCTGTCTGTCTGCATGTCTGCATGTCTGCCTATTTTGCTCTATTTCTCTCTGTGTTCTTGGTGTTGTATGTCTTGATTTTCTGTCTGTCTGTCTGTCTGTCTCTCTCTCTCTCTCTCTCTCTCTCTCTCTCTCTCTCTCTCTCTCTCTCTCTCTCATAATCTCTGTGCACTTCCTCCCCCTGTCTAACTAACTCTCTATCTGCCCTTCTGTCTCTCTGTCTCTCTCTCTGTCTCTCTCTGTGTCTCTCTCTCATATTCTCTGTGCCCTTCCTCTTCTCTCCCACCCCTCCCTCCTCCCCTAGGCTATGAGCAAGGCGATCGATGCCTCCACCATCACATTCCAATTTCACCACGAGGTGGCTGGAGCGACGTGGGAGTAAGATAGCACCTAAACAAAGAGGTAGATATGGATAGGCTGGCAGGGATAGTTCTTCTTTATTTACAGTTCACGTTCTCGTTGATTTTTAACTTCTATTCAGAATTGCATTACTCTAAAAGCTTGGAATAATCAAGGTTTTGTGAAGTTACCTCTAGAGGAAAATGCTGTTCCGAAAAAACAAAACAAAACAAAAACAAAACAAACAAACAAAAAAAATATAACAGAACAGAGTTAGTGGATAATCAGTTATGATTTAATAATGTTATCTTAAGGGAGGACAACAGTATGGGGGCCCCAATTTTTGTTCTTAAAATAAATGTCTTGAAAAATTTAGATCATAAGAAAAAAATCTAATTGAATTTCCAACGTGAGATTGATCCCCATATGCAATTTTTAAACAATGTATACATGTAAGGTTACAAATAAATTCTAAAGTCACAAATATAATTTCTCTGCACGTCAATTAAAGATAAAACGGACATGCTATTTCAATAAGATACAGAGGAAACCTGAGAGATATCAAGACGGCCAGAGAAGAGACACTGAGAAGACTGATATGGCTCTTGACAATGATTTACCTTTTTAAATTCTTTATTACTAATGTGGGAACTAAACTTTTGTCTTGAAGAAAAATAAGTTTGATTTTATTGTAATTTTTTTTCTGCTAAATCCATATATGTCCCCGTTTCTATCATATATACTTTCTTTTGAGACATCTTTAGTTCCCACTGAAAAAATTAAAGTTTTTGAGAAACAATTTCTTCTACTTCTACCTTTAGATATTTATGTAGTTTAGACCAATTATCTAGTGAATGATAAAGATGGAACTTTTTCAAGGAAAAGTTATGAATAGTTATATCGGCAACAGTATTTTCAATAGAAATTTTTATTTTTATTTATTATTAACGTTATATTCTTACTGAATCGTCCAATTCATTTCATCATTCCATAAAGTGGCAAATTTTGTCACTTTCTTTCATGGGTTCCTTTTCTCAGAGCACAGATTATTTATGGTTATTATCATGAAAGAGATTTGCCTCAAGCACTCTTCGACCCCTTTTAGCTTACAAATCGGGCTTTTGAGTCTTAAAGAGAAGTAGCAACGTATTCTCCGTTCTTTGGAACTGAGAGTTACAACTCGTCTGAGCAGAATGAGGTTAGAAGGTAAACAAAGCCAGAGTTCATTCCGCAACTACAAAGTTCGCTTGTGACACTCGATATATCCCAATGATCTGTAACATGCATTGGTTTACATCAGACTCAAATAAGACTGAACTCATCATGACAAGGCTGTAATTTACTCAGTTCAAGAGATGGTGGAAATAATTTTCAACTGATGGCTCCCTCATTACAGGAAAAACTATGATGGAGTTTGTTGTTTTCTTTGATCTAGTTCAAAGGAAAGAGCGTAAAATTATCTCTCGGTTTCTTGGTCCCGATAGTTTATCCATAAGCACATACATTTTAGGAAAGAAAATTGAGCTTAATGATTGGCTTCCACTCCACCCATTCGGCATCAGACCATTATTTCTACCTCCAATCTGAATAGGGACCATTCAACTGAAAGGATCTGCATTTTTTCCTTCTTAATCTTTCCCTTGTGTTTTTTTTTTAATTATTTTTAAAAATTAAATTTAGTAATCATTTCCAAACCATTGAGTCTTAAATACAATTTTTATACAATTTTTAAAAACAGTTATTGCACAGATTTGATACTTTTCTTAATTTCCCGCCCCCATCTGAATGATGGTTGTCTTCAAGTTGTGCTTCAGTTCTACCTTTTCCAGTCTGTGTCTATTTCGATATAATTATTTTAATACCTATACTTATATAAAACTTCAAATTTTCTAGAATATAATAACTTATGTCAGAAACATTTACTTTCCAGTCTTCCTTTTGCATAAAAATAGAAACATCCAGCGTTATTCACACCACTGGGACGTGTTTGCACTCTGTAGTAATCGATTATGCCTCACATCAAATCGCAGTTATTCCTACGATACACACTAATCGCAAGCATAGAAAAGTTACAATAAATTCCTCGCCCACATAATGGTATTTCATATAGTATTATGCTGCATAGTTAATCATGAAATCTATCCAACATAGCAGCATTCAGAATATGCTTTAAGTTTAATGCCTGTCATGTAGAATATTTTATCGATTGTCGCATTTTATAAAGTCCTTTGCTGACTTATTTTTATACCTCTGAGCAATAGAAATGTTGTCAGAGCTTTGGAATGCGCAGATTCATCAGAGCAGATATTATTGTTTGATATGCTTGGAAATCAGAGCTCACTATAACACTTTGTGACATCCCATTTCGAATGGGAATGAGAATTAGGATTGATATTAAAGGCTGATTCTCGGAAACAAAATGGGCATATAGAGAGTTTGGACAAAATTTGGAGGGATCTCTCCCATTTTGTCGGAACCAAAGAAAAATAGTAAAAGAGAAAGAGTAATGATGGAGGAATGAAACATTAAAGAGCTTTCATATTGTATATAATTCATGTGTCATTGCTACATTTTGGGAGTTGATAACACAGAACATTTAGCGGACCCGAAATGCATCATAGAGAAAGACGTTCCAAACGTTTATGACTGGAGATATGAAATAAATATTTTATGCTTCTTGTATTAGCCTAGCAATTATTGGGCCAGTTTTTCACTCAGACGCAAGAAAGAGTATTGTCGTGATTTGGAAGAAGATTTCGTAGCATTTGCTCATTGGGTCATTTTTTCACTCAGACGCAAGAAAGAGTATTGTTGTGATTTGAAAGAAGATTTCGAAGCATTTGCTCATTTCCGTTATTAAGACTATTATAATGCTGTTTACGAACATATCCACCTCTATTGCTCTGTCACGATGCAACCGAATTCATGTTTTAAATTATATCATGTAATTTACTCATGTCAGATGTTTCTCAGTTTCCATTTACTTTCATTTAAATTCGTCACATCATAACTAAAAAATCACATATGTAGCTTCCTAATACATTATTTCCCTCTTCTATTCCAAACTAAATTTTCAATCTGAAAATCATGATTTTAATGAACTTTTTGTTGAAAGTAACAACATTACTCTGTGAAATAGTTTTAAATATTTGACAATTGGGTAACGTTTTTAGAGCTTGTTTCTGTGCCAAGGTTGCATTTATGGATAATAATACCTTACATATTCGAAAGAATAAAAAAAAACCGATTGCAGCATGATTGAGTTTGCTAATCTTTTCTATTAACTCCTATATTATAATTAAAAAAAAAGTACAACATTTGTCAAATTTTAACAGAAAAGTGAGTATACACATTTTCCAACATAACATTGATCCCAAGAAAGATTTTATTTTCAGAAAAAAATCTTGACATTTGTCACCATATAATATCTTTGGCGTGTATGAAAGTAATGTTTTCTTTAATGTCTTTTTTTCCATGTCTCAACCCATCACGCATATCTTTGAAGATATATGAATTTTCAAAACTGTTGATTTAGCTTCAATTATAGCCTTATTAGAGGGCTATACTGATATGCTATAATCACTTTTTTTTAATTGAATTTCAGATTTAAATAATTTGTTTTTGTTTTTTCGTCTTTTTATGCTGTTGCGAAGTTCTTGTTCGGCATAGAGTGAAAGATAAGATGCCTGTATCAAAGGCGCATTTAGTGGATAAATTGCCCATTTTCTTCTAAGAAATCGGGAGTAATCGAGCGCAGTAAACACAATGGTTTTCTATTGCCTTCTCCTCGCCTTTCCTTTTTTATCTCCAGACCAGATTGAGGAAATCAATGTCATTATGCGTAGAGCTAAATGTGCCGTTGAGAGGCCAGCTCTGAGGAGCAGATAAAGAGCGGTAGGACTTACACCGAAACAAACAAGAAGCGACTTTTAATGAGGAAGTAGAGAATGAGGCCATGAGAGGTTTCAGTAGAGTGGGGCAGCCAGGCAATCTATCTCTATACGCGAAATCTTTTGTCAGCCTATTTGCATATATCTAGAAGTCTTTGGGAGCCTCTGCTTTTATTTTCTAATCCAATCAGCACGATGGTACGTGCCGAAACTGTGAAGAAGGTTTGGCTGTAGTGAGCATCGCTTTGAACTAACACAATCCTTAACCTGAACATTTAGGAAGTTTTAATTTGTTTCTGAACAGCTGCGCCAACGTTAAACATTACAAAAAAAATTCAAATGTAACATATTACATATTTTTCGATTTAATTGATTATTTACATTTAGACAAATGTTGATATAATCCTTCTCTTTTCAAACGAAGATTAGTAATGAAACTACGCGTTCTAAGTTGGGCTGCGTTTGGCTTTGTGGTTTATGCATTCACTTTTTTGTCAAACTTTTGAGGAAATGTTACTTTAGGCTTTAAAAAATGATGCCCGTGTTTGAAGATAATTGAAGATAACTAACTTTCTTTTGGTGGGTCTGGTTTTGTTCTTGATCTCCGCCTTTTCTGTGCCACTGTATAATGCCTTGAGTTACAAAATGCGCTTTAAAAATCATGATCTCGACATGAGCACAATGTTTTCTAAGAAAAGTCCTCTTGACCAGGTCGCGTGCTGCACAGTGTGCATGGCATCTCCGACCGTAGATAGTCATGAATCGTGCTGAGAATCTTCGCTCTCTTCATCGATCTGCGCCGCTACGCTTCTCTTTTTTTCCCCCTCGACTTGTGAATATAAGTGCAATGAGGTTTACAGTCTTTAGACTTTCTAGGTGACGAGATGGCTCATACGATGATTCCCTGAGTGGACAACTTGATGGCTCACAACATGAAGCTCAAATCATGAAGGCTGTTACGCTTTTAGCAGCGACTAATTTACGGCTTAATAATCAACCGCACTACTTGGTACGCATTTCTCATCATGTCCGTTGCTAGTTTAGAGAAGCATGTTTCGTAGACGATAGGCTTAATAGGTTGCTCGTAATATGAGCTTAAGTAACGTTCAATTAGTGCTGATGCTTAGCATGCATAAAAATAGACTTTTGACCGACCCACAAGTGTTAACTCGTTCCGAGGTAGCGCAGTTAAAGAATGCTAATTGGGTCAGGGAATGTTGCAAGTAATTGTTGGGACCTAATGCTATGGCAAAAAGATTATCTTTAATTGATATTTAATCTGAATTAAAAAAAATAATACAATAACAAGCAGAGAGGCTTGAACTGCGGAAGAGAGTTTAGAAGGAATCATCTCAAATATAAAAAAAAAAAATAATATTAATTCACCCTGAACTTTCGAAACAAGACCGTGTCACATTTGAAAAGTCTGTACGTGAAAAGAATGGTAGATGTATACAAAGAAATGTTTGATTTTTTGTTTCGTTTTATGAAATGTCCAGGGTGACCTCTGGTTTTGAGTTTTTGTTTTTTTTGCTTAGCTGTACTTTTTGTTAATTGGTACATAAAAGATAAAACAAAAGTTTTTTGTTTTGCTTTTCTTTAGTAAAGAAAGAACCTGTGATATAGATGTAAATCGAAAAGGTGATAGTTAAAAAGATTGACAGTTAAACATATTTGGGACTTACAATAAACTAAAAATTATTTAAAAGGTTTTTTTTTCTTTTACTTAAGATAATCGAAAAGCTGTATATTCAAGGACCCTGAAATATTTTAATGTAAACAAATTAAAGTACTGAGTACCGCGATTTTGCACAAGAAAACCACCAGTGAACGCATTATTTTTTGTGGCATTACTTTTTGTAGAGGCTCTTCTTAGGTCCATACTAACAAACTTGATCAAAATGCCGTGCAAAGTTATGGAGTGATTTTTGCCTGCCGACATTGAGCTCTATAGAAAACTGGTAAATGAGAAGAGCCAAACCATAATCAAAGAACTCACTCGTTCACCTTAATCAAGGACCGACCAATTTAAACAAAAAATCTTTGCGAATCATCTGAGAACGTAGTATTTATGATTATTAGGTTAAAAGATGCCTGGTTTAAAAGAAAGTCTAGCTTTTTCAAAGTATCATTCACGACTTCTCATTAGATAACTTACATAATCTCGACTGGATGTGAAAATGACTTGTGTATTTATTGTTTTAATGATTATTGCTTGGTGATTAAGTTTAAAATTGTATAACTTTATTTTTTTCTCTGAGACCATGATTAAGCCAGATAGTTATAAGGATGTATCTTATCTTATCTTATCTTAGAGAGAGAAAGAAAGTGCGAAAAAGAGAACGGCATGCGTGTGTGTGTCAATCAGAAATTTTTCTCAACTACTATGTGAAAAAAGACAAATTTTTATTAGAGATTCCAGAGGGCAACTAAAGAACACAATAATTGGGAAGCTTTCTTTATACGGCACTTTCCGGCAGTATCTAAATAGCTTGCTAAAATAGATAAAAGAATTTTTGCCTTTTCAAACATAGTATCGAAGTGAAATGCACGAGTTACACTGTAAAAATCAATAGTTTTGGCGAAGAGTAGGTAAATGTGATGAGCTCTGCGAAGGATCACTCTGGTGGAGGTTATAAGCTTGGTGAATGGAGCCCTATGACTGATAAAAGAAATACTTTACTAAAAAATTTTATTAGTCAATTCTTTACCTTCTAAATAACGTCGTGACCTTTAATCTCTCCAAAGTGTGAAACAAATTGATGCTCGTCAACGTAATGCACAGCTAGGCCTTATGGAATTGGTTCCGATAAAATTGATTAACATTGAAGGCAACTGAAACACACTGCGTTTTCTCTTCAAATGTTCCTTGAAACTTACAGATAATTAAAAAAAAAATGCCGCAAGGAGAGATACGCCTCAAGTCTAGCCATGAAGCCGCACTTCAAGCTCAGGTTAAAGCTAAGGACCGATTTTTTTAAAATTCCTTATTAAGCGCAGACCTGTTGCTCGATAAAAAGGCGAGAACAATAATAGGACGTGAAAGTTTTATAACACTGTTGAAAGAACTGCTGCTTTTCAAATGGATTCATACTCGGCATTAATAAATAATCAAGAACTTAAAGATGAATGCAAACTAATGCTAAAAGAATGGATAGCCATAATCGTAAAGTTCACTAAAGTTATGTTTATTGATATTAGCTGTGATCAAAGAAGAGGATAGTTAAAGAAAAAGTAAAAAAAAAAATTGTCTATGAAGAGTCCAAATCGTCTTTTTTTTTTTTTTGTTCGATTTTCTGTGATCAGTCAATAATTTTGTTACGGTTTTTACTCGTTTAGACCTCAGTTTAAATGATTCAATACTAATGGGTTAAACATTCTGTAAACCCAGCTTGCGGATCTACTACCTTTATTTTGAGACCACAGTCAGTTGCACTCAGTCTCACGCACAAAAACTCGCAAGATAAAATATTTTGGTTGGCCCTCCTTCATCTTCAGCTTATTATTATCAAAGCTTACGCAAAGTTCACTTAGACCCCAGGGAATTAGATTCAGTGCACTTTAGTGTACTCAGCTTAGAAGCAGTACTTCAATATAAAATTTGACGTGCTCTTTTTATGAAAATCGCTTAACTCAAAAGATTTTGTCAGTCTGTTATTATGTCAGCAGATAATTTCGAGTTTTTAAGCATATGTGATGTAATGATGGTTTTAACTACAGCAGCTTGGAATGTTGTGAAGGTTAGATTAAAAATTCATTCGCTGATCTTCCAATTTTTTCACTTTACATTCACTTATTTTCATTCGGTGAAGAACCAAATTATAAAATATCTCATCAGTCTTAACATTAAATTAAAACCAAATCATTTATAATAAATATAAGGTTACATAAAAAAGAGCGATCCTTTATCCTGAATGACCGAGTTGCAGATATTTTTCTTCCCTATTTTAACCCTTTTAAACGACATACGAGACTTCAGCATTTTCAAGAAGATCAAACGTTCTCTTTTCTATCGAAAATGATTCAAGAAAAGATGGAATCCCAAATTGTCCTGAGTTCACCCACTCCGGAGGGATGGTCTCCACGGTATTCCGTGCTAACCGTTTCTCAACAGTCGCAACAGGACTGGACTCAAATACTCGACAGAAATCTCTTGCGAAACCTTGACAAATGCTTCGGAATACAGGCAGCTAAACTCGGATTCTGGAACTCGACATGATAGTGGATAACAAAATTTAAAATAGATATTTCGGATATATTTTAATTTGAGTGCTCACAAATCGCTTGTTAAGCCTCGGGCTCACTATTGTAAACGATAAATCTCAAGCGAATGCGAACATGTTAATGGATATTTTTATTCAATAATAGTTTCTGGATTTTTCTTTTCATAAGTTGCAGAGGCTTTTATTTTATTATTTTTCAAAGAGTGAATTATTATTTCATAAGACTTTTCAGGTTCAAATTTGTGTGTTTTAAGATCATCTGGATGTGACGGGTTATATCAAACAATCAAATAATCATATCCAGGTTTTGAGGGGATTCCTAATGTGTGGTCATCGAAGTGATAAAAGAAAAGCATTGGAATAATTATAAGCGAACGGTGAGGATTAATTCTAAATAGCTATTGACCCCGAAGTTTTATTTAGTCTTTTGCATGAACAAAATGTTCCCATCATTAACGTCTTATGTCTCAAACTCTTTGTCTCCACAAAACTAAAAGGCCCCAGCGTTTGGTGCATTCTAGCCCTCAGCCTTCCATTCTGGTCCTCTCTTTTAGTCACTTTCATTTTCAATCTGCCTTTGATCATGCTTGCTTCCCCAAACTTGAAGAGGGCACCAGAACAGAGAGGCTTTCATTTTGGTTGATATGATTGGAAGATGAGCTCCAGCTCTTGATCTTGCTATCTCAGAAATTTGAAACTTAGATTTAGGCCAGACTGCAGCTTAGTTTAGAGGATGAAAAGAAAGCAGCGAGCCGGACTTAAAAAAAAAAAAAAGAAATATAATTAGCATAGTTAAGCTGATAGAGAGAAAGATGATAAGATCAATAAACATATAGACCAAAAGAAAGTAGATAGATAGAGTGTTAACGAATCAGTGGATATTTAGGACAAATAAATAAAGTAATGAAAAAAATAGGATGAACTTTATGCATAGATACATAGAAAGAGGAAGCAAGAAAAGTTTGAGAGGGGCAGAGTGAGGAAGAGACTACAAGACAAACTAGCAAATACAGACAAAGATCAAGAGAAAGATAAAATAAAACATTTGTGGGCAATAGATTGAGAAACGTAGATTTGGGGTGAACTGGTAAAATCAGATGCTTACGAGTGGAGGGGGATAGGAAGTAGGTGAAATAAAGAGATAAAGTAACAGGCAGGGATAGAAAACGAAAGCAACTTACAGCGAGAGAGAGAGAGAGAGAAAGAGAGAGAGAGAGAGAGAGTCCAAATTTACGTTTACTGTATAAAACAAAGCTTATCATGAATACAAACGTCTTATTGTATCATTCCATAAACATTTAGCTTTTTTCGCCTATTTTAAAAGCACTTTTCACAGAAACGAGAATTTTTATTCTTTACCATCCTCTTTCTAATTCACAGGGACATCAAACCAGACAACATTTTACTGGACGAGGAAGGTAAGGCAACGTTTACAAAATGAATATGTATTACCAGGTCAGTTTGAAGTTTCATCTACTGCAGTTGTCATTTTAATTACTCGCCTGTAGGATTGTTATTTTGAAAAGGCCACAACAATGAATTCTATATAAACTTTTTTTTGGTTTGTAACTATTAGGGTCTTCTATTCCTGTGTATTATTTAATATGACTTATAGTTAGATGTATCGTATTTGTGATAAACAAATGAGCTTTAAAATCAACTCCTATGTTACGTGATGAAATTAAAGAGTTGAAACATTTTTACGCCAGTTAAGATTTTCAGACTTAGCAATAAATGATTGCGTGTCAGTATAAATTATCATTTTTTTTTTACTTATCTCAAGACTGAAGCAAAATACACCGTTTAATGTTCTTAGACGGAGAATCACACGTCCTATGAATAACGAAAGATTTACTGAGAAACAAAATCGAATCGAATCAATTTTTTTTAGTTCGTTTCATAGAAGTGTTAATTTAAAAAAAAAAAAAAAAAAAAAACCGTAGTGTCATTTTTTGATATTTTTTTCAAGAAAGAATAACGAGTCTATACAATCTTTTCGAACTTTTTGATCTTTGAACTAACCAAGTTTTCATATTATTATTTTTTTAATACCTGTAAAATGTATCATCCCCAGTGCCATTCATTTCTTTAATGATCTTTAAATTATACATAAGCTTGAGATATTTAAAATATTATATTGTGGCTAAGACGGTATTCTTTGTAATAAAAACGGTGTAAAAACACACACACAAAAAAATAAATAGAAGGAAAACAAATTTTTTAGTTTTTCTTCACGCAACACCTTTTGGTTTATCTCTCCACCAAGACCTTAATTGAATTAGTGGTGCTGACATTCAATGTAGCGTGCAACCGGATGTGGTGAAAAATGGTTTCTAGTGTGAAAAAAAAATCTTCATTGGTTCATCTCTCCGTTAAAGCTGACCCTTCCTAGTGTGAATAATTTATTATGGTCTTTAAAGAGCTTTTGTTTTTTAAGATTTTAAACAGCACATAGCACATACATGCACATAGATTGAACTCAAAACAAAGTTGTGATTACTTCAAGTTGATTTTTTTTTTTATTAATTTTGGGTAACTTAATTTTGATTTTAAATAGAATTTGGACCTAATTTCACTAGTTAATTTAAAACAAAACTTGTGGCTTTTTTTTTAAATACTTTGTGGAATACTTTCATTGCAAACCTTTGGATGTACTGCTTAGTGTTGTCTTCGATCAAAATTTGCGAAACAGCTGTAAATACACAAAATGAAATTTGATGGCTGACAATCGTTGAGTTTGATTTAATTTGTTTTTATTGAAAAGCTGCTGGGTATGTAACATTGTAGGTCAACCTTATTTGGATTTCACATTTCACAATTTACACGTTCATAAATAAATTCAAAACAAAATATATGATTTTTTTATCAAGAATACTTTTTTTTGCAAGCCATACCATTATTCACTTCATTCAAAATATAATTAAAGCTTGAAAATGTATAGAACTAACATTGAAGACTGATAAATTTGGAGTTGGATTTTAATTCTTGAACAATTTCTGGATATACAATAATGTTGTGGATGTACATTGATTGTTAAGGTGGGAAATAACGGATAAAAGAACCATCATTATTTTTCTTCTGTGCGAACTATGAAAGAATCTGTATGTACAGATAATGGTGTCAGATCTAGATCGCCTTAATATCTGGGTAACACAGCTCAAACGGCAATCTGATATAGTCTCAGATGTGTCACAATTGTCCTTTATGAACTTTTGAATGGTCTATACCCGTTTCTCAAGTCACGAGATTAGCGAGGAGCCCCACCAGTGGTCCTTATCAAGCAATGGCTCGTTTAATTGGAGAGTAGAAAGTTAGCATGGTCTTAAAAGTGACATTCCTCGGCTTCTAAACAGTTATGAAAACTGAACTAATATAAACAATTGGAAATATTATGCATTTTATGCTTGAAAATCGAGTAATGACGATAAAAACTTAAAATTTTAAATTGAATAAAGACCCCCCCACTTCCCTTCAATTTGAACACTCTACATCTGTTGAAAGTGAATCAATACTACATAGGATACTCGACATGAATAAGAGGAAGATTATTTGAAGACTTTAAGTAAATCGAATTTTGGAGGAATACACATAAAACTGAAACCGTGAGAGAAAAGGTTTTTTACTAAACCAGTTTCACTAGACCCTCCTGCCAGCGTCATATAAATATGCATGAAGAGCTGGCACCAATGTCGGCCTAAGCTCTTGGGCTGCTTTGCGAGCAAATCCCGTGTCACCTCCTCGTGAGTTGTCAGCTCTGCTATGTGACAGGGCAAAGCTTCGGCCAGACAAAGGCTTTAATTCCTCTGCTGTTCAGCAGTTGAACTTCGTGCAAAAGATTAACACAAGCCACTTTAAGCAGAGGCAAAGAGAGTAAAGGCAGATCGAAGTGGGATATAAAGATGAGGAGAAAAAGAGAATAATTAAGAGTAAAGAGCAGCTGCAAGCGGAAGAAATGTTACAAAGAGGTGAACATTGAGAAAACTGACTGAAAGGGATTAGCCTGAAAATGGTTCACCTTTTTTAGTAACAGGCTCGACATTTTCATCCTTTTGAAGATGAGCAAATTAAATGTTGTTCTTTGCTCGAGTCCAACTCTGATTTGGGCAACATAGTGACCTATTCCAATAACCGAAAATAAACTGTTCTTTTTGGCCAGCATTAAAGATTTTCAGTGCATAACTTACAAAATACAACGTTATCACTTCGCCTGACCATGTCCGTGGGAAAAGAATGCCAAAGTTTTTGGTAGACTTAAGATTATAAATTAGCTCTGTGAGACGATCTAAAGCGTAAATAAAAAGGAAAAAGCGTTGCTGGAAAATTGTTGAACCATCAAGTTTACTCTGAATTTGCATTCAGTCGGGATTTTAAAGCACAAATTAAAATTATAAACAAAGTGAGCTCGAATTGATAATGTTCAAAGAGGCACTGCTGTCATGTTTTACCATGCACAAACCGTTTAAAACATTTACTGATATACATATTAAGTTATCATATAAGTAACCTAGTTAAAATACTTATTATGAAATTAGGAAAGCCCTCAGTCTCCTAACAAGTAGTTAATTACTGAAGTTGAAATTTCGACTAGAAACTGCCACTGGTAGGGAAATCAACAACAAAAAAAACTCATATCCCCAATTTGCTGACATGCCTTTCTTTTTATCTTCTCTATAAAGTTCAGATAAAAAAAAGTCGAGGCAATGCGTTTATATCTGTTTAATAGACACTTAGGGCTTACGGTTGGGTATTCTTTTCTCTCAATCAAGGTTATTTCCTAAGTGCCTGTTAAAAAGCAAAGATTTCTTTTTTCCTGATCTTTTCTTCCTCACAGCTATTCCCATTCATGTCTGCTCCAATCGAATGGTCTTTCAGGTTTCTGGGAGAAAAAAAAAAGCACTTTAACACTAAATGGTCCATATTGACGTATAATTTCTTGAAGGCATAATTATATCTTAGACGTTAAATATGCTTTTACCAGAAACCGGGGAAAGACTTGAATTACAAAAGGACTCATTAAGTTGAAGACACACTAACGCATCTGCCCCCTCCCCGCCCTGTTTAAAAGCGCATACCTATTTAAAAGATTTGGCGAGATAATAGCTGACTAACATTTAAGTGCTTGTCTGCACTTATTTAGAATCCCTTCAGGTCTAAACGTCATTGAGGAGATAGTTAAACTTGGGTCGTTTTAATTGGCCTGTCCTTTCAGTATATTGTGATAACCTTTCTTGCAGCGAAAAATAGTATAAGATAGCTTAGCTGGAAAGCTGTAAGACTTGCTGTTAAACAACAAGCTTCGTGCCAGATCTATGTTGGGTTATTTAGTGACAGGATCTGGTTCCATATAATCAACCCTATCTTTCGCTTGTTCGAAGACTACATTCTATGAATAAAGTTCTTCAAGAAAAGTGTATGCAAAACTGACCAGTAGCGGATGGTTAATGTCAAATGTCTACAGCTCGAAATTGTGTATAGAGAATGAAAGATTTATATATACATAATTATTAATGTACTATTAAATAATCTAGACTTTTTCCTAACTTAAATATGTATATATATATATATATATACACACACACACACACGCACAAACATTATGCTTCATGGTTATTCTAGCATTCTGAAATTTGTGTTCGACAAATAGGAGGGTTAATAATGATACTATAATTTATTACCTAGATATAATTTGCTATGACTCGAGAGTTTTAAGCCCGTGCACGCTCGAAATTTTAGAGTTATGGCAAACTAAAGCTGGGTAATCAATTTTATATATATATATATATATATATATATATATATATATATATATATAGAGAGAGAGAGAGAGAGAGAGAGAGAGAGAGAGAGAGAGAGAGAGAGAGAGAGAGAAAGATCGATCTCTAGCATCTGCCCTTTTTGTGGATCATCTATATTAACAGTGTTTTATTTAAAAAAAAATGATAATTGAAAAAATATTATAACGAAAGCTAGATCAGTACACTTGAACGGAAGAAAGGCTCTATCACCGAGTTGTCAATGCTGATTTCCACTTGTACATTGACAGCATGGCATGGTAAGAATCAAGCAGTGAAATGAAAGTCCTAAATTAATTTAATCTTTTGCAATGCCTTTTTTTAAAGGTTAATACCGAGTCTTAATGTATATTATCACAATTCATTACTGATATCAACCTGTGTACATTACATGTTCTGTTTTTCTGTAAGTTGCACATCATTTTAACTTTTTATCTTCTTGTATAAGCGACCACAATCTGAACTTGTTCTTGTGTGTGAGCTAGTTCTTTTTTTTTTTTTTTTTTTTTTTTTTTGAGGGAAAGGAAAAGTGTTCTTTGCGATTTTGTTTTGTTTGTTTCAAAAGAATTCGGCTGTAAGAAACTAATAGATAATTGTTATTCTGAACACTAGAGTAAGGGCCAATATTTAAATACTGGAAGATTTAGATGAGATATGAGTATGAGATGACCATCTGCAAGTTAAATGCTAAGCCAGTTCCTGATCCTCGACTAATAAGGGAAGTTAGACAATTCTGTACTTGACTGGTCTATTTCGTTTTCACCGCTTTTTTGGATGGCTATGAATTCCTGCAAAATGTGCATAAAGGTGCACCGCCTTACGGGAATTCATAGCTTCCCATTATTTATTTTAACGCACATGATAATAACTGTTTAAGAGATCAATAAATAGTTTTAGTTTTACAAAATTAGCTAACTATTCTTATTCGCTTCAGTGAGTCCAAATGAAAGCAATCCTAACAAAACTCAAGTACGCTAAATTGTAGGCATTGGCTCAACCAGCCGTGCGTCGAAATTCTCCACACCCGCATGGAGGAGGGACATAATACTTATAAAAGGTTACTATAAGGAAGTAGCTTTTGGTAGAAAACATAACGAAATAAAGAAAAAAAAACCTACTCGATCAGGATTTACCTTTGGGGAATTTCCTACTACCGTAATTAAGTTTGGTGAGACACGGGTAACCTAATATAATCGCGCTGATAGTCACTGCATTTTGTAGGCCGCTCCGCCAGGCCGCTCGAGCTATGCATTGTAACTTGCTTTGTTCGAAATATCGAAAGCGGTGGAAAAGTCGAAAATATTGGTTTAGAAGGACCCACGAATTGTTGGATTACATTACTTTGTTGCAAAGCTAATTCACCGTTTTGCTTAACCAGAGTGTAGATATTATAATCTACGCCCTGCCTTCCTCCAAGTCTAATATTAATTTTGTTCAAAACATATACTTTAACTGAATTCTAATTGTTACATCCCTATATCCATCTCTGAATTATATTGAAATATAATCATTTAAATATACGCCAATTTGGAACTTCCTCTAATTAGTCTTTGTAAAAGTGTCATGGGTAGAATTCAATTTTGCATTTTTATTTGCTTGACCTTCAAAAAATAATTCCTAGAGCAGGGTCGGAATTAGTGATTTAAAGCTCTTGTTTTTTTTTTTTTAAACCATAGCAGATTTGCAGCACAAGCGATAACATGTACATCTGATTAAGGAAACAAATTAAATCAAGCTTCAAATTTTTGCCGCTACACATTATAATGTTTTAAATAGTGGTATGATAATTGTGAGGCGTTGAAAATTAATTTGTTTCACTTGATTAACGACTTAATATCTGACTTTTAGCATAAAAGTGATATGAGACAGTTCTTGCTTATTAAACGAACTTCCATAAAACTGGGCTAATCTTGACGGGCAAGACTCCCCCAATCTTATCAAAGTGAAGATGTCGATTTCGGACTCGTTCTTATTGAAAGATACAAATCCGAAATATTCCCTCGAGCATATTTATTAATAATCTTCCAGCACAAATTCTGTTAAAGCTTATAAATATCCTGCAACTCTCATTTAAAGTTCACAGTTTTAACATGAGCGCATTTTCGTTTTACCAAACTTCATAAATCAAATATACTGAGTTAGTTTTGTCAATAGAGGACGCGGCGATCTCTGCAAATTGCGTTATGAATCAACTTTCTCCCCAAATATTTCCTCACAGAATAAAAGCTGTGTATTGATTGTATTGAGATCTTTTTTCAACTTCTCCATTGAATTATAAATACGAAAGAGACTGTGATAACGCTCTGTATAACTTCTAATGCTTTTTTTTTTTAAAGATTAACTTCCATAAAATTTTAATCGAGCGTTTTGAATAAAATACACCAGTCCGTTGCTAGAGAACCCACACTTTTAAATGATTTCGATTCACTTTTTCCACATCAAAACGCGGAGAAACGAGACGAGCCTTGAGGCGTGAATGATTTGCAAGTGGAAATAGTGACTTTATTGTCCTGGCACATTTTAAGCCCACATCTAGATTTGGCTCTCTTTTGTCTGCGGTTCTTCCTGCTCGCGGATTTTGAATGGACTTCCGGGCGTCATTAGTGATTTTTTTTTTTTTACTATATAAAAAAAAACACAGAAGGTAAAGGCTAATGTGCTCTTGTCTGCGAGGTTGGGGGTAAGTAATCCATCTCTTTATCCTTCTAGGATTCTGAGCGCCCACTTTCTCTGTAATTATTAAATTGTGGCAATATGAAATACATTTCAAGGTTCTTTTTTAACCTGTTAATGGTCAACACCCGTGATGTCAGAGTATGCCCGTGACGTCATAAGAAGAATATAGTAAGAGCTTTACTCGAGAACACCAAGTGGACAAAAAACGTGGATACTATTTCAATATATATATTAATCATATAGTGCTCTACTTCATGAACATAAAATGCCCATAACTTCCATCAAATTATTTTATCATTTCTATAATGTTTCAGTCTCCCTCCTCATCCTCTTCCATGGAGAAACTTATCTTGAGTAATAAGAATTCTAACCTTGATATTTTGATGCTTCTGTTTGAATCACATGCCTGGCTGAAATCAACCCTGCATCATAATCTTCAGGTTTTGAAATCTATTAACTGCTGCCCTAATATCACCCATTTATAGGAGGATCAGATTCAAAATTTCACCTTTTTATGATTAAAGAAACGTGACCGACTGTTGGGCTACAGTCCTAAAAGATCGTGATAAAAGATAATTGTATACATTCATGATCACAGCGAGTCTTTTTCTGAGAACTTACGAAAAGAAAGTGCGTAGGTCGATTACGTAATAGCACACAGAGCTTATTTACTTTGAGTGAAAGCATATTTGATTGTAAGACTTTGTCAAAATAATAATCTGATTCTTTAGCGAGTAATTATCGTTTTAAACCCAAACGCTGCAAATAGTTGCAAAAAAAAAAAAAAAACCACATTGCCCTTAGGTAAGCATCAAATTGATATTGAATATTTTGAGTCTATGAAAGTTGCTGATATAACAAGCCTTTTACGTAGTAGACATTTGACAATTAATGACAATGTATTCATTATTAGGAAAAAATGAGCTACACGCTTACTATTGTACATAATGAAGAACCATCATAGTGTAATTATTTATTATAAATTGATATAGCATACTTTAACGAATATAGTGTCTACAACGGATAATTTTGGATAATTTATCTTACCAAAGTATGCTCTTGAAATTCCAAACTTGTCTTACGTTTTAGTAAATAAGAATAGTGAGTTAATTTAGTAAAATAAAATCATATATATTTATAGATTCTTTAAATATTCATTTACATGTAGGTTAGAATAGATGGGCAGCTATGATTTCCCGCAAGGTGGTGCAAATTGGGGCACTTTTTCGCAGGAACTGATATCTTTCTAACAAGCGCTTAGTAGTGTACCGTACAGAATTAGCCGTTTCCCGTTTTCTCCAATAGTTTCCTATTCTGAGGAAGCCTAGTTATGCGAGATAAAAATATAGTACTAACGGGAGCAGATTTACCTCTCTCTCTCTCTCTCTCTCTCTCTCTCTCTCTCTCTCTCTCTCTCTCTCTCTCTCTCTCTCTCTCTCTCTCTCTCTCTCTCTCTCTCTGTCTCTGTCTCTGTCTCTTACTCTCTCTCTTACTCTTTATTTCTGTTCTTCATCTCTCTCTCTCTTTCTCATTGTTTTCTCATCGAGGTAGATACAGTTAAATAAGCAAAACAGATCGTGACAGTTTATACAAACTGAGTTCCTTGGTCAAAGTATTGATGTTACGAAAAAAATCTCCACAAAAATGTTGGTTAGTATGCTTTAGGGTAAATTTGAACTAAAGCTTCTAAAATGGAAAGTGCAGTTGGCGTAATCTACTTCTTATGAATTTAATCTGAAACTATTTATTTATTTTGGTTGAGAAGGAACACACAGGGAACGAGATTTTCTAGTTTCTTATGACTTGTCGCAGATCAATATTTTTAAAACCCTTTTATGTTTCTGCTTCTCAATGTCTCACTTCAGATAAAAGGTTTTGTTGACAGGAATCAAGTGATGTAAATATACTCGTTTTGTTAAACAGTCCCCCTCTTTCTCCGGCACTTGATTTCTCTCCTTGAAAGGTTAAATAGAGGCTGTTCGGTTGGCTCGAGCAAATTTCACTGCGGAATCGATGTAATAGCTTCTGTTAAAGGGCAAAAAATCAAAGTCAACCAATGACATTTCAATTTTATCCTAGCTTCATTCGAGTTTTTTTTTTATGTTAAAACCTTTTAAAGATCTGAGTGGCAGCTTATCTCTATTGTTTTCTTTGTTGTTTTTTTAGTCAAGTTTTCTTTGTTTTCTCTTTTGTTTTAATTCTTATCTTGTCGTTTTGAGAAGTTCGCCTTTACAAAGTTCTGTGAAACCAATGCTTACCCCCGCGCTGATACACGTTTTTGTGTCTTTTGTAGAGATATGATCAAAGCTTTGCTCTCACTTGTGGCAAAAAAGTTTAGAAACAAAGACTGACGTCCCAAACCTCTCCAATCAGGGTGCATTGCACCTCTTCAAATGTCAGAGTAAAATAATTTCTATTTTAAAAAGTAAGTGCCAACCACTGTACATTAGGGAGGCTCCACGAACACTCAAAAAATTCGCTAAACCTAAAATACGGAGTTGCCTGTGGGCTATTAATCGTCTGTAATTTATGCTATCTACGCGCCAATTATTTCGCTCGTTATTTTGCGTTGTTAAACTATAACAGTCTGTATTGATTTTGTGCCTCATTTCGAAACCTCGCCCAAAATGCACTTTGCTCAAGATACAATTGCATTGCTTGTAAAATACAATAAAATGCATTCACTCATCTACAGACCAATTTCTTTGCGTTGTCCAAAATATAAGAGCAAACATCTCTAATGTATTTTGTGATGAACCAACTAATTCATTGTGCAAAACAATACTCACATTGTGCAAAATGCTGTTCGTTGTCAAGATTACCAGACACATTCTTGCTTTAACAACTGACACTGAAAATGTATGTTGAAAAATAGAGTTGCACATAATTGTCGGAAAAACCGACGCTGAACTTTCAAAACTAAATATGTATGCGCCTAGTAATTCTTGTCTCTCTAACCCCCCCCCCTCTCTCTCTCTCTCTCTCTCTCTCTCTCTCTCTCTCTCTCTCTCTCTCTCTCTCTCTCTCTCTCTCTCTCTCTCCTGATGAAAGATTGAGAGACGCCTCGAGGACGCTAAACAATAAGAACTTTTCTCTCTTTTCCTTTGCATCTCTGTCTATTTGTCTATCTCTCTGTTTCTCCCTCCCTCTCTGTCTGTCTGTCTGTCTGTCTGTCTGTCTGTCTCCCACTCTCTCTCTCTCTCTCTCTCTCTCTCTCTCTCTCTCTCTCTCTCTCTCTCTCTCTCTCTCTCTCTCTCTCCCTATCAATCAGGCGCATTGTATTTCCATATGAGCACTTCAAGTTCTTAGATATCTGTGGATATTTTCGAGTTTCTGTCCCATCCTTCCTTACAGTCTGCGTCCATCATCCGGACCTGTAACGGGCTTGTCTAAGCCAATCTGCTCTCAACTATTAGCTTTGTCTGGTCGTTGTTGGTTTAGACAGGTCTCTCCCGTAAAAAATGGAACGAATCGATCTATTGTGAAGAGCTCCCTTTTCGGCATCTGGCATCTTCTCAAGCGCACTCTAGGTCTTATCTAAACAGGTTTGATGGTGAGTGGGATAGTCATCTCAAAAACAGAAAACTGGACAGTTAGGGGAGGAGGACGAACGGTTAAAAAATATTAGATTACAAGTCATGTTGTTGTCCAGATGAGGATGTTGAAGATGGTGTTAGCATTTCGTCTATAAAGGATTTTGATGTATCTTTCGGAGGAGGAATGGAAGAGGTGAGAACAAGGGAAAGAAAAATGCTTATAGTGACATGAAAGAAGATAAAAAGATCAAGCAAATTTTGATGAGATAAGGTGATGGGAGAGCAATAAGGGAGAGATCGAAAGAGAGAGAGAGATAAAGAGAGAGAGAGGGAGGGAGAGAGAGATAGAGAGAGATAGTGTCTAGCTCGCGGAACACTATCTTAATGTAAACTTATACATATAATTTATTTCTAAACGTATTGGGGTTTTTTAAGATCTGAAAAAAAAATTTAAAACAATTATTGACTTCTATTTAACCGTAGAATGTAATCTATATAAAAATACCTTTATGGAAGATGGTAACCTATTGCTAATGTAGATCATGGAAGAAGATTAAAACAAACAGATGGACAGAAATCCTAAAGAGGTTAAAGGAAATTTAATGCAGGTAAACGTTTGCTTTTATTTTTTATGATTTTTTTGCTATTAGCGTATAATTTTCATCCAAAAAAGTATTGTTTACAATTCGTAATTTTGTCAAGCCCTTTTTTTTTGCCGAATCTCCAACAGCCCAAATACTATTCCTTCTATCTTTGGATTGGACTTAATACAATAATCATTGATCCCTAGCATTTAAGAGTTAATTATGCATCATCCAGGAAAGAATGATGCCAGGAGTAATTTTACTTTAATCGGTACATAGAGAAACTCTTCCATCATCGTACACAAGGGATCCTTGCATTTAGAAAAAAGGATTTTTTTTTATTACAGAAGCCAACATTGCGTGGGTTTCTTGTTTTGCTTTGCTTTTCGCTTGTTTGTATTTTTTAAAGTCTAAGAGTCATGAATAATTGGATTTTCCCGAGTCTGATGCCGCTCTGAATAAAAACTCGGTGTTATATATATATATATATATATATATATATATATATATATATATATATATATATATATATATATATAATATATTCTTTCTTTCACTTTAAATATTGTTAGGCTTCATAATTTGGGTTCACTTGCCTTGCTCTTTAGTCATCGATGTTTGTAAATTCATTCAAAATATCTCCAAGTTCTGAGATAATAATTTATCTTTTCAGTTCATGTAAGAAAGATTCAAAATGATGAATCAATAAACTGTTCCCGCCGTTACCCCTTCTTTTTTTCATCTCACTTGAAAACAGTTTTTACTCTTCCGAACCATCGCAACTCAATGAAATTTTAAAACTTAAAATGAATGGAAATAGTAACCTTTAAGACTACATTTGCAATTTACATTTTGCATGAAGAAAGGGAAAAATAAAAACTAATTTGCAAATTCAGATAAAGCCAAGGGCCATCTGTGGTGCTATTTACTTGAACCAGGTAAACAATCAATTATAAAGGTCAAGAGAAAAGATTTTAAACAGTATAACCCTTGCATGCTAATTACGTCTAATGGTTTTATATATCGAAAGAGGATGTATTATTGCCTACCGATTAGTCTCAAGTAAACGTCTCCCAAGTTTCCCAGTTTTATACGGAGACAAAGTGGCATTTAAAGAGGACAACGGATTACAAGAAGCACAAGATACAAAATTCTCTAAATACTTCTTCCTCTTCTTGTTCTTGTTCTTGTTCTTGTTCTTGTTCTTCTTGTTCTTGTTCTTCTTGTTCTTATTCTTCTTGTTCCTGTTCTTGTTCTTCTTCTTCTTCTTCTTCTTCTTCTTCTTCTTCTTCTTCTTCTTCTTCTTCTTCTTCTTCTTCTTCTTCTTCTTCTTCTTCTTCGTTTTTTTCTAGTTCTTGTTCGTGTTCTTCCTCTTCTTGTTTTTTCTCTTGTTCCTGTTCTTGTTCTTGTTCTTCTTTTTCTTCTTCTTCTTCTTCTTCTTCTTCTTCTTCTTCTTCTTCTTCTTCTTCTTCTTCTTCTTCTTCTTCTTCTTCTTCTTCTTCTTCTTCTTCTTCTTCTTCTTCTTCTTCTTCTTCTTCTTCTTCTTCTTCCTCTTCTTCTTCTTCTTTTACGTCTGACTGTGGGGGAGTTTTTCATGCACTGCATCGTATTGACACTTTTGAGTCTTTGTGTACACTGCCATTAGAATTTGTTAAAGTCAGCGTCCATTTTTGATATTGCTATTGACTGTAAAAGTAAAATATCGTGTCAGAGAGTATACAAGCAAAAGCGAACACTCCTTGTGTTATAACCTATATGTTGGAGTACACAATGACGCAAAGCCCTTTTGTATTTCTAAAATACTAATACTAATTAAATGGTCTCAGATTGTATTTGATAATGAAGTCTCGAAATCCATTTGATAAAATGACTGACTTTTAAATGAATCTTGAATCTCTCCTGCTACCATCATCCTCCTCTTCCGCCAGGTCATGTCCACATCACAGACTTTAACATCGCTGCGGAGACGGGTAAGGATGGCACAGCATCATCGCTGTCGGGAACAAAACCCTACATGGGTAAGCAAACATAATAAATGTCGCCAATCTCCTATTTCGCTTTTTTCACATCCCTACATATTGCTTATACCTTCCTCTTCAATATTGTCAACTCCATTATTCTCCATCGTCATCTTTTTCATCACTATAAAATTCTTTATACAATCCCCTTCAATAATAGCCGTAGACTTTGACCTCGACAATATATTATTTTATGGTATTCAAATATTATTATTTTGTCATCCTAAATTACCTTTAACTTGGTTCAACGCAGATGATAAAAGTCAACCTGGAGTCACACTTAGGTCCTACGATACCTATCATTTTTTTTCTAATTACATAGCCTAATTTTGCAGTGACCTCAATATCAAATGAAAAAACTACTTATGAAGTACTCATTTAAATACACTTCTGATCTCGTTTTTTAAGTATCTCATCATGCATGTTCTAAATGTTAGTGTAAACTCTATGCTGTAAAGGGTAATGTAGAAGCGGCGGCCATGTAACTAAGTATTACTAGTTAGTGAGGAGGAAGTAGCATCAGGATTTTTCTTCCCTATTGAGTCGAGTGTGGGTATCCTTTACTGACGTTTGAAGTGAAAATGTCACATGACTTTGCTCTCTCTCTCTCTCTCTCTCTCTCTCTCTCTCTCTCTCTCTCTCTCTCTCTCTCTCTCTCTCTCTCTCTCTCTCTCTCTCTCTCCATCTACTTGAATCTACTCTTTATTCTCCCCTCTCTCTTTCGATTTGCCTCACCGCTTTTCTGACAATCATTTTTTGTTAAATCTGCACACTAAAGCGTATCTTTTAAGTATCAGTTTATCTCCTTCAACCCGCCCCCCCCCCCCCCACTGATGTTGCAGCCCCTGAGATCTTCAGTACGGCCCTGGGCGAGAGGGATGGGTACAGTTTCGCTGTGGACTGGTGGGCGTTAGGGGTGACCATTTTTGAGCTGCTCAAGAAAAGGGTAAGTTGAACTTGCCAACAGGAAGCTAGTGATGAGAGCCAAAAAAATTACTTACCTCTATCTAGAAAATTGCACTGGCATGATTAGTGAAACGTTTTCATGGGTTCGTTACATTACAATACAACATTACTTTGTGGTTGGAAGAAACATAATATCAAACAATTGCATGTTATGTTATGAGAAACTGCAGCCCATTTTATCCTGTTTCATTCAATATATTTGAAGTATACGGGAATTTGTAGTTGTGGAATTTGTAGAAAATGCGTTTCTTTTTCGAAAATCCCATTCATGTATTTAAGATCCAACTTTGTTTTTTAAGTAATTTAAAAAGTGTGAAAAGATTGTGAATAAATCCTGATTGTAAATATTTATTGTAACTCTTTAAACTTATTAAGAAGGTTTTTCACTGTTGGTAGTCCGTCCGCAACTACGACATCATATGATTGAGAACATATAGAAGAAGCCTCCATAAAGAATGGTATTTGTAAAAGAGTTGGCCCCAAATTCGTCCACAAACGACGGAATATTGAAGTGCAAATTTGTAAGTGGTCTCTTTTTTAACAGCAGCTAGCACTCTATCAAGAAGGCATAGAATAATGACAATGTGATTCTCCAGAGACCTTTCATCATCCATGGAGATACGGGACCACAAGAAACCATACATGTTCTGGTAAATACCAACATCCACTTTCCATCATCTGCCTCCGACAATATGAATGACCTACTCAGGCAGGTAAGACGCTTTATCCGAGTTGTTAACTCCATAAACATTAGACGAATGTAGGTTCATTTACTTTGCTTGCAGTTTATATTACTTGAAAAATAGATAAATAGAAAAAAAGGGAGCGGGGGGGGGGGGGTAAGAGAAGCGAACAGAACTGAAAACGTATTATCATTATTATACGAACCTAATTGCTTGATATAGCTCATCTTCAACAAGAAAACCTTAGATTAGGTTTGATTATTATCTCACATACTAAACACAGAGCCACATTGTTTCACATACGTACAGATAAACAAAAATACAATTGATACTACTAAGCATAAACTGCTAAGGGGAGAAGTTTTGCTTCTTGAGAGTGTAATGAGGAAGTTAAGTTTGCTCCACAAGGTATGATAATTAATATCTCTCTCTCTCAAATGCCCTGTCTGGAACAGACATCGGCGATCATGATTCTCCACCTGTCTCTATAATATAAACCAATGAAAAAGAAATTATTATTGTTTGCGTATGTTTACCACACAGTTGTTGCTTGTTGATGCAAAGCAGAGGATTCAGACGTTGGCAGCAGTGAGATCACATCCAGCCATGGCAGCTGTAAACCTCGAGAATGTCAAAGCTAAAAAAATAAAACCTCTTTTCGTGCCTTCTGTGAGTATAATTATGTGTGACGATGATGTTTGCAGGGTGAATAAAAGCATGACTATCGTGAACTTTAAAAAAAATCTTTTAGTGCAGAGACTGGGTCGGTAAAATCTTCTTTACTAAGGTCTATAGAAAGTAATGCAAGCTAGAAAAGGATTATAAATGAGTATGATTATAATCATAATTACAGAGCGATTAGAACGTGATAAAATTAGTACAAGCAGCAAAAGCTAACGTATGGGAATTCTATGTAAGTGCTTGTGTAAAGAATTCGCTAATCTTGTAAAATTTCAAACTATGAATAGTCTTACGAATAAAACGGCAGCTGCAGTTCAACTCTATAGACACATTTTATATACACATGACCAATAATGATTGTTTGTATAGGGACAAGACAGAATTAGTTATTTCCCCATATTAATAACAGGTGTAAGTTATACAGAGGCGTCCGCTTGTAGGCGAAAGTAAAACAAAGTAAAATTTTTTATCTTGGTACAAACAATGGGATAAAAGAAAAGTTCCCATCAAATAAAATAAGGATTTACATCGCAGCAATTTAGTGAATAGGAAGTTGCAAAACCTCAAACTAAACTGAATTAATAGGTAGGCATTATATTGTTTTTCTTCAAGAAAAATAAATTTGAGTCATTTCATGTTTCAAGTTACAACCGTTGTATTGTTTCGAAAAGAGCAATTTTTGCTGAAATTTTTTTCATTGATTTAAGTTATATGTTTGCCAGCTAGGAGAAACCATTAATATGGCATGAGGACTGTTTCACAATTCAGATTTGAACGATTTCTCTCCCAATTTTCCCCTCCCCTTTTTTTCTCGCTCTATCTCTCTCTCTCTCTCTCTCTCTCTCTCTCTCTCTCTCTCTCTCTCTCCCTCTCTCTCTCTCTATCTCTCTCTCTTTTCCTCCCTATCTCTTGGTACTCTCAGAATGACCAACTAAACTGTGATCCAACGTATGAGCTTGAGGAAATGATCATTGAGACCAAGCCTCTCCACAAGAAGAAGAAAAGACTTGCAAAACAGCTCTCGAAGAAAGATAGTTTATCGTCAGATGTAAGGTCAATTTTTATTTCTCAATAATGACACGCTTACATAAATACACTCTAGAATGATGCTAGACACAAGAATATCAAGACTGCATTAGTTTGTAAAATGTACAGCAAAACAGAGTCTGTGGTTTTCGCGTATATCTAAGTTGAGGGTGTGTTACCAACACTGTACATTTATGAGGAATGTAAACTTGAGTCATGTCATTTTTAAGGTTCCAGTTGTAATGTTTCAAGTGAGGAAGAAGAGCAGCATCCATGCGGACCATGATCTCTAGATGCCTCGCAACTTTTCTTTTTTCTGTCACTTGAGATTTAAAACCAGTCTGCTGAATCTTTCATCTTTGTTGGTTTCAGTTCATTCAACTGGTTCCTGATGATTGGTGCAACTTAAATCCTAATGAAGGGTCCGCTCATTCCTTCAGCTTCAAATCCATGATTCTCTTCACAGCGCTCTAGGCTAGAAGTTTAAAGGGATTTTTGTTACCACGTATGGAAAGTTTTTTCGGAAGAATATTTTCTGTCCTCTCGAATCCTCTGATGCTGATCACAGCTTGCACTCTCGGGGCTTTGTAGTTAGATTCTTCTAGGTCTTTGGCCAGATCCAGATGATTTTTTTCTTCCTTTGTTTTTACTTTTCGCTGTGAGCTCTTTTCTAATTTGATAGGCAGCTAATTGGATCATAATTATTTTCTGGTCTTAGTCTCATTTTTTCTTATTCGATCGGTACGATTGCCTTATTCCGAGAGACTTTTTAAAATTCGCTGTTATCACAACAATATAGAAAACCTATAGTTGGGTTTATTGTCCGACCATGACTTGGTATCCAAGAAATTGCATCAGGCAGTGTCGCCTATTCTCCCGCTGTATTTATAGTTAAAGCAAGGTCTTGAAGAACCCTGTTTTGCCTCCAGATTAATCGGCCTTGCGAAAGGGCTATCTTGGAAGAGTTCAGAACGTGCCCTGAAATATATTCCTCCTTCAGACAGTTGCATGGATAATTTTCCTTCTTTCCTTTTATCCCAAGATTTGCACTGGATAGCAAAAGGTCGTACATAGTTTTTATGATAAGAAAGCTAATTCTAACCGATGCCAAATGCCTACTGTCATCTATGTAGTGCGATCAATATACCAACTGGTCTACAGTTTTAAGCTGTTGTATTGCCTTCTGAATTCTTTCAACATTTTCATTTTGTTGTATCTCATTGATGATAATGTCTGTTTTCTCTGCCTTCTGCCTTTTATACCCCCTTTGAGATGGAAAACCTCAATCTTTTGCTATCAATCTCTCTCGATAAATTTAGTGCTAGTGAACTTATGGTGATAATTTTTATAAGAACGAAGACTGGGACTTGCCTCTGCCTTTTGATTGATGATTATACTAAAAACATCAAGCAAGTGACACTTGGATGAATAGCTAAAGGATTTAGAGCAGACCGATCAAATTCAAATTCAGGTGATATAGAAATAAGTGAACATTTATGAGGTAGTGTAATATTAAAAATTCTTTTGTGTCTAGTAAATTAAAGATAATTAGCAAAGTTATATGTCTGCTGACAGTTAAATAAATTTTCTACTGCAAGTACAGCTAGATTCAAAGATTTATTCCTATCTTCTTCAATTAAACAATTATTGTTTATAACTTCCAGAATGCTAGTACCACCAAGGAGAAGCCAGACATGTTTAAAGATTTTCCCTACTACAACAGAGAATCGTAAGTTCATACTATTTGCTCGAAAGCTATCAGATAAAATCAAGGATTACTACTGTTTTATTTGAATTCATTTATTTTTATATATTTATCAATGCATCTTTATTAAGAATACATGAACGTTTTATTAACCTTATTTCATTAATTTAGTTTGTTTCTCTGATATTATAGCAATATAACGACCGAAGCCAGACAATGTTAACGGTACTTGTTTCGGTATTTACTTTTGTAGTGACCTGTCCGGGAAGAAATCTCCGCCTCCATCCGCAGAGAATAAGTCCTCGAGTGTCTCCATCCAGCGCACTCAAAGCGATGTCAAGAGATCAGATGTGGTTGAGTTTCCTGCACAGTCCAAAACAAACAAGCAGTCCTTGCCCGACTCATGCAACGAACTTTCAAAACACGATAACGTGATCAAAACATCTTGACACGATGCGATAAGGTGCTCTGAAGTTATGGTGAAAAATGGCACTTAAGGCAGAACAGTGGTTAACGAGACATGAAAAGAAAGTAACCGTAAATCAAATCGTTATGCTCATGAGCAGAATAAAATCAAAACGGCTGTCATATGAGAACAGCTCCTCCACATCTCTATTTAACTCTTTTTACAATCTCTCTCATTAATCTTGGTCCGCAGTAAAAGTAAATTAACTTTGGTTATTGATCATTGTGGTAAGAAAGTTAATCATTGTGTGAGTGTTGAATGGTTTCTTTTAGCGATGTTCTTTATTTTTGTTACTGTGGATATTGTGAAATGTTGATTCAAAATCCATCAATTTGTAATAATGGGATTAATCTCCGCTTTCATTGAGGCCATTTTTTGTTAGCACCATAAATAGTCACTATACATTCTCTGTATCTCTCTCTCTCTCTCTCTCTCTCTCTCTCTCTCTCTCTCTCTCTCTCTCTCTCTCTCTCTCTCTCTCTCTCTCTCTCTCGCTTTCATTCTCTCTTCCTCTCTTATCGGTGCTGTTTATCTATGTGCCTCTCGTCCGCTCTCTAGATCTTCTTTCAATATTTCTCTCCTCACCTCTTTCTGTCTCTGGATTTCTCTCACCTTTCTGTATACCAATGTTTTGTCTCAGTCTAACTATCATTTTGACTATTTCCTCTTCCCCCCCCCCCCTCACCTCTCTCTCTCTCTCTCTCTCTCTCTCTCTCTCTCTCTCTCTCTCTCTCTCTCTCTCTCTCTCTCTCTCTCTCGCCTCTTTACTTTCTTTTTTTATTGAGCAATATGAAGAGAAATAAGTGAGTACCTATTGAGTAAAGTTTTTTTTTAATTTCTATACAAATAATCGATTGATATTAGACAATGTACGATTACGTTCAGTCATAAATTGAAATCACGTATAATTATCATATTTCATTTCGAGAATTTTTTCTTAATGTTGTTCATGTAAAAATAATAATAATGATAATAATAATAATAATATAATAATAATAATAATAATAATAATAATAATAATAATAATAATAATAATAATAATAATAATAATAATATTTCTGATGATGATAAGGATATAAAATTTTATTGATATGAGATAAAAGCTGGTCAGTAGGAATTTCTGCTACCCTTTGGGTAATAGTGAATGCAAATTTTCAATCAAGAAATAATTTTTTTTCATTAATTTGACAATTTTTCAACTCTATCTAGCTGCTGGGAAAATTTAATATTCATCTGCTTGCCGATCCACTGCCAAAAATGTATTAAGTTAGATTGACACGTGTGGTTGCCTCATCTTGGACCAAATAATGCTTTCCATTGTAAGGGAGAGCAATTTTTGCAGTGTGTGGACATCAACAGACAAATCATTGTTTCCCCTGATACTCTTCTTTTGTTACTTGACGGCAGCCTGAGTACTCTTGAAGTGTAGAGGTTACAACGACATTGCACAAAATCAATGTCTTTTGGGCTGAATATAAGCAGATGCATTCCCTGTTATACATTTGTTGCGGCCTAAATGCTTGATCGCCTGAATGTCTTTACATCGTTGTACGTTATCATATTTATTTATCTGTCTATTTATGTATATTTATATATGTACCATTTCATGTCTATTACGTAGCGATTAAAATTTAAATTACCAACCACGAGGAGTATATTCAACAAATAAATAACAGCGATAATCAATAGGTATTACTTTGTTTACACATACATTTATTCTGTCTCTTGTCCCTATTTCTATATCTATCTATTTATTTATCTATCAATGTAAACTATCTATCTATCGATTTAAACTATCTCTCTATTTATTTTAATTTATCTATCAGTCTGCTAATTGCATATCTCTCTGTCTACCTATTGTTCCATTATCTTTGTATTTTAAAAAAATACGATATTTTTTTAATTTCAATTTTCGAATTGCGGTTCATGAAAGCAGATTGACATTTGCATAATTGCTCGTAATTATGAAAACGGTTTTAAGACCATCAGGTGCAATAAGTGGAGAAGAGAGAGAGAGAGAGAGAGAGAGAGAGAGAGAGAGAGAGAGAGAGAGAGAGAGAGAGAGAGAGAGAGAGAGAGAGAGAGAGAGAGGGAGAGAGAGAGAGACAGAGAGAGAAAGACAGAGACAGAGAGAGACAGAGAGACACAGAGAGAGAGAGAGAGAGATTAGGGAGGGGGGGAAAAAGGGGGGGGGGGGGGGCAGGGGCTGGTGTTCAAGTACTCGAGAAAATGAAAAGAACTCAATAGATTATTAGTCTTCAGAATCAGAATCAGAATCAGAATTGAAATTTTTGGCTTGCTTTAAGCAAATAATTTTAGCATAAACTATTTTAAATATTTGAGTGAGGGACTAATAGACAGTGAATAAGAGAGAAAGTAAAAGACACACATACAGACAGGAACTCAGTCAGGTGGGCAGGCAGGTGGACGGATGGACTAGAGGATTTTGAGTTACAGAGTTATAAACGGACTTAGAACTTCACAGATAAAGAGGAATAGGATACAAATTAACGAAGGCAGCTATAAAAGAGAGACAGACAGGAGACTTAGAGCATTTGAACAACTCTTTTAAGTACAGGGAGTCTAGGGATCATAACTATACTGGACGGAAGACCCAATAACAGTGGGAAAAACCTGAGATCCAAATGCTAAGGCATAATGTAATGCAATATTATTTTTCATGCTCTGGACTAAAATTGGTCCAATACCTTTCTTGATAAACGCTGTATAAATCAATTATCATTCACCTCTCCAAAATTAGAATAAACATCAGTTTTGACTTCTCCCTGAGGATTTAAAACTACAATGTAAGACATGATTGTTTATTTACTGCGGTGTTTGAAAACTGTTTTGTTCTGATATTTTTCCTCCATGTCTCTTGCTAGTTATATTGCCAAAATGTAAAATTATGTTATCTGTTATCTTACTTCTATCACGCTTAGCAATCTACAGCGACATGTAAGTTTCAAACTGGAGCAAGCGATGTTTCCAATTCATAAATGAGAAATAAATATAACAAATTAATGTTCACTTGTATTTCTCATTATTTTCATTTTTACCCAAATCAAACAACTACTGCCTTTTTTTTTTTTTTTAATGAAAAACTAATTATTATTGTGTCTGTAATCAATATCAGAATCATGATGATCATCAGAATCATCATCGAAAAGATGAAAACTAGTGAAATTTTGTTGTTTCATATACAGCGTAACGGCCTCCACAACTTGGCCTTTTGTTAATTTATCGAATAAAGCCTTGAATTTACTTGTAGGTGGTGAGAAGTTTAAAATCTGCAACCAGAGGATTTGCCAACCCTAAGGCGATCGTATTCTCAAACTGACACAGGGAAAATTTAAAGGAAAAGGAATTAAAACAAATAGAGAAAGAAGAGAGAGAATTCAAATGTAGTCTTAAGAGATGTGTAATGGCAGCAGTAGTAATCAACACTACTACTACTACTACTACTACTACTACTACTACTACTACTACTACTACTACTACTACTACTACTACTACTACTACTACTACTACTAGTAGTGGTAGTAAAAATAGTAATAGTAGTAGTAGTAGTAGTAGTAGTAGTAGTAGTAGTAGTAGTAGTAGTAGTAGTAGTAGTAGTAGTAGTAGTAGTAGTAGTAGTAGTAGTAGTAGTAGTAGTAGTAGTAGTTGTGGTTGTGGTGGTGGTGGTGGTAGTAATCGCGTAAGAAAATGATATTTCAAATTTGTCAATGTTTTACACCATTCATTAGAGCTCGTATAACTGTAACATGGTCGATCGAATGAATCTGACGTTACGAACAGCCGTAAAAGCTGCAGGGTACTATGAAATATATAGGAAAAAAAAAAGCAAGAATCAAAGCGGCGCATCTCAAACAAGATAATCTGCCTTCCAACGTAAGTTTGTGCAACTCCAAAGTCTCAGCAAGAGATACTATAAGCACTCCGCAGTGTGTCCAAAAAGACTAGCGGAACAATAGCAAGGTGCTCAAGACCAAGGTTGAGACTGGGTCAAATCATCGTCAACTACGCAGATTCGCCCAAGCCGAAAAATAATTAGGGCTCTCTGCGAAGTTCACTCTGGCTGTCTTTAGTCCTGGATCACACAGGATTGGTGATATGCTTCTACCGTTTACACACGGGAAGGGAATGAATGGTTTAGAGTTGTTGGCCTACGTTTTGGAGTAAATAAAAGAAAACACATGCTTTGTTGTATTGCGTGCATGCCTTTTATGCTGTGTTTGCTGGAATTTATTAAAATGCAACGGAGCGTGCCTAATCATAATATGCAATATAGAAATATGAACGGAAACATTGCAAAACGCCGTCTGCGCAATCTGTTTTTTTTTATTTTACAATATCCCCTTTGATTTTCCAAAACCAGTTTTTGCACCAGCATTTTATTCATGTTTTTGTCGTAGAAAAAATGAAGTACTATCAATGAAAAGCAAACTTTCAAAACACATCTTATTATATTACGGTACCATAGCAAAGGTAATGCTATCTTTGTAGCTGTCTATCAAAAGAGAAGGTGTACCACCAATTGACAAAACTTCACAGACTGCACCGGTGGATGGAAATATACATCTTTTAATTGAATGAAAATCTGCAACCTAGCCAAACGACGATTTCTCCTTTTAAAAGCACTCGATCTTGTTCGTAGGATCGAGGTCTATACAATCATATCGCAAAGCCATTCTATTTCAGGCTAAGTTATTCCCTCAGGCAAGACAAGAAATAACTTCCTTGTTGTAGAACATGCTTTGCCGCCTGAGGTCATGGTTAGTAAAAATAAGTGGAGCGAGGAGAGTCCGCTAAGGTGTGCACACAAGTCACTCGCGAATCTTCGAAAGTTTGGGACTCTTTCATGTTTGGCTCTGCTAAAGGTTAGGATCTTCTATGAGAACTTTGCTGTTGTGGTCATGTAAAACATTGATTGAAATTGAGATATAGATCTATAAGGAAACATTTAGATCTTCTACTTCATTCATGCATTTTTCTAGTTATTAAGGAGCAATTTTACGGTTTAGCATCCAAGGTTCCACACTTCAACCAAAATCTGTTCTTTCAAGCGGCAGGTAGGCCTTAAGTTTACTTTTACGGCATAGACATAGACATATTCTTGTCGTCATATCGATCATCTTTTTTTTTTTTAATTTATTTGGAAGTACTTCCGAATGGGGGCGGTAGGCCTTACCTCTCTCATGCTAAAGAGAGCTTCGTATGATCGGGCCGTAGTAAAAAGATTCAGCTTGGTTTTTTTATGTGGAAATCATTTTCTATCCATGAATTACCAATTAAAAAAAAGACGGCATCATATATACTATATCATATCTCAATATACTAAGCAAACGTACGCAATCGGAAGTCTTACCATTTATTTATTTGTAATTGTTGACGTTGTTGTTGTTGTTGTTGTTGTTGTTGTTGTTGTTGTTGTTGTTGTTGTTCTTCTTCTTCTTCTTCTTCTTCTTCTTCTTCTTCTTCTTATTATTATTATTATTATTATTATTATTATTATTGTTGTTGTTGTTGTTGTTGTTGTTGTTGTTGTTGTTGTTGTTGTTGTTGTTGTTGTTGTTGTTGTTGTTGTTGTTGAAGATGATGAATTTTTATTAAAAAAAGATTGAACATTTTAATGTCAATTACATTTGAAATTCTAAGAAATGAATTAACATGGTGGTAGGTCACACTTTTTGTGTTCAAAATTATTTGTGCCTTCTACAAGTTAGCCGAATTTCGTCCATTTCCAAAAACGATGACTTTCCGTCAAAAGGTAGGTAAGGCTAGTTGGATGGGATCCTAAGCCTAGCTCGTAGACTGATCTGAGCGAGTTTGACCTGAGGGGAAGGGTGTGTTGTTAAAACTAAAGCGTTAGGCATTGCTTTCTTTAACGAACCTTTTACAGAATTGAAAGGAGAAGAATTTAACAAAAAAATGAAAAAAATGAAAAAAAAAAAAAAAAGGAATTATTGAACCAATCTTAAATGGAGAGGTGAAGCAGATGAGGTATGCAAATTAGGTAAATATGCCACTCTTTATGCCTTCAATCGCTTTTAATACAATGAAAAGGGCAAAAGCATTGGAACTTAACTTTTTTCTAATTTCCTCACTTAATTTCAAATTGTTTGAATGTTTCTTCTTCTTCTTCTTCTTCTTCTTCTTCTTCTTCTTCTTCTTCTTCTTCTTCTTCTTCTTCTTCTTCTTCTTCTTCTTCTTCTTCTTCTTCTTCTTCTTCTCTTATAAAACACAGGTGGTTGTGAGAGTCCGCCCTGATATCCTCAGAGACCTCTTCCACGGGTTCGAGCCCCACATTGTCGGTAGGTGAGTTTAGGGCCATATCTTTTCAGCAACTCTTGTTCTGCTTATCGGAGGTTATTGACAGGCCTGAGAGCAGTGTTGTGATCGGGCTATAACAAACTGCAAGCAAGTTTCTTCCTCTTCTTCTTTCTAAGGTACTCCTTAGCTGAATTTACGTAACCAAAAGGGTCTACGGGCGGAGTCATTTTTCGATCTCACATTAAGATGACAGATTTCTATGCACTGCCCTCTCATGTCTTTCGTGTGTCTTAGGGAATAACTTCAGTTACAGGATCTTAAGACGGTTTGTTTTCTATTTTGCAGCCACAGAAACAAAAACCATTATAATCTTTATAATATTATCATCCAACACGTTTATACCGACACCGTTTGGATTGCTAATATATCTTATATGGATGAGAATCAGCGGAGAGAATGAGCAATAATTGAATAGAGCTTGGATTATTTAGAATTTCTCTGTTTTCTAGATGCGCGACTCTCAAAGCTTTAGTTATGCAGTTACGAGCTAGTTTGATTTGAAAGAGTTGGTTTTTTCACTCAGACATTAGTTTTGCACATAGGGAATTGTGTTTTCACACACACATACACACTTACACACAGATAAAATTGCATTTTATTTTAATATCTTCCATCAAATTTCTATACGTCAATATAGTGTATCAAACAATTTCGTTTACTCATTTAGTCTTCATCAAAATTATCATTTTACAAATTTAACTTTTCTCAATATTTCTCCGCGTGTTTTATTAAATAAAGTTGCTTCAAAATTCTATGTTTTGCGCATCTGCATGTCTCAATCTTCTTGCTACTTTTGCACTAATTTTAACAAATTTTTACATAAATGTCGATAAGCAAAAAGAGTTCATAACGGGCTGACTGACTGATATGTTGGCAGATAATGTTTTCATGCCTATACATAAAGGCATTTTATTTTGTTTTTCTCTCTCAAAAAGAAAAAAGGAAAAAAAAAAAAAAAAAGATTGTCGTATTGAATATTCTTGTTGATAAGTATGAGAAACTGTGAAGTCATTGTCTATCAATATGTGTCTTCTGATACACGTACACTGAGTGTCAAATATTTGTTCGACTCTGAAATTATTATTTGCAATACATTCTGAGCTGTTTTGAGGCATTCATTTGTATTGCTACATTGACTTTACATTTCAGCATTGCTACCACTGACAGCCTCCCTCAAAAAAGATGGAAGGATACATGAACGGATCCGACTTACAGGTCAAATTTCACGAGGACTGGTTGGAGCACAAGGGTCATGTAAGAAAAATTATAACAGTTTACTTTATTTTTATTCAGTCCGGGTTGTCATTACCATTTGCCTGTACGCTAAATGGAGTTAGGCATGTTTATTTGTCATCGAATATATATACACATACACACACATACATCTTACTTGGATGTACTTGGAAGCTTTGACGGAGTAGAAGCGTGTGAGTTAGTAGGATTATTTTTGTTGTTGCAACTCCAACATCTCAATATAGCTGACATTGGCTTATAAAGGGGTGACCGTCTTACAACCTGTAATCTACCACCAATACAAATTCTTTAAAAACAGCAACCTGAACATAACCACAGAAGCAACTAAAATAATCAAGGTGCTTTTCGATTTCATCCTCGATTTAAAAAGCAACATCTATAAACCCTAAAAAGAACATATAAGCAAAGTGAGCTTCATCAGCAAGTACAGCAACCTCCCCCACTCCACCGAAAGAACCTACTCAAAGGTATGAACTACCGTATAAGCATAAACTCGAAAAAGGAGGAAGTCTTCATACAACGACGCATCCAAGAATAGCGGGCTTGACCAACCGTTGCATGCACTTAATACTTCAGGGATTAAATAAAATCCACACATATCAACAAAGAGAAACAGAGTAAACAGAAGAGAAAAATAACTTGGTTTAACCCAACAATCAACAAGTACCTTAAAATGAATGTTGCAAAATAATTCTTTAATCTGATCGACAGACACTTCCCCAAAACGAAAAAGCTTCATAAAATTATTTAACAGGAACACTGTGAAACTCAGCTACAACCGAAAATGAAACTAACGATCAGGAATCACAACAAATACTTGTTGCAGGTATAAGAAAAGAAACATCAAATGAAGTAAAACTCTACAACTGCCGGGAAAAAGCAAGCTGCCCATCGAAAAGAAAATGCCTAACAAAATGTGTGATATACAAAGCTATAGTGACAGAAACAAGAACAAATAATCAAGAAAGCTCTAAAGGATTCACTGGCAACGAATTTAAAACCAGATACAATCAGCATAAATCATCATTCAAACTAGTGCCCAGAAAGAAAGATACGAAGCTCAGTGAGCATATTTGGGGACTAAAAGACAAAGACATCGAACTCACGATCCAATGGGAAATTGGAAATTATTTTTAAAAGTCAAGCCATATATTCTTGAAAATAATGTATGCACAAATTGTTTGGGGAAAAAACCCATCACATTTTGACTTAAAGGAGATATTTTCTCATTGCGTCCATGAAAAACATTTCCTGTTGTCAAACGTTAATACCAGTCATCACTCACTACCTACAGTTATCTAAAGATAGTTGCACAACCTTGAAACTCTTGAGTAATGGCAAAGAATATAGAGGTAATCAATTTAATTAGAAATATAAGTCCTATACATATAAGCACATACATGTATGTATACATATATATATATACATATATATACATAATTATATATATATATATATATATATATATATATACATACATATATATATATATATATATATATATATATATATATATATATATATATATTATGTATACACACAAAATGCATGTAAAAATAGCCTCAAGATTCCACTGCTGTCAGCTCCATATTCCGATACATGATCAATTTATTTAAGAAAAAAGCGTTGAGAGAATAAAAGGTACAATCAATTTCAAAACCGCAAATGATCTTTCAGTCGTCTAGATTGCATTATTTTAGCAGCTCACAAAAATCTGATATCACCTCAAAAAGGGAAGGGAACGAGAAAGAGGAAAAAATGTAAGATGTCAGAGGAAATAAGAAAAAGAGAGGGAGGAGGGAGAAAGATAAAGGAAGAGAGAGAGAGATAGAGAGAGAGGGAGGGGGGGAGAGAGAGAGAGGGAGGGAGAGAGAGAGAGAGAGAGAGAGAGAGAGAGAGAGGGGGGGAGAGAGAGAGAGGGAGGGAGAGAGAGAGAGAGAGGGAGGGGGGGAGAGAGAGAGAGGGAGGGAGAGAGAGAGAGAGAGAGAGAGAGAGAGAGAGAGAGAGAGAGAGAGAGAGAGAGGGGGGGGGGGGAGCAAGCGAAAAGTGTTAGGTCTTAACCTAAGCAACCAAAAATGTATGATAAAAAAATGGAGTGGTTGTACAAAATTTAGACATTTGAAATTTTTTCCAATCAATCAAAACGAAAATTTCAAAGGAACAGTCCTTTAAAAGTGCTATATATGTATAACCTAATTTATATAATTTGGATAACCTGACTTGGCTTTGCCCGAAAATAGAATAATCTCGAACTTTGAAATCCTCGGATGCCAAAGGTTAGTGGTCTTAAAACTTCGAGATACATTTCACCACTAGAATTCAAGAGTGTGAAAAAGCAACGAATATTGCTGGAGCAATGTGGCTACATCCAGGGACATAAAGATTAGAAACCTAGGTCGGGATAAATGTTACAAGCAAACACACACAAAACAACAACTGATTGTGCATATGTATGATAATGTTAATTTCGAGAATCATGGATTGAACAGAATGAATAATAATTTATCAATGCAGTTACACAGAATATTCAAGAGGGATTTGAAAAAAGTTATAACTTTGTTTCAGTTACCAAAATCTTCGCTAGTGAACAAAACGAAGGCTTCTCCACTCTCCCCCTTAAAAAGTAAGAAATAAAAAAAAAAATTAAAAAAATTGGGTCAACAACTTCTGAATTTTTTCAACAAATCGATATCGGCATTTATTCCTAGATGTACTATAAAGAAAGAATACTAAGGGACCCGACTAATTCAGATAACATCTACATTGATTAATAGTATATCCTTTAAAGGCTGAGGTTTGGTGGTTTAGATGCAATTAAATATTGCTTTGTCTTTTTCATACATAGCTTTCCATGACTGTGTTCATGAAAGTTGATTTACTTTAAATTTTGAAAAGGATGCTCGACTCAGGAAAGTAAAAATTATTTTTATTATCACGCGGCCGAATCTTTAAAAAAATTTGTCGTCATGGCATGTTTATGTTATGCTTCAGAAATTATTTTTTTCCCCACCCCATTTCCCTCGTTGAATTATCTTCCTTCTTCTTAATGAAATTTAGAAATCGTGTGGAAGAGTCACGTGTTCGAAACACTGGTTGCAATAATCTACAAAGCGTAACCAAAAGCTTGTCGGCTGTGTGAACAGGCTCTCATCCTATACTAGACCTTATTTTTATATTGAAAAGAAATATTTTTTTTCTTTAACCTTGATGTAGGTTTCAAGTTAATGCTGCGTGATCTCCATCGCACTGCACGTTTATTTATTCATTTATTTTAAAAAAAAGCTCAGAGAGGTTTCTTTATTTATCTATTATAATCCCGAATGCCAAAATCTCTCTCTCCCTCCCTCTCTCTGTCTCTCTCTGTCTCTCTCTTCTCTCTGTCTGTCTGTCTCTCTCTCTTACTCTCTCAATAATACTCTTACTTCTTTTTCAGAAAATATTTCTTCTCTCAAGCTGTGCGCAAAAGTTCTTAAATCATTGCTTCTCTGCATCCTCATTTTTTCGAGTAGATTAATTTGGAAAATCTATTTAGACCCAAAGGGTTCAGAGAATCCTCCGAGTTAGATTCCTCAGAAAACTTAAGATAGTTATTTCTCAAAGAATAACAACGTTTAAAAATAAACAAATAAAAACTTGATTGATGTTTAAAAAATGTCTAATTTGTATCCCATCAGAAAGTTGTTTTTTTTTTTAATGTTGCATTCAATGCAAATAAAACTTTAAATCAATAGTTGAAGGGTCATAAATACAACGTGACATTCACTTACCACAACAATGTTGTAAAGAAGAACATTCAGTTATGTCATACCGTTATGGTAACATCACATCCTGAGGAGAGGCAGTAGCAGCCGTTGGTTTTGCTTTCCAATAGGAAAGATACAAGGTTAGATAAACCGTTACAACCCTCCTTCTCCCCCTCCCCCCCCCCCCCCCATAACCTCCCTATTTTTAAATCCACAGAAATAAGCCTAAAACACAACCCATTCATTCATTTAGGCTATATATTAATTTGTAATGAAAACATGATTTAAACGCACTTCAGTTATAACCCCCAAATACAGCGGTTGTTTTTTACTCAAAGCACTCAAAGCAATTCCGTAATCTTCCCTTGATTAAAAGCCAGTACAATTTCGTTGTAACAAACATTCCCTAAGTTCCCGAAAAGTTTTATGCGGGGATTCTTAACAAAACCTTGATAACAGCTTTTATATAGAACAAGTAGGGTGATTTTTAAAACGCTTTGAAAAAATAAAAATGCAAAAGTGAAATTAAATCTGTATTTACCATCATATCCACGTCTCTGATTGTATCTCTCGTTTCTATTTTTTTTCTCTGTCTACTCTGTGTAAATATAAATCTACCTATCTTTATTTCTAAATATGTTATCCATCTAACTAACAAATATCTATGTATCTTTTACAATTTCTATCTGTTTATCCATCATTATATATATATACTACTTCTTCCTATCAGCCTATTACTTTAAATTTATTTTCTTTCCAAAAGGATGGTAAATGGTCAAGATATTGGACTGTGTTAAAGAACAATACATTTTTTTTCTTCAGAAACGATCTCAAAACTCCTATGACTGTAAGTAAATAAGAGTTGTTCTTCATTTGTTGGCTGATATGATTTTAATCTCTTTTTTTTTTTTATTTATTTCTTTTCATGATTTGTGATTATTATAATTATAATTATTATTATTATTATTATTATTATTATTATTATTATTATTATTATTATTATTATTATTATTATTATTATTATTATTATTATTGTTGTTGTTGTTGTTGTTGTTGTTGTTGTTGTTGTTGTTGTTGTTGTTGTTGTTGTTGTTGTTGTTGTTATTATTATTATTATTATGTACAGCGATCTGAGTTACAACTTCGTTACACTTTATGCTGGACTATATGGTCAAGAATGAAGTTAAGAAAAGAAAGGAAAGAACAGCGGAGCTAACGTCTATTTGATGTATAAGACCACATTATTACCATTATCATCATCAGAATATGTAAGGCATAAATGTTACCCAAAAAAAAAAAAAAAAAATCTTTCCCCTCTCTCCCTTCCCTAAGCAAAGAGCGTGGGTGTTAGATTAGATAAAGCCACAGCACGTCTCATAGCTTCATCCCTCTATTCCTTCCATGATGCGCCAGTTTCGATGGATACCGTGTTTTCTTGCAGCCCTTCAACGTGTTTCATGGTTTGCCCTCCCATCTATTTCTTTATGATTATTATGTGTTGTCGTTTCCCATAAGCAGTCAATGTAGTCTATAGTACCTTGCAATTTAATATAAGCATAATTATGTTTGAATGTTTGCATTTCCGAAAACGTGTCTGTTATGTTCTACTCCAGCTTTTAGGGCGCCAAATTAGTTTAATCCTTGTGTAAAACCAGATGTTGGATCATTCCGAACTTTGATAGATTTTCGAAAAGCAGTTTTTTTTTTTTTTTTTTTTTTATTCTTTGTTTCACCGCTCACTCCATCCCGACGAATATTGAAATAATTAATCGGTGCTCCAGCACCTCGCGTCCTATCGCTTGCCTTGTGCGAAGTTGTTTATTATTGTTTTGAAAAAATAAAGTATTCTCGATGTATATTTTGGTAAAGAAATACTTGTTATTTCCTAGAGAACTTTATTATTCCAGCGTCGATTTGAAGCATTTTAGATTTTATTTGAATACATCTGCTGAACTTGTTTAATCCTGCAAATAATAAACATAGTTTCATCTTAGTTGTATGACAACTATTCACTATTAGTAAATATTCGCTGGGAATCTCTACCTGCTTAAGCTTCGTTCATACGGCAAATAACAGCTAAACTGACGGGAAAGGGGATAAACCTAACCTTTTCAAAGGTCTTGTTTAATTCTAGACATGTGACGAAGCTTTAGGTATTTGTACCTCGGGGCTCATTTATCTTTCATGTGCTGGTTTCCAAGATTCCGTTATTACCTCAAAATTTCCCAGAAAGCAACTCTGGCCTGTGGTTTTTCTAAGTCAAAATACCGGTACATTGGAATCTACCTTACCATTAATTTTACTGATTTATCCAGATATGTAATAATGTAATTGCACATGATAGATTTTTTTATTTTTTTTTTTGGGGGGGGGGGGGGGGGGTAATACACGATGGTCTGATGATAATTTATTTGTCGGCCTCACTTAAATTTTTCATTTTTTCCGCAAGGCCCTGCGGAACACTTTGCCAGTAAAATCTGTTGAGATATCATTCGGTCCACTTTAACACTTCCATTAGTTTTCTGACTGTAAATGAAAAATATCAGCTGAGGAGTGAATTTCTATTGAAAAACTTTCTGGTTGAATATTATACTTATTACCGCTATTACATTAAGTTGAGGGTGGCCCAAGGTTCATTCAGAAAATCACAGCTCGCAGATGTTTATCTGTGGTTGATCTTTTAGTGACGATATGATCAGTCCAAACATTTTGTGTATGAAAAGGATCATAATACCACGCACAAGTCTGCCCGTTGGTTTATTTCTTTAAGAAAATCATTTACATTAATGTAAAACATTTTTTCTACACTCCAGTCATAAAAGGTTTATGTCAAATTTACAATTTTTTTTAACCTCTTTATCAGCCTCTATGCAAATTCCTTCTCAACCTTTATCCTGTTGATAATATCTGTTCCACGTCCTTATGTTTGTTATTTTGTTCAGGCTTCTTTGACGTATTTTCTATTCCTTTCATTCATTTATTTTGTTTTAATTGCACAGTCAATTCGTCTAATTTTTTTTTGTCCTTTTGCCTACAATGTCTTCACAGCTTGTTGTTTTGTACATTTCCTAGATGCTTTACAGCATAGTTCTTTTACTTTCTTTATTCATGAGTTACTCCTCTCAACATTGAAACATTTCTCATCTTTGTAATTCCACTTATTCTGTATTGATAGGAATCTTTGATGGGATCCTGCTGTTCTACTTTTTTTCTGATTACTTTAGCTTTCTCTATTGTAAGTTTCGCCTGGACCTTCTCGCTAAACTGTTCACTCTTGGTCCTGTTTCAATGTCTTGTGTCATGAAACTGCTTGAAAATGTGTTCTATTGTATTTTGTTAGTTTTGTAGCTAAGTTTTGCTCTTTCCAATTTCTTTTAAATCTAATACTTCTAGCACTTATTGATTTTGGACAATATGGTTTTGTCTCCTTTCTTGTTTCCAAAACAAAAAAATCGGAGCATGTCATATTTACCAATTTTTTTAGAATCTGTGAGGAAGTTTATTTCTTTCATTTACTGGTGTTGCTTACATAAAAACTAATGAGATTAGGCCTATATATTTATCTGTTAACTTTTGTGGAGGTCTCATAATGACTTCAACAGAGATTTAGAGTATTTTTTTAATTGTAAGACTTTCTCAACATTTAATTTTTCTTTGTTTTCTTTTTTTTTTTTTTAGTCCCATAGGAGCACATCATTTAATTTTCTATATTCTGTGTAAATCAATATTAAAAGCAATACATGAATCTCACTTCTTGTTCACAGCTTGCCGGTACCCTTACACTGGACCATAAGTCTAAAGTGGAATGCAAAGGAGGAGATTCAAAATCTGGATACAAATTCGAGCTATATACTCAAAAGAGACTCAGCTATTGCAAGGTGGAATTGATAATTTGTTGCTAAATAATTTCAAGCTGAGTATTATTTAAAAGAGCATGTATTTCCGTGATGACTCCTTCATCTCATGATTATCAACCTTTCAGCTACACTAACATCCAAGATATCCAAGAATGAAAGATGTGCAAAACTTAGGCTAGCATGTATGGCAAGTTTTGTTTGCCTTTAAGGTATCAATAATGAATTGTGCTGGTCATGATAAATACCATCACAATGAATGTCAACATCATATCATCATTAAGAAAAGTTAAACACTATATTGATAACATGATTTGAGTCAGAAATTTTTTTATGTTTTTTTTTATTGCAACACTACAACTCATTTTAATCATCAGCTTTCAAGAGTTTTGCCAGTAATCTAATATTATTTATTTCCATTTTGTCTAGACCAAAAAATCTTGTGAAAGAGAACTGTGGAAAGCTTATGTTGAAGGAATCACAAAGGTAAATGAGAATGAGTAGTTCGCAAATGATGTAAAATTCAAACATATTTACAGAACTTTTTATACAGCTATTATCATCATTTAAGTTTACATAAATAGGCACCTGTGAATTCTCGCAAGGCAATGCACCTTTCAGCACTTTTTGCAGGAATTCGTAGCCTTCTAAGGAGTATAAATGGATCTTAAAATAAATTTAAAAAGTACAGAATTAGCTGATTTTTCAAATTACCTTAATACCCAGTTTAAAAATCTGATTGGAAAATTATTTCTTTTAAACATAAATAACTTGCTGTTTCATTTGCAATAAAACATGAAAAATGAATGAAATGATCCTGACTTTCATGATTTGTCAAAGAAAACTTACATACATGTCCATTGTTATACTAATGTACTAAAACTCATATCCAATAATACATTGATTTTACTTGATGTCCTTTTTTACACGAAGTCCAAATTTTTACAGCTATTATCATCATTTAAGTTTACATAAATAGGCACCTGTGAATTCTCGCAAGGCAATGCACCTTTCAGCACTTTTTGCAGGAATTCGTAGCCTTCTAAGGAGTATAAATGGATCTTAAAATAAATTTAAAAAGTACAGAATTAGCTGATTTTTCAAATTACCTTAATACCCAGTTTAAAAATCTGATTGGAAAATTATTTCTTTTAAACATTCTTCCTTGTTTGTACTCAAAGTAGATCAACAGAATACATATAGTAAAGCTACCGTTGTCTAGTTCTGTAGGGTTCTAGATTCTAGAATCTGATGAATTGATAAAAGGCAGCTTCATGATTGTGTTAACTTGCTTTTGAAGTCAGCATTTGTCAGTACAATTACTCACATAATGAATTAAGAGTACAAAGGATATGTTTGCATGGTGAATTTTGGGTTAATTAATTCATTTTATTGTTATATATTTTGCGTCCTTTTGAATATTCTTTAAACCATTTTCATAGACTCTCTCTCTCTCCTCTCTCTCTCTCTCTCTCTCTCTCTCTCTATATATATATATATATATATATATATATATATATATATATATATCTCCTCTGATCTGCTTTATTCTGTTCTGTTTTAGGGCAAGGTATCAGATAAAATCGACCTCCTTCCTGGGCAGATACGTGAGATCCAAGATCAGTTGAGCAGATACTGTACAGTCAAGATGACTAGTGGAACCTTTGTATCACCAGAAGCAACACATGGTGCAATGAGGCGGTTTTCAGATCCAGGGAGCACTCACAGTTTTGACAGTCCTTCATCGTCAACATCAGAGTCTTTTGCTACGACCATCCCACGGGATTACATGGAGCCTGTCTCCATAAAACAGCTACAGAGACCTGAAGGAACTTATCAAGCATTACCTGACTTCAACAGTTCGGTCAGTAGAAATTGAAATAATGGTGATTGTATTTGTGTTAAAAGCATATTATTAATCTTAGATAGTACTCTCCTTCACGACATCCAGGTTTGTTCCACTCCTTGTGCAAAAGATCCTGGCATCCTCGAGCTCTGTATTTTGTAAGCCAGTAACTGTTTCATTTTTTAAGTAATCCAGCTTCGTGATACATGTTTTTTAAAATTTTTCATACACAAGTAGCATCCTGCAAACAGTTGGAGCTTTTTTTATTATGCTTTCAGGAAATTTCCTTGATCATTTAATGCTGTCTCCATGTCTTTATGATTTGCTGAAACCTTTTTGATTATAAACCTTTGAAATTGTAGTTAATCAATTTTATTATCATGCTTTTTTTTTCTCTCGGATATGGACAAGAGCAATCTTAATGTCATGTTCTTTATCCATTTGAGGTAAGGCACAATATTGATAATGCAGTGTGTACACTCTTTATTCGTTGAAGTGAAGTAAACTTATCTATGATAATGCTCCTTACCCTTTAGAGGTGTCGCCGAATGTTTTGATGTTTAGCCAATCATAGTTGATGGCCTCTATCTGCCAATAGCAACAAAAGAATGACAATATAGTTAAGGAGTATGCAAAAAGGGGTGGCCACATTACAAAAATTTCCCCAATATTCTGAATAAACTTCTGAGCTGCTGAAGTAGTCACATATTTTACACACCAGCAACAGTATAAAATCTAAATAGTCAATGAAATTTTCGCTATGATTGATAAGCAAAAAATGATGTCTTTAGGAATGTGATACTTTTACAAATGTTTGAGTGTTGAACAAATTGGAATATCTTCTATAAGTATAATTATAAATGCATCTATAGGAGAAACAGATGAAATTTACAGCTCAATAGTATCTACTATCCAATGCAGTATTATTATGTTCTTTTCTCAGGAACTTGTGTTTTATTCTGGGTTGACAGCTTCAGGACGCCCAAGGTAAGATAAAGGTACCTTGTTGAATCAGTTGATTTAGGTCTTTGGAAAATTTGGACTTCATGTAAAAAAGGACATCAAGTAAAATCAATGTATTATTGGATATGAGTTTTAGTACATTAGTATAACAATGTACATGTATGTAAGTTTTCTTTGACAAATCATGAAAGTCAGGATCATTTCATTCATTTTTCATATTTTATTGCAAATGAAACAGCAAGTTATTTCTTCCTAAATCTTCATGATGAATGTCAAACCTTCCAGCTGTAAACCTTCATGGCAATGAAGAGGAAGATGCCCTTTAGGACCTGCTTGATCTTTTCCAAAAACATGTTTTAAGTAATACGCCAAGTGTATGGACAGATAAGTAAGGTTAATCTTATTACATATTTTTTTTTCTACACAGCTTTATAGTTTTTAAAAAGGCACTGACTTTGAATTTGCTAGATCAAGAATGTTCAGAATTGAAATTTCTATTGATCTTTATTTAATTCTTATTTTTTTTTCTGATAAAATTTGGTTTCATTTAGTTGGTACTTCGACAACTGCAGCCGAAAACAAGCAGAAGAGATTCTGAAAGTTGGGGCACAATTTGGTAACACATTAATGAGATCTAGACCAGGCAATGAAAGAGATTTGGTCATTTCTAAGATGAATGGTACACTGGGGTAAGACTTTCTTTGAATTGCCTTTAAGAAAAATTAGCCATGTGGCTATAAAGATTAACTTATTAATAAGCTCATTTTGTAAGCTCCCTTTAGTACAAACGATAGCTAATTGGACCAAAATAATTCTCGTTATAAATCCACCAAACTATGAGTCTCTTACCAACTTCCATCTTAAGGTTTTACCATCAGTCTTATCTTTTATAACTTACAAAATAATCTCAAAATTTGTATTATTGATTTGTGTATTAGATAGTTGTCAACTTCCAATACACTATTACCTACACTGTCCTTGAAGCACTTAATGTATGTTTTCTTTCTATTGCAGAGCCACATCATTTTCTCATTTTATTGTAAGGTGCCATGCAAACGGATACAAACTTGATGTAGATAACCATGTAAGTGAAACAAAGTAATAAGTTTTATCGTTAGCAATAACCTTCTACCATCCATCAAATCTTTCAATTCAAATCAAAACCTTTTGTTCCTCCTGAAACATAGGTCACTAACAAAGGCTCTCCATTGCCCTCTGTCCTGAACAGTCTTCTCTATTTGTTCCCAAGAACATCCAGTATATCCTACGTCTGCCTCCAGATCCCTCCTCCAAGTGTTCCAAGTTGTCCCTCTATTACTTTTCAGCCCATGCCTTGTGATACTTGGAGCTCTCTCAGTGTATGACTGATCCATCTCCATTTTCTTTCCATCAAGTCTTCCCTAACCAGTTGTTGTCCACTCCTTTCCACAGTTCATCCTTGGTTACCCTGTCTGTCCATTTTATGGCAAGGACCTTGCGTAAGCATCTATCAATGAAAGTTTATAGATTCTGAGCAGTTTTCTTCATTGTACACCATGTTTCCGATTTTTGGGTCATTTGTATCATCAAGACTGTACTTTTAATGAATTTACATATCACTAACTTCCTTTGTTTTGATTTCTGTTTCACCATAATTTTACTTCTGATTCTTCCTCCTTTTCCCATCTCTCTGTCTGTTGAGGAAAGTAGGAAAGAGTGTAAAAACACATACACTAAACTTGCCTAAAACAAAAATGTGAATAAGTTTATAGTAATCATATCAAAATTCAAGGTTTCTTCTTCTACCGAGATGTGGAAAATGATGAACTAGATTGTAAAAAAAAAAACTGTGCAGAGTTAAGTATGCAATTGGCTAGGTCAGTGTCCAAGATATACCTTACTCTAGGTGTGAAAAACTGATTCACCATGAGACTATTGATTTGATTAAACTCTTGCACAGTTTTTTCCTGAGACTTTTTCTACCATACATACAGTATGAATAAAATGATATCACTCAAACCTCTGTAATGTCCTTCTGCGCAGCATGAGCCCATGAGATCTCTGTCTGAGGTGATGAAATACTTTATAGAGACATCTGGCCATTCATCAACAAGGCCGATGTCATGTCACGATTTGAGCAGGCTGGGCCTGATAGACAGCAACCCTTACAGCATGTCTATCATCACAGGTAAGGGTCTGCCATGCTTTATTCCTTTCCTTGTGTAAGATCTGAATTTAGACATTTGCTTTTATAGGTTGCTTCATATTAAATCGACTGTTCCTTTACTACAACTGATATGTTCAAGTGAGATGATAGTCCAAAATTTTAGTTATATTATCTTATTAGTAGTCAAGTTCAGCAGCAATGTCACATTTGGAAACAAAATATTTTATAATGGGTATCTTGTAATCAGAAAAAAAAAAATTATTTTATGCCATACAATTTTGATTTTTTTCACTCTCATCAGGCAAATGAGTTTATTCCTGGTGGATTTTTTATCCTTGCTTTCGAGAAGATTTCTTTTTATTTTGCTTACATTGAAGAAATATTTCATTTCTTTTATTCAGGCTTATCTGTTACAAATAAGTTATGACTTTTTGCATCATATTATGTTTTGCACAAATGGGTATAGGTTATCCATAGCAAACATTTATCATTCTACTTTGTCAGTAAAATGAAAGGGCATTATAATTCAGATCCAGATTTTGAATGAAAGACTTAGATTTCAAATCCAATGATCTAGATCTATTACCGATCTCACTTAGAATCTAGACCAGAAATAGGCACAACCTAAAACCTTTCTCAACATGGAGTGTTACGTTGGATCAAGATTAATGTTCGTTTCATCAATACTTTGACCATTCCTGGATATTTTGCTTATTTATCTTTATCTATATATAGTCTAGAAGGCTGGATCAATTTACTTCATTGCCTGTGAAGTCGAGGATAAATCATCAAGTTTGGCAAGTGCAATGTACTCACAACCCTTCAATGGCTCCTCTCCTCCAGAACCCCTTTTTTTGTGACTAATCATCTTCAGCTGACAACCTGACACCTAGAAATCTCTTTTAAAAAAATCATGAACCATTTCTTATCACTGTATGTAAAAAAAACCCCTCAAAATGCTACTTCATTATATTATTTTCCTGAGTTGAATCATCTGTTATCAAACTATTAAACAATAGCCAGGGCATTATTCAGAGCTTTATTTTCTGAATTTCCTCAGAATGCAGGGATGAAATTGAAAAAAATATTTTTTGCTAAATATTTTTCAGTGCTTGTATAAACTTTGTAGATTTTGATGACGATGTCTCACATAAACGTTTTTAAATTAAAAGTTTGTGACATGCCTCTTGCAAGTTTATATGTTAATCCTCAATTTATTATTTGAACAGCAGTTAAAAAGCTAAAAGTTCTTACATGTCTATTAAGAAAGAAATTGATTGCATTATCTCTCAATTTTAATGCAATGCAAAGGCAAAACAAATGAGGACTGTCAATCATTTGCTTTTGCACACTCAGTTTTGCTTGTCATACATAATTCAGGAACCCAAGACTAAATTGGTGCAAGCTTGCCATAATCTTATTCTCATCGTTTAAGTTTATGTTTCTAAATTTACTTTTTAAATTGTAATGTTTAGTATTTGAGATCTCTGAAATATGCACTTTTCATCTTGGTTGTCTTTGATCATCCTAAAAGTGTAAATGCTTTGGGACAATTTTTAGACCTAGATATTGTAACTGTTGTATTTTAAACCAATGAAATATAAGTGCATTTGTGTTTTATTTATTCTCTGCTCAGTGTCTTCTTTTTCAGGTACCCTTGATGACCCTTACTTTTTCCCTGCTCCTCCTCCGCCTCTACCAGCATCAGACATGCATACCACGGCAGAATTTCCCCAAACTTCAGTGACAAACCTTCCACTTCCTCTCCCTCCTGCGCCGCAACTTAAATCTGGTGAAAAAATATGCGTACTTTAGATTACATATATTTTTTTGTATTGCTACATACCTTTACAGCAATTTCATTGGAAAAAAAAAAGTAAATTTCAATTCTGTCACTTGTGTCAGCCTTTGAAGTTTTTGTTGAACGATTAGTTTTATTCCTTGCTAACCCCTTACAATGGCTTCCGGTTTCACGACCTTATGTGATATACTATTTAAGTCACCTTCTATGACGTGATTAGATCACACAAAAATTGTAGAGAGCTTTAAAAAAAAAAAGAATCAAGACATTATAAAAAGAAACGGATTTTCATGCTTGAGGCTTCTGCACTGCTTTATCATCTACATACTTCTGATACTGGTAGCTTAAATAATGTAGGATGTTTATTTTATGATTTTCTTGCGTTGCTCCTTTCAATTAGAGATGGTAGAGAGTAATTATGAAGCTGTGTTTTGGAAACAACGTTTTAGTATCTTCTGTTGCTGTTGGGAAATCCCAAAGGGAATGGGAAGCGTGTCTCATGCAAGCTCTTAAATGAGTCCAATCACTTTTTTCAGATGCATCACATACTTAAAGCTCTTGATTTAAATTAAATTCTATATGTATGATGGTATGTGATATCTGTTTTGTAAAACTTTTTAATATATCCTTTCATTCAAGTGCAGGCCTATTATTTTATTCAAATAGAGTATTCACGGATTACACAAAACATACCTCTGAGTGTAGATTTGTTTCATGTCTTCAACAAAGGATATCTTTAAGCTCTTATGTTTATCAAACCATTTTAGCCTAAATACTTGTAAATTTGATTTTTTTTTTTTTTTGATATTCTAAAGGGGTGTATGTAAAAAAAACACCAAATAACCTAAAGCAAGAAATAAATGCCAATGGAGAAACTCTTTGAGGCAAGAAAATTCTGCAACAAATTTATCTTCCATGTAGATAGTTTTTTAACTTTTTTAAAACATACACTCTCTTTCTATAAAGAGATGATATTGCTCTTTAGATATATTAAGTTATAATTTCATGGGGAACTGATATATTTCCTTTATCTGACAAGTCCAGGTGGACGATCTAATTCTGAACCTGCAATACCTGGTTTTCGTGTTCATGTGGAAAAATTAAAGGAATAAACGAATGCTATCGCAATAGAGTAGGCCTACACTAATTCCATTGAACATCAGTATACCTAAAGTTTTCTTATATAATGTTACATGCATGCATAATTCTTAACTATTAGTATTAAGCGTCTCCAAAATCTACATTAGAGTCAGAAAAGACCAATATTATTATTTCATTCTTTACATCTTTAGCTCTTTCAAGATCTCAATGCTCGTTACGTTTTTGAAAGCTTGATGTTTTAAAATGATTATTCAGTTTATCTGTAAGATTTGCTACAAAATTTTATTATTTTCAAACTGTATATTTTTATATAATCTGGGAGATTTTACACTTAGGGAATGCTCTTTTCTCCATTCTAAGAACTCCATCTTTTTTTAACAATTCCACAAAACAAATTTACACACAAAAAGTTGCAATAACTGCTGATGCTGAGCAGCTTGAGGAGAAAATTTTTTGGCTGTATTTTTTCCTAGCATGGGCATGCCTTTCATTATTAACAGCAGTTTTAATTATTTCTTCTCTGTTATTATTGTTTTGGCTACTGCTGCTTGCTTTAGCGGTGTGTGAGCTTATTTTTCCTTTTGTTTTTTTTGTTTTTTCGTTTTTATGAAAGAAACTTTACTTGGTTGTAGGTGAGAGGAAAGAGTGGGTGTGTGGGTGGGCGAAGAGTGTTTTTGTCATAAATCGAATTACATAGTTATCTTTATCATATACACTGTATTGTTGAATAGAATATTGCACTACCCCTTACTTTGTAGCCTCTTCTTACTTACAAAAACTTACAAGAAATGAGATACCCCCATACTACAAGGGAAATATCTTTTCGATATAACTATTAATATTATCCATCCTTCACCAACAGTTTCACTTTCTCTGTCTCTCTGGTAAAGGTAGGTCTAATGAGATGTTTGGTTGAAAGCCATTGGTGTTCTTAAGAGCATAACATGATGATAGTGCCTGGGACATTAAATTGAATTATCTCATTTTTACCATTCTGGTTTGATGAAACCTTTAGAGCGTTTGAAGAAATCATTGGACAAAAGTTAATCATGAGTCTATTTTGGATAGAATAGTCAATAGTTTTATTCTTACTATGCATCATATTTTTGCATTCAATAGACAATGCGTCCCTAACTTTGAAATTATTAGAGTTTCTGCCTTATAGTGAGAAAGACAAAGAGTAAAAAAAGAGACTGAATGAAGGACAAGAGGAGAGAAAAAAACAAGGGAGGGAACAAGAGACATTGAGGAAACGGAGTTTGGTGGTGGCTTAGTAAAGATAAGAGATGAACAAACTATTGAATAATGAATAGCTATTTGCATATTATAAAAATTCATGTATTTGTTTTTGTTTTGTGTCTTTTTTTTGTGCTATCTTGCACTTTTTTCCCCCTCATTTCTGCTTTCTAATTTGGTGCTAAATATTTTTCAGTGCTTGTATAAACTTTGTAGATTTTGATGACGATGTCTCACATAAACGTTTTTAAATTAAAAGTTTGTGACATGCCTCTTGCAAGTTTATATGTTAATCCTCAATTTATTATTTGAACAGCAGTTAAAAAGCTAAAAGTTCTTACATGTCTATTAAGAAAGAAATTGATTGCATTATCTCTCAATTTTAATGCAATGCAAAGGCAAAACAAATGAGGACTGTCAATCATTTGCTTTTGCACACTCAGTTTTGCTTGTCATACATAATTCAGGAACCCAAGACTAAATTGGTGCAAGCTTGCCATAATCTTATTCTCATCGTTTAAGTTTATGTTTCTAAATTTACTTTTTAAATTGTAATGTTTAGTATTTGAGATCTCTGAAATATGCACTTTTCATCTTGGTTGTCTTTGATCATCCTAAAAGTGTAAATGCTTTGGGACAATTTTTAGACCTAGATATTGTAACTGTTGTATTTTAAACCAATGAAATATAAGTGCATTTGTGTTTTATTTATTCTCTGCTCAGTGTCTTCTTTTTCAGGTACCCTTGATGACCCTTACTTTTTCCCTGCTCCTCCTCCGCCTCTACCAGCATCAGACATGCATACCACGGCAGAATTTCCCCAAACTTCAGTGACAAACCTTCCACTTCCTCTCCCTCCTGCGCCGCAACTTAAATCTGGTGAAAAAATATGCGTACTTTAGATTACATATATTTTTTTTTGTATTGCTACATACCTTTACAGCAATTTCATTGGAAAAAAAAAAGTAAATTTCAATTCTGTCACTTGTGTCAGCCTTTGAAGTTTTTGTTGAACGATTAGTTTTATTCCTTGCTAACCCCTTACAATGGCTTCCGGTTTCACGACCTTATGTGATATACTATTTAAGTCACCTTCTATGACGTGATTAGATCACACAAAAATTGTAGAGAGCTTTAAAAAAAAAAAGAATCAAGACATTATAAAAAGAAACGGATTTTCATGCTTGAGGCTTCTGCACTGCTTTATCATCTACATACTTCTGATACTGGTAGCTTAAATAATGTAGGATGTTTATTTTATGATTTTCTTGCGTTGCTCCTTTCAATTAGAGATCGTGAGTAATTATGAAGCTGTGTTTTGGAAACAACGTTTTAGTATCTTCTGTTGTTGGGAAATCCCAAGGGAATGGGAAGCGTGTCTCATGCAAGCTCTTAAATGAGTCCAATCACTTTTTTCAGATGCATCACATACTTAAAGCTCTTGATTTAAATTAAATTCTATATGTATGATGGTATGTGATATCTGTTTTGTAAAACTTTTTAATATATCCTTTCATTCAAGTGCAGGCCTATTATTTTATTCAAATAGAGTATTCACGGATTACACAAAACATACCTCTGAGTGTAGATTTGTTTCATGTCTTCAACAAAGGATATCTTTAAGCTCTTATGTTTATCAAACCATTTTAGCCTAAATACTTGTAAATTTGATTTTTCTTTTTTTTTGATATTCTAAAGGGGTGTATGTAAAAAAAACACCAAATAACCTAAAGCAAGAAATAAATGCCAATGGAGAAACTCTTTGAGGCAAGAAAATTCTGCAACAAATTTATCTTCCATGTAGATAGTTTTTTAACTTTTTTAAAACATACACTCTCTTTCTATAAAGAGATGATATTGCTCTTTAGATATATTAAGTTATAATTTCATGGGGAACTGATATATTTCCTTTATCTGACAAGTCCAGGTGGACGATCTAATTCTGAACCTGCAATACCTGGTTTTCGTGTTCATGTGGAAAAATTAAAGGAAAAGCAATGTGAGTAGGCTTAATTTAAGACATGACTTTAATTCATCATATATCAAGAATGTTTAAGTTATATACATTTATATCGAACTAAATGGTTATAAAAAGGTTAAAAGACAATACTATTTATTATCAAACTCTATATGTGTATATTCCATAAAATGACCATAACTCATAAGCATTGAACAAAAGCTGAGAATGATAGATTTAGTTATGTCAAAATATTAGTTAAAACATAAAAATTTTATTCCGTTTGCATTTTTGGTCTAAAGATTGTTTCTGATTCTTTATTTCCATCATCTCTCAAACTCTATACTTCTCCCTGCTTTCTTCTATTTTGTTTGTGCATACATTTTTATTTCCAATACCTAGGACATAAAACCTACAAGACTATAGAGGAATATTGTCCTTGGACCATTGCCTTTCCCGGGTCGCTAAAATTACATGTAGAGTTCCTCAACTCTCTCTAATAAACGATGCGTTTAATGGTGTTGTTTTGTTGTTGTTGTTTTTTTGTTTCAGTGAAAAAGACAAGTGAAGCAAACCAGACAAAGGCAAGTATTTGTCTCAGTAATACAAAAGAAGTATAGTTTCATTGCTTTCGATGCAGCTATTGTATTGCTATTCAATCCTATATATTTTTTACTAAAAATTGGAAAATTTATTGATCTTTTGCTAGATGTTAAATAATTTGCACATGTTTTTAGGTGTGTGGTTTTCATTTATTGCTAACGATTAAAACTTTAACACAAAAGAGAGATGGCAATTATGTACTGGGTGGTCGACACATGTTTGACAGTGCAAGTTTATTTCTCCTTTCCAAATCTTTTATTTTTTATCTACTTGACTTTGCTAGGTGGACAGCAAACAGGAGGGTCTCACAAAATAATATATGTAGGTGTTCTTGTGTTGGGGATCCGTCTTTTGCAATTTTATCAAGCAGGAAATTGCTTTGTTTTGTTTTCTTACCATTAGGCACCGATGATCAAGAGCTTTTCACAAGATTCAGGTTGGAGCTTTGACTGTTTAATAAAAATCAAGCTATTATAATGTACTAAATTTATTGAAGAAAGAAAGGTTTATGGCGCTGAGATTGGTTATTTACCACAGTTTCTTTTATTATTGAAAAACACTTAGTTCTTACCTGATTTTACAATTTAAATAAATTTTAAGATAACAAAAGAAAAAAAAAAAAAAACAGTTACACACACCCTATTCATGAAAGTCTTAATCAATAATCTTATTTTATTGATAAAGAAGTTAAGATGTTAAGTTAGAGAAAAATTGAGCTTGATCAGGCAATGTTTGTAAACTTTGTTATTCAAAATATTAAAAATTTAAAAAGTTTAAATTAATCACATGTAATTGGTTAGCAATAGATTATTAAATTTGATATTTATCATCATTGTTCAATTTTTACAGAGGAACGTCCTCCCTTGCCACCTAACCACCCTACAGCTGGTAGATCAGAGTTGAATATGGCTATGCAAGCTTTACGTCCGACAAGAAAACTGAGTGAGCCAAGAATATCAGAAAGCAATGAGTTACAACCAAAACTTCCACAGTCAGCCCAGGAACGACCAAACTCCATTGCATCTGCCACTCTCCCTAGGACAGAAAAGCCATGGGGCAATACCATACGACCATTAAGTTCCAGACAGAGAGATCCATCCCAAGAAGACATTTCTGTAAGTGTATTTTTTTTTAGATTGAACTAACTCTAATGAAATACTTCATTGGAATTAAACATAAAACCTTGTTTTTCTTGCCTCCTGAATGCATTCTTGGTCAAATAAGTATTGTTACTCCATTTTAATACTCAGTTTGAAGAGCTTTGTGAATTTGTTGTTTTAATATTTGTTTGAGTACCATAGTTTTGCCAGTTCCTAGCTTGTTTTTGGTGATTCAATATTACCACTTGCATATACATTTAAGAAAGAAAACAACACACAAATAGAGAGCCAGTAAAACTAAGGCATACAAACCAGCTATTTTTTAATTTCATAAATAACTACATAAAAATGTGCTGGACTTTGCTTTTCATTTTATTTTTCTTGACATGTTAAGATAAGATATTAACTTCTCTGTGCAAGAAGTATATCATTCATGGACATATCTTCTAGTTCTAATAATGAATCTGGTTTTCTTCAAAGAGTATTATTAATAAACATTTATACATTTATATTCGTGCTTTCATAGACATATCTGATGAATGGTTTGATTGATTTATTGATTGATTGCATGAGAATTGTATTGAATTAGTTGAGAGAAAAAAATAGCGGACAGAAATAGAAAAAATTAATAGGCTTTTCAGCTTAAATGTTTCACAATTAAATTATCATAAAACTTTAAATAAGAGTTTTCAGGAGTTACACGCCAAGTTGATATTGTATCAGTATGGAATGATTGTCTACCAAACTATGATTCTATAACATGCAGGTCATGCAAGTCTCTGCGCCTGAAGTATCCTCAACACCACGGACTGAGTCTAATTCAAAGAGGATCAGTCTCCACCAATCAGAATCTGGCAGTGCCCTGAATGAGCTGGCAGCCATTACAGCAAAGGTTACAAAACAGCCCTCTGCGCCTGAAGTATCCTCAACTCCACGGACTGAGTCTAATTCAAAGAGGATCAGTCTCCACCAATCAGAATCTGGCAGTGCCCTGAATGAGTTGGCAGCCATTACAGCAAAGGTTACAAAACAGCCCTTGCTGGTGAAAGAGGCAAGTCGTGTTCTTAGACTTTGTGGACATCATTAGATTAAATAAGCACAAGCATCACCAGGGACCAACGTATGTTTAGCTTGAATAAAAGCAGTGTAGGACTTGTTGAAGTTTATTCATTTTAGAGGTTTGAATGTAAATATAAGATAAAATTTTACTGTTAATATTAATTTAATATATATATATATATGTATGTATATATGTATTTGATAATTTTGATTGAAAATGCAGCAAATGATGAAATTGGGTGGGAGGGAGGCAGGGGGAGGCAGGGGGAGAGAGAGCGAGAGAGCGAGAGAGAGAGAGAGAGAGAGAGAGAGAGAGAGAGAGAGAGAGAGAGAGAGAGAGAGAGAGAGAGAGAGAGAGAGGGAGAGAGAGAGAGAGAGAGAGAGAGAGAGAGAGAGAGAGAGAGAGAGAGAGAGAGAGAGAGAGAGAGAGAGAGAGAGAGAGAGAGAGAGAGAGAGAGAGAGAGAGAGAGAGAGAGAGAGAGAGAGAGAGAGAGAGAGAGAGAGAGAGAGAGAGAGAGAGAGAGAGAGAGAGAGAGAGAGAGAGAGAGAGAGAGAGAGAGAGAGAGAGAGAGAGAGAGAGAGAGAGAGAGAGAGAGAGAGAGAGAGAGAGAGAGAGAGAGAGAGAGAGAGAGAGAGAGAGAGAGAGAGAGAGAGAGAGAGAGAGAGAGAGAGAGAGAGAGAGAGAGAGAGAGAGAGAGAGAGAGAGAGAGAGAGAGAGAGAGAGAGAGAGAGAGAGAGAGAGAGAGAGAGAGAGAGAGAGAGAGAGAGAGAGAGAGAGAGAGAGAGAGAGAGAGAGAGAGAGAGAGAGAGAGAGAGAGAGAGAGAGAGAGAGAGAGAGAGAGAGAGAGAGAGAGAGAGAGAGAGAGAGAGAGAGAGAGAGAGAGAGAGAGAGAGAGAGAGAGAGAGAGAGAGAGAGAGAGAGAGAGAGAGAGAGAGAGAGAGAGAGAGAGAGAGAGAGAGAGAGAGAGAGAGAGAGAGAGAGAGAGAGAGAGAGAGAGAGAGAGAGAGAGAGAGAGAGAGAGAGAGAGAGAGAGAGAGAGAAGAAGAAGAAGAAGGGTAAGCTTTATGGATATAAGAATTTTTTTATCTCCAAAATATTGTTTTCTTTCTGAAAAATTATGAACCAAAACAGATAAGTCATAAACGAGGCAGCATTGGAGTTTATACCTAAACAAAGTTAAAAATCAAGATTGCATTACATTTTCATTAAAAGATCATGAGTGCCCATGTGTATTTAGTTTAGTATCCATCTTGAGATTTATACATTCGACAGTTTCAGAAAAGACACATTTGGTGGTAGATAAGTTTTAGGTCTCATCTTTCCAACTGTCACATATTTGGGAGCTACATTGTCTCTGTCAGGTAAATTTCAGGTCTCACATTTCCAACTGTGCATATCATATGGAGCTAATCAGTCTCCTAGGTTAACTTGGGATAACTGGGCAATATAAATAAAATCAAATTACAAAGCCTTTTACTTTTAAGATTTCAAATAAGTTTAATAGTAATTGTATAATTTTCACATTTATTTTTGTCCAAGTATGAATTAACTGCAAACTCAGTATGCCAAACTCAAAGCATTCTCAAACATAACAATTTCTCAATTTCTTTTTGTACACGTTTTGTGTTGTGCAACAAGTGAGATTAACAACACTAACCGCATCCTGTTTTAGCTCATAGTTAGTGAGTTCAGCACATGATCAATTTGATCATTCATGAACAGAACAAAAAAGTATAATTTAAAGTTGATGATAAAAAAAAAACACTACATGTCTGCACTTCGCTATTTTAAATCAGGGTCCAGAAGTAGCTACCAAGCCATTATCTGGTGGAGTAGTATCAAAAGCTATAGCAATGGCTGCCTTTGAGACAAAACCACAATCTTCCCAGCTGAAAGCTCCTTTACAGAGCAGTAAGTATAGTTCTCTGCTCATCATAAAGAAAGTCACGTGAAACTTGTTGAAAAAATACAATCTGAAATCATTATGAAGTTTTTGAGATGGCTGCATGAGAGAGTATGAGTGAGGTGCAAGTAACTTGTCTCCATGAAAAGCAATTAAATTGATAATTACCTTGTTCATAAACAATGGCAAATTGTGCTCTTTGCTTCAACATTTTAACCTGCAAGTTACCATAATTACATGTTTTACATTATTGATTGTTCTTCTCCAGATTAATTGTTTTTCTTTTGAGAAAAAAATACATGTATCTCTTTGTACTCATGTAGATTATTCTTATCATAGTGAGTTCCCCACCTCTTTAATAAATCTGTTATGGTTGTGTAACAAAATACTGTTACTTGCTCTCTAAACAGCAAATTTTACTTATCAAAGACCAGCCGAGACTCACCAATCTCCTCTTATTGAAGAGGATAAGAGAGAGATCGAGGATAGTTTTTCTGAGAAACTTGACTCAGAAGATATTGTCTATGCCCAGTTGCGACAAGAACTGATGCCTTTTAGTGAAGCAGACGAGAACAATGACACATACCTCAATATCAGAGAATTACAGACCATGGTTATGAGTTCTGAAATTGTGCATGATGACTGGAGCTGTACAGAAATAAACTATGCTGACATGTCATCTGAACTCAATCCTTCTATAACTCTTGATAAGAAAGTAAATGGTGTAGAGTATCAGATTCCTTGGGAGTATAACATCAAAGATGGAGAAAGATATGAACTGGTTAACGGCATTTCTTGCAAGAAAAAGGACACAAATGTGTATTTAAACAGTTGTAATGTGTTCAAGGGATTGCATAGCATAGAAAATGAAATTAATGCAACTGAAACTTATGAACCTATAGAAACAGTTGTCAATAAACAAGACATTGGCAGTAAAAATCTTGTCCTTGATACACATTCCAAATTTAGACCTCATGGACGTCACTGCAGATCTTCAAGAACCCTATCTAACAGTCACAATTTGTCAAGTAATCATTATATAAACGAAGGTTCATTCCAAAATTGTAAGACTATAGACCCTCCACAGAGACACCAAGGAGTTTATAATCTAGAAAAGAGTAATTCTTTTTTAGACACCATTGATCGACCATCCATAGGCCGCAGACATAGTATTCAGACTGAATATAAATGTCGTGATAAGTCTTTGCAAATTCAAGCGTCAAATAATTCAGATATTAAAGGTGAAAATCAAGTGCATCAAAGAATCAATTTCAGAACATCAAAATCACTCAAAATGGCTTCGAGCACTTACCTTTTTGGGTTGTCCAAATCTGATGAAATATATGAAGGGATTGAGTGGAATCCTTCCATATATAAGTCACTATCACTCTCCAAACCTGGCACTGACCTCTGTCGTCAGAGTGATAATGAAAGGATGATAACACCCATAGAAAAAACGATGCTCTCAGACGATTTGCAAAGAGCCAGCACTATTCCAGATTTCGGGCGCCCTTTGCATGATGTATATTATGCTGAGGTGACCCTTTCCGGTGGTGGCCAGTTAATGGACTCCGACACTTCCCAGTATATTGATATCATTGCCAACTATGAGGATATAAAGGCAGCAAAGACAGCGATAGGAAGTTTTAGCGGCGTCAACATTGATAAGTCTGTTCATGGCAGGTTGCCCATGAGGCGATGTAAATCTGAAATGGCTCGATCAGCCAATTTTCAAGGTTTTTGTTTTGATTTTTTCACTCAATGGTAAAGAGCATGAAAGCAACTAATATTATGGGGTTGTTTTTTTCATGGTCCTCTCTTTACGTTTGCTACATTTTTTTTTTTGCCTCTAACTTTTTTCAAGTTGATTATATTTAATGCTTACAAAATAAATCTTAAAACATCATGTATAATTTTTTATTCCTTTAACAATTTTAATCCCAGCTGGAATATATTTTTGCACGATGTTTTTGTTACTTGTTGGTATTGGTATTAACTTTCATCTTGCTAGATAGTTGATGCTTGAAATGTTTTCTTTGCAAAAAGGAAGTATGAAAGGTCCCTTTGGAGGGAATTAACAAAGCAGAGAATGTGAGAAATCTTTATCTTTCTCATTTTAATGATTGTTTTTTTTTTTTTTTGTGGTTTTTGTACATTTTTCCTGAACTTGTTTCTTTTGTTTTGTTTGCATGCTGATGGCAGACTAAAAATAAAGTAATTTTTGTTTGCATCATGCAATGGCCAAAAGAATAAAGAAATGAAATTTATTATACCCCTGCAATATATTTGAACAGGTTTTGGATCTTTTTCCCAAAAAATTTAAAGCTGTACTTAATGCCCATTAAATAAAGCCCATTTTTGGAAATGAATCTTTGAATGAGAAAAGATTTGGTTACATTGGTTAAATATTAACTTCTATTTACAGATGCATTATCAATATAACAGCTATCTCATGCTTTTCTTAATCTCTATTTTACTGCTAGGCTGACCACTACCATAATTACCATTAAGTAAAAATTGAATCTTTTACATTTATTATTTAGATCTACGCTCTTTAGCTTAAGTGGAATGTTTTTCAACATAGCCTGCATGGAAACAAAGTTTTTTTTAATCGGTGCATATTTACTGATCTTATCTTTTCTTTATATCTCTCAGCTGCCAAACAGAATTTCAAGAAAAAGCTTGGCTCACCCACTGCACCTTCTACCTCACTAGCTGGCAATGCAGTTCTAGCATCACAAGGAAATAGCTCAGGCTTATATGAGAACATGCAACAGTATCAAAATGCAAAAGAGATTTTGGCAAGTCCCAGAAATAAGTATGACTAACTATATCAGCAAGTGGTGCCATCAAATTTCAAGCATCAGTTTTCACAGGGAAAAGCAATCCCATCTGTGATGTAGCTACAAAGCACTGCAGTATTTCACTGCATCCACACTATCTAGACAGATAATATAAAATCTGCACGTTCACTTGCTTCCGAAATAATTTTGTAAACTCGACATAGTAATAATTGTAGGACACCTTTGTTTACTTCAGCTGTTTTCCTTTCTTCCACATATTGTGAGATTGAGAGGAAATTTAACTTTACACAAGCCCATAACTTCTTGACGACCTCTATTCAAATTATTTCATGATTTATATTTGGATATCCACCTTCATTGTTCAATGTGTGTTTTGTATACAACTATCTTAACAGTATATATATATACATGTAGTACATAACGTAGTTAAGTGCTATCTCATCGTAAGCTTTCCCTGGCATGACTTTGTATGGCAAGGTGTATTATAAGATTAAATTTGCTGATCCACTAATGCCCAGGGCTTTTTCTTGCTTCTCAAAAAAAACTTTAAAGTTAATCTAGCTTTTCATTATTAAAGCATTACCTCAGTCAAAAATAGACAATCGATCTCAACTCTCATATCATGTAGGTTGATTTAGAAAAAAAATTGTCACAGACAGACATCATGCTGTCATTGTGAAATATTTTTCTTAGAGACAAATTTTCTTTCTCTCATTAATGTTTTGTAGCACCTGTGTGCCTAACAGATCTTTTCAATAGACACAAAACAATACACGTTGGATAAAAAGCAAAAGGACCAATTTTAAGCAAGTACTGGATACTTACAAGTATTCATCCAGATTCCAATGCTTGACACTTGCAATCATTGTTTTCTTATAGAGCAAATGTTTAACTCATATATCCAGGTCTATTTATGTTCTTTTTAAGTGAGGGATTTATGATGCTTACACAAAGAATTTGTATTTTACTCAGATGAATTTTTACCTAACTGTTTTGTATACATACTCCAAATAAAGCATGTAACTTTCAAAAATGATTCGAAAATTTGTGTTCCCTCTGATTCAGCAGTGAAGATTCTGCTGGTACAAAAATGTAAACTGATTCCTTTTTAGCAACCTTAATAAATATTTTTTTTTTCAGCAAGATTAATTCACAAACAGTAGAGCAAACTTTGATTTTTAAAAAAAAAAACTATGTGTTTAATACTACTATTCATTGTTTCAGGTTTCAATACAACCTTTCATTCTGGACAACTCATTTTCATTTTTTATGTGGATTTAATAAGTTTAAAGTGAGAGCGAAAGAAGATTGATTCTACTTTATCTTTTTTTTTTTGTATAAAAGATAATTCTACATTTATTTACAACAAATGCGAAATTACTGGATATGAATTAATTAAAAGGATAAAAATCATCTTAATTTGTCTTAGTATTTTATCACCACAGTCATCAACAAAATGTACTTTATGTTGTAATAGCACCACCAACAGAGCATTTGTATTAAAAATGTGGTACGTTTAGTAGATATTGCAAGTATAGCAGCAAAAGAAGTAGCAATGGTGATGTTAGACTCTTACTAAATATAGTGGGATTAAAAGCAATAATACAAATATTTGATGTATAATTGGAGATACATGTAGTAGTGTTAACAGCTGCTATTGTTCTATTCTTGAAGTGAACAGTTTTCAATTGAGGACACTGTATCACTACAATACATCAGATAAACCTAGTTTTGTATAAATAACTTTCAGTTTCTGTTATCATTACTCTTCTGGTGTTCCTCAAATCATTTCCTGAATCATAGCAGTGGTTCCGCTTTGACTTTCATTCACTAAGTACAGTCATTTCATGGGATGAGATTTATTTTCCAAGAAATAAACACCCTTAATATGGTTAATAAAATTCGTAATTTGTTTCAATGGAAAGAGCAAAGGAATGATGTAATCTTAAAATCATATATCAGAGTTCATATTTTGCAGGCATTTCGTAGTATTTGGTTGATTTGAAGATCTTTCAACTATGACCACTAAAAAATTTAAAATGACGCAGAAATTAAAAATTTCTTTTTCTACTACACAGTCACAACGGCAGGGTCATAACTTGAGGATACAAAAATAGGAATCTCATAATATTAAAAAGCGGCTACTAAGATTTGGTCCAACTCAAGCCAATATTGCATAAACAGCTGTGTATGTATGAATGTAAATGTATTTATGTATATGAATAAATGCAATGTTCTTTAAAGAAAACCTGAATCAACTAAAAGAATTAAGTATCTTTTTTTGTACAGAAAAGTAAATATCTTATCTTAGGATGCTATGCCAGGCAAACAAATCAAATATGGATGTCCTTTTATTGATGTTTATTCATAATCTTTTATTTTTATCAAATTCTCCATTCAATACAATATGTTACACCAACGAATTTGATTTTTGACAATGGCACTCATTTATGAACCAGCTGCACTCAGTTTAGATTAAAGCTTTACATGTACTTACTTTCCTTTTTATAAAATCTCTCAACCTCAATATGTAACATTATGTTTCTACACAAAATTGACTTCAAATTTATTAATTTGTTACAAAAAAAGATAATGAAAAAAAATTCATGAAATAAATTTCAAAATAAATATTATATCAGCACATGTAAAGAAAATTTGAAAAGAGAATAAAAATTTGGTCCTAATTTGAATATGCAGATACCTAAAATGAGACTTTTTAAACATATTTTTTACTCTTTAGCTTAGTTGGTCAATCTATGGCAGGATTTTTTTTGGCATAGACTTTTACAGTCGCTGAACACAGCTAGAATCATGAGGCAGAGTGGTCCTCAACAGCTCAAGACACATTGTATCCTGCATACATATGCATGTGTAATTTAAAGCCTCTTAATTATAAGTTATATTCAATCCCCATTTAATCTATATTGTAAGCTCTGCACAGAGCTTACTAATACAAAAAGAGATTTTCTTATTTCAATATAAAAAAAAGTCAAGATAATAAAAGAAGGCAACTACATTATCTTTACTAAATATAACTTGCCAGTCAAGAACATAAGCTATGCAAATCATTTAGAATAAAAAGGACTGTGCTGCCATGTATTAAAACATTTAGATCCAATCATGAGAACATGGTTTACTCTCGTTTAAAAAAAAACAACAACAAAGTTCTTAATTCTACATGCATTAAACCACAATATAATAATAAATGTAACTTTATGCCCACAAGCTTAATTTGAAATAATCAGGCGCTCTAATGGATGTCATGAACGCAATCATTAATATCTTCATACTTAAGCATTACTAAGTTTCAATAAAATTGATTTTTTTTTTACTTATTAAAATGTTCAGAGATATTGAAAAAAAAAACCTTCCATACTGAAAAAATTTACAGAAATGCATTAGGCACATTTACACCAAAAATGTGTAATGTTCAAAACCCAATACATGTATTTATCACCATGACCAAACCATTTCAGAATATTTTTAACCATTGCACAAAATATTGACTTAAATGTGTGGACTCGAAAATAAAAATTATCTTTGGTTTGAACAAAACAAAACAAAACAAAAAAAAACACAAAAAAAAATCAAATTTGCATGTGAGACATAACTTTGTATAATGTCCAAAGGTGTTTTTGCAAGATAAACTCAAGGTGGGAGGTAGTGGATTAAACGAGTGTCTTTGTCAAGGAGGAAGAGAGATCCAAAAAAGTCTTATACTTTATACTTTTTTTTCATAGGAGTTCTGGAGGTTGGAAGATGATACTTTGATCATGGAGCCAAAAACTCAATATTTTAGTGACTTCATTAAAAAATCTCTATGGGGAAAAAAATTACTGAAATCAATTCAAGTTTTTCCTATTGCATACAAAATTTGCTTCTGACAAAATTTTTTCTTGCATGATTTGCACCTAAATGACAAGGGACTTTCTAAAGATCTTTTTTTTTTTTATTTTTATTCCATGAAATTGAAAGAATTTCATGTCGATTTTCAAAGAAAATGGTTTTGCAACCACTAAAACCTTTTTTTAAATGGTGTTCATGACTGATTCTAATTTTCATTAAGATATCCAAATGATTAAAATTTATGAATGTATATTTGTCTATTGCAAATGCTTTTCAAAATGCATTCAGTTAGAACAAAGGGAAAAAGAAAAAAAGTTTAATGTATCCCATTAAATGAGTGGGAAGAAAAAGAAAAGAATTTTTTATCATTAACATCATAACATATATATTTATCCTGGACATCAAGTCTTCTCTATGTGTAGCTTAAACGAACAATATGTACAGAATCTAAGTAAAGCAAGTTAAAAGATATTTTTCGGGGGGAAGAGTTTTGAAATGTACATTATTTTTGGAGTTATGATTAAACTACATGTATTTCCGTCAGCTTGGCAACTTATTACATACTTTTTTAGTTTATATTTATAATTGAGCACAAGGAACCTTATTATAATCCAAACACATTTACAAACTATTCATAAAGATGAGTTCTATGATACATTTCACACTATTTTTAAGTACTTGTGCATAACCTTTTCTTTATTTGCAATTGTACAGGTTCATTTATTTCTTTTCTCAGTGCATGAGTGGAACATTATGGTGCAAAGTCAGAAAAAGGCACTTGGAATAATTAAAAAAAAAAAAAACACAACAGACATATTGACAAAATTTAAGAAATATTAGTAAATACAGCAAAATTTTTAGCAATTATGAAAACTTTTGAGCTGAAGTTGAGTAGAGCACTATAGCTTTTTCACACAGTGGTCATACCATCCTCAAAAGGACAGAATAGCTTGAGAGTTTCAAAAATAATAGGGTGAATCTTAAAATTTACTAAATACGTCATACAGTAATCAAACCTGTAGTGGCAACCAAAGTTCACATTTCAAGATCTATGAGGCGTATGGAAACCATAGCTTCTATCAGTTCAACTACTTGATTCAAGTGGAGGAATTCCTGCTACAAATTGGTTTGTTTGTTTTTTTTTAAATACAGCTCAGTTTACTAAAAGTACTTATTTCTCATTATGAAATCATATTGATCCTCTTTTCCTACTCACAATATCAGAATTTAGTAGTCTGATTTTACTACACACCCATCTGCTCAGTTTATAAGGATATAAATGAATTTAAACTAAGTTATTAATGACCTTCTAAAAATAGATGTCAAATTCAAGCGATAATTAATTGATAAAATCAATGCCAAAATTATTAATAATATTAGGTATAAAAAAGAAAAGAAAAAAAATTCACGACTCTGCGCAAATGAAGATGGTCTAAAAATAATTAGAAAACTGCTGATGTTAAGAAGAGCCTTCGAAGTTAAAACAAGATTAGAGGCAAGAAGTTTCCTTTGGAATCGCCATAAATACACAACACTTAATTGAAAAAAAATTGATTACAGCAATGAAGTATTCATATCAAAATGAAATTAGCCTTTATTTTTCATCTCTCTCTCAATACGTAAATTCGCTAAACTTATCAAATTTGTGCCTTTTTGAAGAGAGACCTGGACTGACAGTGAATGTGAGGATGAGTAAGCTTCATCATTCATTTTTGCCACATGAAGAAATACACATAGTTTATAAATCCATGTAACATGAAGAAAGTGCACAATTTCTTGTATTTGATGCCATAGTTTAATTTCTTTTCTACACTACAATTACATTAGCTAGACATGGAGCAGTTCTGCAAGATGATAACAAAATTGGTGGCTTCAATAGACTTTCTTGTATTCCGTTGATTAAGTTCATATTGAAATGTGCAAAAAGGATAATAAAATGTTAAACTTCATAGAAAAATAAGTCTATACTTGGAAATACACAACTCAATCCTTCTTAGCAATTAGATTCAAGAAATATATTGTATGCATACATTTAATTCACCTAACTAACTTAAAACTGTAAATTACAAAAGGAATTAAGAATGAAAGAAAGGAATAAAAAATTTTTTTGTTGGAGTTATGGGTAGGGAGGGAAGGAAAATACACAAGTCAAATGAAGCCATGGTGCAGTTTAATTGACCTGGGGGTTGTTATGGTTGAGGGAGCCGTTGCTGATTGCCTGGTAGCCAGACTGACCTCGCAGACGCCTAAACACAGTGTAAATGCCACCAAAGATAATGAGGATCACTGGAATACCGAGACCAGCTGCAATAATAATTATTACTGTTGTGGATATAGAGTCTGCTGGAGGCTTACCATACCCAACTGATGAAGACCTGTGGACAAGAGAAAGTCATAACAGTTGAGTTGAGCTATAAAGGTAAGAATATGAAATCATTTTATTTAAAAGACATGGCAAGGTTTGGGTAAATTAAAAGCTAGTTTCCTAAACATATGTTGCATCATTGAGATACATGTTTTGGCAATATATTTAGACATTGATACAAAAAGCAATAAGTTAAGAATTTAAGTAGAACTACTTTCCTGTTATAACTGATTAAAATGATTGGCTTTGCACGCCCATCAACAGCCCAAAAAATAATTTCCATATCATAGTGTCTTGATAATGTTTGAATTAGGTTGAATCCTGCAATATATATTTTTTACACAATTTAATACCAACATGCTACTATAGAATTTGACTATAATGAAAGATGCGGGACTTCAAATTTATACCTTTAGATCAGAATTTTTTTAACAGATAAAGTACTGAGAAAAAAAATAAAAATCAGAGTTCATTTGAATTTAGGCATTATAATGAAGGTCTTGATGACCTTTTCCATCCCTCTATCTTTCCTCACATCAAATAAGTCAACTTATTTTGTGAATTAATGGTTTGTTTGTCAAAGTCATTAGTGAATGATATTTGCAAAATTAAAGGCCTAACTTACTTCAGATTTGCTAGAAAATCTTAGCTATGTGACACAAAGTGTCTAATCAGATACCAACTCTCTTTTTAGAGCTTTGTTTACTAAAAAAAAGAAAAGACGAGGGAGTTCTGCAAATATAAAAAAAAGTCTCGGATTTCAGGATTATCAACTTACCATACAGTATAATTATTCTTCAAGTAAAAGCCATCACCATTCAAACCAAAGGATATGTTGCTGGACCTGATAATGACATCATTACGATTCCACACATCACCAAAAAAGGCTTCAACAATGCTGCTCTTCACCATTGCTACTTCAGAATTCCTATCTTTTATGTCCACAATCTCATAGTGTTTGACTTTGGTGGCAGACTTGCGACCCCTGTCCTTACTGAGGTAGCTAACAGGCTTCCATTGAAGAAAACCTGTTTCCATTTGGTTACTTGGACATGACAGCCAGTTATTGATCTGGGGAAGTGACAGCAAAGAAAAAACAAACAAAAAATCATGAGGCACAGTAATTAAGTTCTTGATTTATTTCAAGTAAGTGCTCTGAGATCCCATTCTGTATAGCACAAAGACAGTGCATATATATATATATATATATATATATATATATATATATATATATATATATATATATATATATATATATACACACACATATCAATTAAGATTAAGTCTAGATCACTTACTGTAATTCGCTACACAAGTGTTTCAATGATTTTCATCTTTCCAGGCAAACAGTATTATTTTCAGTCCACATTTTTGATTAATGTGAACAGAACAATAAAGTAGTCCTCAACTGTGAAAGCTTTAAATAGTAGTAAAAGATGTTACCACAAATGTTCTGCTACACTTGTGTAATTGTGTTTCAAGTGGGGGACGAGGATGTTGTTCTCTTTAGGCATGACTGAGGGGTGCTCTGTTGCCGTCCCAACCTTATATGCTGGTTATTTCTTGGTTCAGGATTAATATTTGCTTCTTAGCCTTTGCAGTCCCGTAGGACATGCTTTTTTCTATGGGGACATGATGAAAAAATTTCTCTTCTTTTAATTAAAGTTGGCTTGGGTTTGAGGGCTTGAAACACAAGTGTTGTATGTCAGAACATTTGTAGTGTGATCTTTTACTACTACTATTATATATATATATATATATATATATATATATATATATATATATATACGAGTATATATAATTAAGCAAAACAGTGGGCATCAATGGGTAGCTCTTTTTTGTCTTTAAAAAAAAGTATGACGGAGGAAAAAAGCCTTGTTTCAGCAACATGAAAAAAGATAATAAAGAATCTAGAAACATTATTCTGTGCATGTAGGCTGTCTAGATCCTTGGAAAGCAGTGGTATCATGTTAGAAAAGAACCATGGATATAAATTCACTCTTTGGAGTGACATTGGTTTGGCAACAATGGTCTTGAAAGTTACTCCAAAGTGATTTGCAAGTTAGAGAAACATTCCAACAAGAAATGTGTTGAACGAGAAAATGACAACTATAGTCTATTTTATGAGAAAATTAAAAACCCACAAAAAAATGTTTTCCTCTTCATGATTGCCATTTAAAATAGATTTTTACATTTCATTTATGTTGTCTCGTATATTTTTATTTAATGAGTGCTTTGTGCAAGCTTAGTCCACCTTGAGAGCAGATCTTCATGTTTCAATAACAGCAAATTGAAGATAAAAAGTCCTTTACCAAGAGAAAATAGTAATTAATTGAAAAAAATTATCTTCTCATAAGATATTAATTTTATTCAACCTTTTAAATATATGTCAAGAAAATAGCTGATACTTTTAAAAGACAAAGAAAAATAAAGTAAGGAGAAATGTTAACAAACATGGATGAATTTAAAACTTGCAAAAACAGTTACTAAGATTTGACTATATCTTGCCAAAATTTAATAAAGGTGATTCTACCACATATTGTGGGCTTCATCACCGGAAAAGATGCGTGTGATAAACAGATAAAAAACATCATACAAACTTACAGTGAACACACCAGGACTGTACTCGTCATCAATTGACTGAGTCTCATCAATTGACATATTCTTATTCTTTGAGAGGCTCACAAGGACTGTTTCTAAGGCAAATCGAGACTTCGAGAAAGAAGGTGTGAAGTTGTCCAGGACAAAGTCAAACTGCGTTAAATTTGCTGTTCTTTCCAAAGCTGGCAACTCACTGGCACGACCATCTGCACCACTGACTAGAAACTGTAAAAAGATAAGCACTTCTATTACAAATAGACGTTAATTTTGTTCTAGTAAAAAAATATGTATATGTAGAGTATGCTTCTCGAATCTAATTATATTTAACAAATAATTCTTAACAGGGTTTTATGAACAAAGGAAAAAATAGGAATCAGTCTTTTTTACTATAAAACACTATGATGGCAGAGAAACTTTATCACATATCTAGTATTTCACACAAGTGTAGCACTTCCAGTATCAGAACTCTTCCTTAATTTGCATTGGAAAAAACTGTGTCATTGTTGATTCAAGATCTGAATTTGTCCTTTCTTTTCATCAAACACATTTTAACAGTGATGTACAGCTTGAGTGGACAAAAATGTCTAGCTTGCAAGAGAAAATTCTCCCAAGTTTAATATGAAAATATGTGTCACTGTGCAAAAAAAAAAAATTAATACTCCTCAAACTTCTATCTACTTCAAAGGGTTTATATATGGATTCATTTCATATCTAATGAATGAAAAATAATCCATGATAGATACAAGGTGAAATGACATTATTATCACATGTTGTATTCATAATTTTATGACATAACATGATAACACTAAAAAGATTTCCTTTTCATGATAAACTTTTAGTGTGTGTGTGTGTGTGTGTATATATATATATATATATATATATATATATATATATATATATATATATATATACAGTAAATTGAATAGAAAGAACTGTCATTTCATGATTTGAAAAACTTGTTATATAGCTGCAAAACCTTATTTACTGTTACACCTACATTACAGGACCTGAAAATTCCATTTAACTAACACCTTTTTATGCATCCAGTTTTTCTATCTCAGACTGAAGCAGACAAATATTCACTTACTGAAAAACTCAGGCTGCCATTATTTGATTCATTTGGGGAATGAAAATCTGAGGTTGAGTTGAAAACAAACTCATTGCTTCCACCACTCTTAAGAGGCAGTGTATCCCAGAAGAAATCAGTGAAGTTTCGGAAAATCCAATCTTTTAGCGTTAGTTCCTTATTGTTGAGATCAGCTGAATCTTGAGTATCATTGTATTCAATAAGCTGAGAACAGAAAGGATAAAAACGGTGTTTTAAAAAAGCGCTTCACATTAATATCGGAGGAGCTGAACAGCACAACAATTGCTATTATATTAAACTTTTTTTTGTAAAAATCACGTTTTAGATCCAGGTTTCAATTACTGTTGCTCAATTCTCTTTTAAATAAAGATAAAAACTGAGGATTAAGACACTTGAAATCAATTTGTGGTTCTGTATCTTTCAATTTGTGACCTGAAATCTGTACCATCTTAAGTTCAATTATAGTCTAAAACAATTATGTTTCAGATAAATTCTTCAAAACCATCATTTTCTTAGTTGGTTCTTTTTTAAATATAACTCCATCTTTGCATCATCCTACTTATAAAGCTGTTACACTAGTTTAATAAACAATCATTGTGCAACTAACAAAATGTTCTTGTTACCCCATCTGTAGATCTGACATTATCCTTGGAAAATATGACAATTAACTCCAATTAATTGCACAATGCCTAACAATTTACAGGACCTATTTTGATGTTACGCTACAATATTTCACAGGCCACCTTTATAAACAAATAAGCTTGCCAGAGAAAGAGCATGTCTGAGCCTATGCCCTTCCCCAACATTTCTCTTAGTTCTTTAATAATACTGTCGTCAAAGACACTAATAATATGAATTGTCACATTCATCACGTTCATCTTTGACCTTCTTTATCAAATTCCTTGAGACAACTTGGCACTGTAAAAAAGAATCATCAAAGTTATCAAATTTGGTTCTTTCGCTCACCTTCTCTTGCAGTTTTTTTGTTTTTTCACTTGAATAATGGAGTTGTGTTAAAAAAAAATCTGCTTTTTCTTTCTTTTTCTTTTTTTTCTTTATTCAAACTTTTAACTCCACTTGAATATAAACTAAGAAATAGCTTACCCTTGTAAAAGCAACAGCATACATGTAGTTTACTTTCAACCCTTCAGCTTTCTTAAAAGATATGGAATTTTCCAAACTTTGATTCATTAACTTGTCCCAATTGAACATGAGGTCAGAATCAGCTCCAGTTGCTCTGGCCAATACAATGCTGGGTATACCAATAGTGCTGAAGATATAATACAGATTATCATGCTCTTTTGTAGATGCTTTGGTATACACTACATTGTTACCAAGGCTTCGAGCAATTTGACAACTGCTTGGATAATCTTTGCAGTTTGGCCAAAAGGTAGTCTCAAGCTGTGTGAAAGAATGATAAAAGAGAGGAAATATTAGTCATACATCATGATTAAATGCATTCATTCTAAAGGGGCCTAATATCAAACTCAAAACAGAAAGTTATTCATATCAAAGTACTAAGCATTTGACACTTAAACTTAAACATTTGGTTTGAGGCTATAGTTGTTATTTCTTATACAACAGCCAGTAACCTTCCTTGTCTGACCCAATACTATGTTACAGTAAGCAGAGGTTTGCTGTAGTTGATTTAAAGAGTAGAGTAGCTGCTGTCTTCTCTTGCATTTTGGGCCATTGGAATAAAACATGTCGGCAAAATTCACAGTACTGTATAAGCATCTCAAAGTTAACAGAGGGGAGGACATTTTATTTGGGTCTGGATAAAAATTTGGTGGCACTAGCAGTGTTCTGATGTTCTTTTGACTAAGGCAATGAAAAATTTTTTACATGTTTCTTTTTTTTCTGGAATGAATTTTTGTCATGATAAACCATTCTCCCTTTCTTCTTAGTATATTTTATTAAACATTGCTGTCTGGTGTTTGGTTGAAATCTGGCTTTTTTTAGTTTGAACCTATTGATCATGATGGATATGTACAAAACAGCTTTTTTTTTTCTGTGTATGGGATTATAATTGGGGCAGGCAAAGAAACTCTTGAAAAAAATATATATACATAACAAATGAAGGCAGGCAATGAGCTTCGTAGATATGAATAAATGTCGAAATGTCGTGTGACCTAAAAAAGTTTAAGGCACGATAAATATTTGCTAACTTCCGCTGCATATGATACAAATGTGCATTTTTTATTATAGATTATTAGGTGTAAAACACAATTGCATAAAACTCAATGCCAATGTTGTTAAGCTATTTATAATGATATAAACTTGAACAATAATAAAAAAAAAAGTTTAAAAGATTTATAATTTCAACATTTCTCAAAGAACTCAGAAATGTAAACCCTGATGATTAAATGTTGCATGTTTCAGCAAAAAAAAGCAACAAAAAATTTTAGTTGAATTTTGATTCTCATAATTTCAAACGATGCCATCCTTAAAAATCTTACTAGTAAATGACACGAAAATTGGTTTATGTTGGCCTAACCTTGCACATTAAATATTTTAGAAAGGAGATGTGCAGTAAGGCATATTCACTTCCTCTGCTTATAAAAAGAGCATTTATAATTAATACATACTCAACAATAAATAAAAAATAGAAGGAGAAAAAGAAGAGTGCACGAGAGAGAGAGAAAGATGGGGAGAAAAAAATGGGTAAATGAGAAAGAGAGGTGAGAGAGAGAGAGAGTAAACATCTATCAAACCTTAGTTTGAGGAGCATAAGCTTATGAACCAATCATTCACAACAAAATCCATCATTAAAATGAAATATTAGTGCCAGGTTTTCTTTCCTATCATCTTCATTGAAGTAACAAATTTCTTTTAGTGAATCTGATTAAAAATTGACCCAAACATCATTCAAGAAAAATGTTAAAATCTTCTCTGTTCCCTGAAATTATCAGTTACCAAACCTCAAAATTATTTGGACAAAGATAGCATAGTCTCCGAAGCTTGAAGTAAAATGAATGGTGTGATGACACAGTTGCCAAACTTCGTTCTAGTGTAAGTCGTGTAAGTTGGAGTGCAAAAAAATAGATAGACATCTAGTCAACTAAAAGCCTAGATTCTAAGCAAAATATTAACCTTGAACCTTGAACCTTGAAATGTTCGATGTTGTAGACCTTTCGATCTTTTCATCGGTCGAAATTGTATAGTCCTAGTACTAATGGCATGCGTGGCATAGACAATGTTCCACATATAGTACCGGGCCTTCTCAATTGTCCTAAGAAGCACATTGGGAGTTGTACAGAGAGGGGTGATTCTCCCAGTGCTTGTCCAATCGATTCTTGAAGCAGTTCACAGTTGGTGCCGTCACAACACTCTCTGGTAAGCTGTTCCAGTCATTTACCACTTGGTGAGAGAAACTGTTGTTGCGTAGGTTCAGCCTGCAGCGATGTTTGTTTATTTTCAGGCTGTTTCCTCTGGTGTCCCGAGTTTTCTCGATATCAAAGTGCGGGCGATCAGTATCGTATACGCCATGGATGTATTTCCACAAGTCTATCATGTCACCTTGTTTGCGGCGGAATTCCAGGCTCGGAAGTCTCAGGGTTGCCAGGCGCTCTGGGTACGGTTTATCTTGGATGGATGCTAGGAGTTTAGTGGCACGGCGTTGAACATCTTCCACATCACTACAGAGGGTTTTATGCTGTGGTTGCCAGACTGAGTGGCCGTATTCCAGGAGAGGTCTCATCAGGCTTTTGTATAGACATACAAGGAGGCCATCTGTGAGAAAATCAAAGGTGCGTCTGATAATCCCTACAACTTTGATGACTTTCGCTGTGCTTCTTATGACATGTTCTTTAAAACTGAGGGCGTTGTCCACATAGACACCTAGGTCCCTCCACAACATGCTCCTCCAAAACGATTTCATGTTCCTCCCCGTTGTCCTTTCCTTTCATTGTGTATTTGGTTCCAGATTTCTTTGATCCAAGCTTCAGGACACTACATTTCTGTGGATGGAATCGTAAAAGCCAATCATTTGACCATTGTTGTAGGCGATTTAGATCTTCTTGCATGGCTGTGGTGGCTGCCTCATCATCGCTTCTGGTGAAAAGCTTAGTGTCGTCAGCAAATAGTTTGACGTTGCTTGTGCAGACATCTGGCAGGTCGTTGATGTACATCACGAATAGCATTGGTCCGACCACGCTGCCCTGAGGGATGCCACTTGTTACCGGAGCTGGCTGAGACGAGGTTCCATTAACTAGCACTCTCTGTTCTCTTTCTGACAGAAATGCCTGGATCCATTCCAAAACTTTGCCCTGAATGCCATGCGCTGATAGCTTTGCGAGGAGTCGTTGATGAGGTACGAAATCAAACGCCTTCATGAAATCTATGTAGATTATATCAATGCTTCCTCCTTCATCCAGAATCTCAGTCCAAGCATCCATGACATCTAATAGTTGGGTGACACAAGATCTTCCCTTTGTGAATCCATGCTGTTGTCTGCTTATCAATTTATTCACCTGGAGGTGCTCAATCACATGCTCTCTGATGATCTTCTCCATAAGTTTGCACAATATGCAGGTGAGACTGACTGGTCGATAATTTCCAGGTTCTAGTTTGCTTCCTTTCTTATAGATTGGTGACACAGAGGCTGATCTCCAGTCCTGGGGGATTTGTCCTGATGCTAAGGATTTGCGGAATATTAATGTTATAGGCTGGGTAAGGGCATCTGCTAGTAGAAGGGGTGTGATCCCATCAGGGCCAGCTGCTTTCTTGGTGTTCAGGGACTTCAGAAGTTTAGTAACAGAGTCTTCCAGGATCTCAATATCTTCGAGGGCATGGTCGTAAGTGCAGGATGGTGGGTCAGGCATCTGATCTTTATCTTCACATGTGAACACACTTTGAAAGAAGGAGTTTAGAGTCTCTGCTTTTTCCTGATCTGAACTTGTCCGTGTTCCATCTTCCTTCTTCAGATCTCCAATGCCTGATCTCACAGTGGTCTTTGATTTCACATAGCTCCAGAAAGCTTTTGGGTTTTTCTTACAGTCTGCTGCTACTGTTTTCTCCAATCTTTTCTTTGCCTGTCTGCAATCTTTTGCTGCTTTGTTTCTTGCTCTGATGCAGGCTGTATAGTCTAGGTCGTCTTTGGTCTGCTGCCACTTGCGGAACAATTGGTGCTTCTTCCTTACTGATGTTAAAGTGCCTCGGTCCATCCATTTGTTTCTCTGATGTCGACCTTTTGTGGTTCTAGGTGTGGAGGCCACTGTGATTTTCTCGAGTTTGCAGCGGAAAGTCTTCTACATATCTTCTATTGGTTTCTCTCCAAGTTCCTTGTTCCAATCCACTGCTTGAAGGTCTTCTCGAATCTTGTTGAAGTCTGCTTTATGGAAATTTAGGCGAGATTCTTTCCGTACCAATGAGCGCTTACAGTTGAGATTTACTAGAAGTGTAAAGTGGTCGCTTTTCCCTATTGCCGGCGCTACCGTTATGTCCTGTACTAGGTCTTCGGCATTTGAGAACACCAGATCGAGAATGTTGGACTTCTCTCCTTCCCTGTATCTGGTAGGTACAGTCTGGTGCTGAATGAGGAAGGCATCTTTAGTGGCATTCAAAAACTTTGTGACGGGGTGATCCAGACCAGCTCCACTCTCACCTTGCCTCCAGTTGATGGTGGGGAAGTTAAAGTCACCCATGATGATAAGGTTGGAACGCTGTTGTTCAGTAGCTTTGGATAACAGGGACAGAAACTTGTCATTCTTGTTGTTTTCTTGAGTGCTGCCTGGACTGCGGTACACAAGTCCAACCACCAGTGATAAACCATCTGACGTTTTTCAGTCCACAAAGACGGATTCCAGGAAGTCGCAATTTAGGTGTTCACAGACTGATGGCTTGAGATCACGATGGGCGTAGAGGCATATGCCTCGGTTTCTTTCTGTTTCGAGGGTGTGGAACATTTCATAACCTTCAATGGTCAGTTCGCATTCTTGTAGCTGGTACATACAGTTTTTGGGTTTTAGCTCGTTGAGTCCAATGATAGCTGGTTTTAGCAACTCAACTAATGTTAAAAGTTCCGCCTTCTTGGTTCGGAATGTATCAACATTGCTGTACATTCACAGAAGATTTTGATTATGAGAAGAAAATTCAACGAACTTATGTACAGTTTTGCTTCCTTTGGTCTCATTACTGCTCTTGGACTTAGATCCTGTTGCTTTCCTTGAGTGTTCACACTTGCTTAGTGAGGAAAAATTGTTACAACTATTTACATCTCTCCCATGACCTTGGTTTATTCCTTTCTCTCCCCCTCTCTTGGACCCTTGTCCACCATATACTTCCCAATGTTTATCACTTGCCCTTTCCTCCATATCCAAATTGCATGCTCGTCCCCCTCGTTTTTTGAAATCGCCCTTTTTTCCTTCATCTGTTGGAACAGTGCTTTGTCTTCTTCCCTTTCCTTTGGGGTCATGTCCATTCTCATTGATACTTTGCTAATGAGAGTAGTGTCTTCATCTTCACTCACTTTTTCTTTCCTTGTTCTGTGGAAGCTTCCCAAAGTTTCGTCCCTAGCAGCTTCTGAAGCGAAAGTGAGCCTCAATGGCCTTGCCCTTTTTCCTTTTCCCATCTCAATTGCAGCTGCTTGGTTCATTGTGGGCAGATTTCTGAGACGTCTTGTATCTATGGGTTTGTGGGACACCTTGATCTCTCTGAGTATATCCTCGATCCCCTCAAGATCTTTCATTTTTCCAGCTTCTTTCTCAGTTGTGTCTTCTTCTCAGCTGAAGATTATCAAGTTGGTCTTTCTTTTCATGCCCTCCTCCAGCTCTCTTTCCATCTTTCTTTTCTCCTCCCCAACGATTTTGAGGACCATTTCTTTGCTGACGTCTCTTTGTTCCATTGTCTTTTTTTCTACAATCGTTTTGATCTCCTTATTTTGGTCTCTGGTGATGCTTCTGACCGCGTCGATCATTTTGTCCGTGAATTCCCCATCTTGACTGTTGGTGATTTTTTCATCCACCTCCCCCACTTTCGTTTTGAGTTGGTCAACCTCAGTCTCCAGCTTGAGTATCCCTCCAAGCAACCTTGAAGCCGCTTTGTTACAAGATTTGGAGCAGTAGTAGTGGAGTAAAGCACATGGCTTGTCCGCATCCCTCCTTAGTATCTGGTACGTGGCATCGTCAATTTTTTAACAGGTGGTGTGGAACCATGTATCACATAACTCACACTGTAGTGAGTTTTCATCATCTCTGCATTCATTTGCACATGTGCCGCAGAATTCAGGTGGTGTATCTTGCGAGTCGGAGTTATTCACCCCATTTGTCTTGGCGTCTTGTGCTCTTGGTTTGGGAGTTGATGATCTCGATTTGCTGTCGGTCCTTTGTTTTTGGCTACTAATGTTAGGTTTTTGCTTCCCTTCTTGTCCTGTGGTTTTCTTTGGGTCCAGCGCTTCGGAGTGTGGACTGTGGGGTCCTCACCGCTGTTTGATTTGCTAAGGCTCCTTGTGATTGTGTTGCTCATGTTTCTGCCTGTTGCTTGATCACTGGTTGATTGTATGCTCTTTAGTTTGTCTTTGGCAATGAGTTTATTTCCGATGTGGGTCTTGATTCCAGCACATTATTGCACTGAATCTATAAGAATAAATCCACCCTGAGTTGGGAGATCAGGACCATCAGCTTCAGACCAGTTTGCAGTTCTGAACTTCTTAGCAGATGCACAAGGATATAGATCTAGAGTTGAATTGTCCTCTACAACTATGCCATCGAGATTAGATGATTTTGAATCTAGATCTAGATCTATGTCTGGCTAAGTAATAATGTTATCTAGAAAATGTGAACATTAATCACGACTCAACTTTTAAGACGTCTCCATGATCTAGTCACATGATAAATCGTAAAGATTTTTGTTAAGTTTGGTTGTCCATAGAAAATTCTTCAGTACTTGAGTAAATTTATAGATCTAGATCTAGATCTAGGCTTTTAACCTAAAATCTATAAATTTAAAAATTATTCATTCGAACTCTCTCAGTCTCAAGTCTATAATAAAAAGTACTAGGCACTTACCTTTCTTTTAATTGCCGCACTGCCTGACAAGATGACCAAAATGGTTGCACACGTTTTAAAGACCTTTACTGTTGAGATTTTCGATTCAACCATGATTTTTATTTCTACTTCTGGTGTATTTTAGACCTAGACTTAGCTCTTGAATTAGTCTAAAATATGGGTCTATAAAGCGATAAAAGGTTGGCGATGAAAGGCCAGCCTAACTATCTTGTAAAAATGATCCTGTACAATTTTTAATGTCCAGTACCTAAATCATTTGATTTTGCGATGAACAAAATATGTTAAGTTTTTTATTTGACTCTAGATCTAGATCTAGACTAGTTGGTAGACACGGGATCTTACAATGTTGATAACTTTATAAAGGCGGTCATATGATCGCATCACGTGATCTGAAATAAAGAAATACGATACTGGCTATTACATAGGTAATGGTATATAAAGTACACTTTTTTCCCCCAGAAGAAACAATAACGACTGACCACTAATTTGGCATGAACTCCGAACTGTCGGGATTTTTAAAATAACATCCTCAGACCTAGATATGCGTAAAATGCAGACAGGTATCAGCGCTTTCAATAGTGAATGGAATAAACAGGGAATTTTTTTTAAAGCTACCTTGGTTTTTTAATGAAGGGCTAAATCTATATCTGATCTAAACATGTATAATTAAATAATTAAATAAACAAAAAGCACTAATGAATGTTTAAAATAGTAAATATCTTTGAACTATGATATAGAGCCAACCATTTTTTTTCCTTTTGGTCTTTACAGAAAAGATTTTTTTTTCAACAACATTATAACAATTGATTTTGGTAGTGCATGGATAGCAATGATCTTATTAGGAACGTAATATGTCTCTGATGAGAAGTGACACCAGTGCACTCGTCATGAAGTTTAGCGTGCTGGCTATTTAAATGGCAAGTTTTCAGAACATTTGATGAATTTGAATAATTTTCAGTTCATAAAATAAGAGGCGTGCAGCTGCTGGGGAAAGGAAAATGTAATAGGAAAAAGAATGTGGAAAGTAGGGAACCCGGAATGCTTCTCTAATAAGGGGGGGGGGGGGGAAACACCCCCTCCCCCCACTCAAAGAACGTTTTGTGTACCGTACGCTTGGGTGAACTTCATGGTGTATCCTCCAAGGAATAATGCACACATATTCTGTTCAGGCATGTGGCATGGCTAATTGAATTGATATATGTCTAATAACTGCGTGTTAGGTAACAGAACAAAATATTCAAATTTATATATATTCACTTTTTGTCTTGGCAAATAGATTTGACATTGTGTTCACCAATCTCTACTCAAAATTAAAATTAAGTACAAGAAATGATTATTAATCAGTGTTTTTCAGGTTTCAAAATGCATCCTAATAGAATTAAAACTTGTCAGAAATACAAAAAGGATTATTTTTTAGTCTTTGTGAAAGCCTAATGGGAACTAAAGCAGAGACTTGAGTTTGGGAAACCTTCACTTTATCTATTACTTTAAAATTGTCCAACTTGAATTTTAAAATGAAATTGTATAATTATAGCCTAAACTTGTACAACCAAGTTACAATCATAGGAAAAAAAGATTTTTTTTAACAATTTGTCAATTTGCACAGCTATCTGGAGCAACGTGTTCTTAAAAAAAAAAAGCATGGACATTAGGTATTCTTTGTAATACAATCGTCCGCTTTTTCTTTTTTTTTTATTATTTGTTTTTCTTTGTTACATTATTCAAATTTTATTTCCAAATCAACAACGGAATTAAACTCAAGCACATCAAGTAAATAAAAAGTTGGTAAAAGAGAATTTAAAAAGATAATAGAAAACGGCCATGTTAACAGCAAAAATGCGCGACATCCAATGTCAAGGTTTTATGATTGAACTAGGATTATTTACTGATTGAGATCGTTTCGGGATCAACTGCAGCAGAATCTTGAGACAAGAAGACAAAGAGGTTGGATCTAGTTTTTGAGTTGACTGATCATAAAACCCAAACGATGGCATTGCTTTGTAGTTCTTTTACACGCTGGACTAGATAAGGCCAAGATATAGGCGTACAAAGTATGCGCGACACTGGCACGTAGGCAGGCGGATGAGGAAGAGAGCGGTAGTACAAGTCCTGCCGCAGGTTTTGTTCTTTCTAAGCCGAATGGCGAGCATACCAGAGACTTAGCATCATCTTGCAGTGCTCTGCCAACGCTTTCCCTTCCCCTAGCTTCACTACAGCCCAGCCCCACGGCATGGGGCAACCATAATCGCCTCGCCCAGCCTTCACGCACAGAAAGCATGTCTGTCATGTCCTTACGTATGCACAGAGAATAATTTATAATTATTCTCCTCTGCTATTGAGGAGCTAGATAACAGTCTTCAGAGAAGAAACCCCCCCATTTAGTAAGTTTTTCAAGATTCCCAGGTCTCTCTCTCTCTCTCTCTCTCTCTCTCTCTCTCTCTCTCTCTCTCTCTCTCTCTCTCTCTCTCTCTCTCTCTCTCTCTCTCTCTCTCTCTCTCTCTCTCTCTCTCTCTTTTTTTTTTTTTCTCAGTGACGGGATTCGAACTTACACCTTCGCTATAGTTAGAGTATTTTTAATCCTTATGAAGAAATCTGTTATTTCTTCTGCCCCACATCTATCGGGAACTGTTTTTGGCTATTTCAGTCAGTACCTCAGAGCTTTTGTTCTTTTTTTTTTTTTTTTTTTACCATATTGAGAGTTTAGTCAGAAGGTCGTAGACTGATGATCCTATGAATCCTCTAGCACCAACCTCAACGGGCATCACCACGGCTTTGTACCCAGTATCTTCTAGCTCTTTGATCAGATCCAGGTTATTCTCTCTTTTGTAGATGTGGGCCTCTTCAATTCTGTTTTCGTATGGAATTGTCAGCTCTACCATGATCAGTATTGTTGTGTTGAAGTTGAAAGGATCGCGATGTCAGGCCTTAGTCCTGTTTCTTTGATTATATTGGGGTGATTGTCCTATTCTGGAAGGTCTGCTGAAACATCCTAGTCGTCACAGCCGTCTAGTAGGGATTTTCTCAGGTGTGGGCTTCTCACCGATCTTCCGTGCCATGACTTAGCGCCTCCCTCTGTTGTGAGTATCAATGCATTAGTTTTAATAAAAGGAAGGGCAGTCTCTCATTTAGCTGTGCCTATGATTGTGGCAAGTTCCTGAAGGACTCTATTATGCCTCCATGTGTATCGCCCTCTGGAATCTTCAGTGAGCCGTGTTTATTGATGACCATGTCTCTTCTCTCTTTCCCTTCTGCATTTGATCACCACTGTGCTGTTGTTGACCCCAGTTCTTTGCGGTCAGTTTGAGTTTGCCCAACCACTTCTTTAATCTTAAAGCACTATTTGGCTTGGTCTACGGCTTCGACAACTTTTCATTTCCAACCCGTCTTTATAGTCGCTTGTACTGTCTTCACAACCGGGTCCTCGGAATCCTCTGACGTAAGGAGTAGTCTGGCTTTGCCACATTTATATTCCTCCAAAATGTATTTTAGTGGGGGTCTCAGCTTTGGAGCACATGGCCACATCTGTGAGACCCAAAACTTTTCCTAACTACTCTGTAAAAATCTAGATGGAGGATAGGCAAGGTTATCCAAACGATAAAAAAGCACACACATACACACAAACACACACACACACACACATATATATATATATATATATATATATATAACTTAAAATTAACAAGCTGTCATGCAGTGCCTGCTAGTGCTACCATAAAACTAGATTCTAACATAAATATCGCGCCTAAGATAATGGTAATTGCAGAGACCAAATTCTCAGTAAAATTAGTCCTGTTCATAATTGTTTCCTGCTCCAGTGAAAAAATAGGTCTGATAATATATGATTTTATTATATTCCTCTGTTTTCATACCCAAAATTACTAAAAGCATCAACAGCAGATTTGAAGGCAGATTTTAATCATAGTTACTTTTTCCATTTTAAAAAAATTATCAGACATATTTTTTCACTGAAGCAGGAAACAATTATGAACAGGACTAATTTTATTGAGAATTTGGTCTCTGCAATTACCATTATCTTAGGCGCGATATTTATGTTAGAATCTAGTTTTATGGTAGCACTAGCAGGCACTGCATGACAGCTTGTTAATTTTAAGTTAAACCTACACAGACAATGTGGATTTACAACACGTAAAAGAAATATACACAGTTATGTTTTTAGACCTTTATGTGTCAATCACGTTCGTATTCATTTGCACTAACTTCATGTTGTGGAGTTTTCTACCACTTGGAGCAAGCAGTTGACAAGCTGAAATACATCAACTTTCATTTTAGAAATAATTCGAGCAGGTGCTATGACAAATTCACATACAACAACAAAACCCATGAATTTGCCAATGTCGCGTAAAATTAAAATCCTTGGTTCCTTGCCAAATGAATTTCACTCTTGGTTTAGTACTATCGATTCCTTTAATGGCTAGTGTCTGAAATGCTTTCGGATAATAAATATATCTTATATAAATCTTTATTTTGCTGTGATCAAATTTTGTCGTGCCTTAACTATTCGACGACTACTTTGGCTTCTACAGTATTTCAGTTTATGAGATTTCAAGGACGTAAATAGTAGAGACTAGTAATGAAATTTATCAGGCCAAAGATTTCACTAAAATTTTTTTAAAATCTAGAAAATATTTGAAAGAGTTTGTTTGTATACGTTTTCATTATTATGAAACATTTTATGAACACAGCCTTAATAATCTCGAAATTGGACGATTTTTCTACCTTCAGTTCATAACAACTGACGTTCTTGCATTTTTTACATTTGAAATTGGTATATATCTTAGTTCATATCTATTTACACCATGCTACAATATAAGTAGGCCTTATGGACTCTTTTTATATTCACGCTTGTGAAGTTTGAAAAAAAATTTAAAGCCATTTATTTAAATTTTGCTTAGAGTGATGTTTTGGTAAACAATTTTGATAAGTTAGACATTTCACAGAGTAAATTAACAAGTAGGTTAAAACAGCGTGCATGGATATTTTTATTGAAGTTGTATATCACTCAAAGCTTATCTCCGTCAACTGCTGAGCGTTAGTATACGCTACCTTAACTCAATGTAAAACTCTATTTCATTTTAACTGATTAGTCAAGAAAATCTAAAGCAAAATACCTAATTTTAATTCGAGTGAGTCAGTGGTAAAATCCATAATGTTAAAAAAATAACTTCAAGTAAACATGGTTCTATGGGCATTTCATTTTACTCACAGAAACTGTTAACTTTGACCTTATTTTGAAAAGCCTTGTTGGCCTTTCATCGCAATGTATGTGCGTGTTTCGTTTTCGACATATCTCTCTCTCTCTCTCTCTCTCTCTCTCTCTCTCTCTCTCTCTCTCTCTCTCTCTCTCTCTCTCTCTCTCTCTCTCTCTCTCTCTTCTCTTCTCTTCTCTTCTCTCTCTCTCTCTCTCTCTCTCTCTCTCTCTCTCTCTCTCTCTCTCTCTCTCTCTCTCTCTCTCTCCCCTCTCTCCACCTCTCTTTTAGGTAAATCATTTCTTTTGCCATCTTATCTACTTAACTTATGACTTAGGGCCTTCCGCGTCTCAGTCGTCCGACGGGGCGCTTCGGCAGCTTTTCGGATTCTCGTCGACAGTTCTCTCCATTGCTGTCTGTTCTGGGCGATGCATCTTAGGTGTTCGAGGTCTTCCCTAGTTGTGAGTTGTAGTGTGTTTTCTTGTAGTCTTGATAGGTCTTTGTTGAGGACGACTGGTAGTGTTGTTAAAGGGCGGCCCCGAAACTTTTTCCGTGTGTGGCGAAATAGCTGTTCATTGATTTATTAGCAGGTATTTCAATATTTCTTCTAAGTATGTGCCCGAAAAGGCGCCACCTGTTCTCAAGTATATAAATAGAAAGGGGGTGTTCCTCGCACTTGTTGTAAAGAGATGAATTTGTGATTTTAACGGGGTATTTGATGTTGAGAACTTTCCTTAGCTGTTTACGATGAAATGCATTTAATTTTTCTTCTTCAGATTTTGTCAGTGCCCAGGTGCCGCAGTTGTAGACAAGTATTGATTTTACGAGCGACCTGTATAATTTCAGCTTGGTCTTTCTTTTAATCTTATCTCCTTTGATCCAGACATATAGAAGCTTTGTCAGTGCTGCATTGGATAGTCGTTTCCTCCTCTCAACGTCTTCTTCGTCGCCTATGAGAGTTCCAACTTTTTTTGTATTTTTATACTCTGTTCCAGCTCTTGACAACGTTGTAAACTCTGTCTTATCTATATTGACCAGTAGATTGTATTTATGTAAGATGTTTTGTACTTCTTCCGTATCGACGAAATTCAGACCAACAAAATCTACGTCGTCAGCGTATGCAATCTCTGTAGGTAGAGTCTTTTCCAGTTCATTGGTCGGTCGTGGCAAGATGGTTCTTACTTCTTTCAGGGCATTCTCTAAATATACTGAAAACAATACGGGGCTAAGACTGTCTCCTTGCGGGGTGCCTATGTTGCTCACAAAGGGTCTTTCCTTTGTTGCACCATTGATCCTAGTGTTAATGACTGTATCGCTTAAGAGAAAACGTATTATTCTCAGCTCATCTTCTTCAACTATGCGTTCTATTATATCAAGCAAAATTTGTCTATCTATTGTGTCGAAGGCTGCTGACATGTCAATCCCTGTGATTTTGATCTCGACATCCTCTTTCTTAGCCTTGGCTGCCAGCCATTTATGCGTCCATGCGACGTCGGACGTGCTTCTTTCAGGCCGAAAGCCACTTTGGCTGTGAGATAGATATTCTTCAATGTTCGGTCTTATTCTGTGAAGAGTTATGATTGAAAGAGCCTTTCTGATGGTGTTAAGTAGAGTAATAGGCCTTAAGTTTTTAGGTGGACCTTTCGGCTTGCCTGGTTTGGGTATTGCAATTAATTCTCCTGAGTTGATGTTGATTGTTTCGTGTTCTTCAAACACCCTGTTTAATATGTTTGCGATACTTTTATGTAGTAGTGGTGTTCCATATTTGAGGAGCTCTCCACTTATTTCGTCTCCTCCTGGAGCTCTGTTGTTTTTTAAACTTTCTAAGCTTTTTCTCACTTCCTCCGATGTGAATGGTTTATTCAGTTTCCTAGGTATGCCTTGAAACGATGCTATACTTGCTAGGTCTTTGTTTTGAAATTTTTCTTTAAAAAAGTCCGCTACTATTTCTAAAGTTTGATTAGGATTGATGACGAGCTTTCCTGACGAGTCTTCCACTGACGGATTTTCATAATGTTTTTGATTAAGCAGCTTGACTGCTTTGAACATAGCATTATCTGAGTTTGCCTCATTTATCTTCTGTACTTTTTTCTCCAGTTCTTCATTTCTTTGTTCAAGGATCGTTTTCCGAATCGTGTGTAGTACCCTATTTCTTTCATTTCTTAATTTTATCTTTCTTTCTTCGTTATCGGTGTTTTGAATTTGTAGCCTAAGGTCTTTTTGTCTGTTCGATAGCTCAGAAATAGTATCATTCGCGGTGCGTTTTTGTTTGTTACACGTATTTACTCCAGCACTTGCTTTGGCTGACTCTTTAATCGCCTGCTGTACGTTTGTCCATGAATCGCTCACTGTGCTGTTGTTGTTGTCTTGCTCAATTGTTGTCAGCCGCTCATTGAGACCTGTTTTATATTGGTCTAGGCACACTTTGCTGCTAGTTAGGTTGGCTAAGTTTATTTTTGGGGTCTTTGGTGTGTTCTTTTTTGTGTGCCAGAGCTTGCCTTTTTCAAATTTAAAGGTTGATTTAACTAGGCGGTGGTCGCTGTTTGTTAAGGTCCCCGCGTATGATCTTGCGTTCGTTAATAAATGTTTATGTCGCTTTTGACAAATTATGAAGTCAATTTGGTTAAATATTGAGACGACCTTTCCTGTGTCTTTGTCCTTAAATTGCCCTGTCCATGTTGTTATATGCCTGGATGGGTGGTTAAATGCACTATTCGTAATGAAGTAGTCTCTATCTTCACATAACTCTAACAATTTCTCGCCATTGTTGTTTCTTTTTCCTTTTGAAAAACTTCCTATGCACGTATCTTATCTACTCCATTCTTTTTCATCTTACCTCGTACCAACATCGACTTTTTTCTACAGTTTTTATAAAACTGCAAGACTAGACATCTTGTTCATAAAAAAAAAAACAGAATTGGCAAGGCCATATCATAAGAGTAGATGTCAAAAGGGTGACATCTAAATTTTACTTGTTTTATCTTTTATCATTCAATTTAACAATTACAAGTAAGCAAAACATAATAACACAAACTAGAAAATCAAACGTTCTAAAAGTGGAGGTAATGGTTTTTCTTCCTGACTCTGTTGGCAATTTTAGGAAAGTGCACCACTCTATGCATTTTAGGCGATACAGTGGAAGTGTCCTCTTGATTATTTCGCTCCAGCTTGTCTAGAATATCCTTCCGCCTGATCATCAACAGAGCATCCCGCAGATCTTTGGCGCAAGCCCGGGTGTGCCAGCGGCGCCAGCGGGTCAAGGCTTGCTGAGCCTGCTCATCCGTGTTGCGCAGGAATCGGGACGTGATGTCGTCTATGTCTGAGGCAATCGTCTCCTGACCACGGATGGGGTAGAACGGAAGCGCGCGGTACAATCGCGCCCAGTCGCCGTCGATCTCCTGAGCTACTTTCCGACAGAACTTATCGAAGCGGTCTGAATCAAGAAACATTTTTAGAAACATGATCATTTAACTGCACGAATAATCTTTGTCTTTCTATTCAAAGACACTTTTCAACATTCATATTTATCCGTCTTTTTAAATTATTTATTTTCAGCTTTTTGTAAAGTTTGTTTATGGATTGGTAGAATTCTCTTCGCCTCCCCCACCTCCTAAATGCCATTTGTAGATAATTTCTATAAAGAAAAAAAAACCCTACGAATTTCTATCATTAATGCAAATTATGTAAGAATTTTCCCCTTCTAACGCCAACTTTTCAGAGTTAAAATGGCTTCCTTCTAACAAACCAATCTGAAATCAGAGATTGTATTTCACCTTTTTGTTTGTTAGAAGGCTGAGTGTATTTTGAATGCAATGGCATATTGTGGAAAATCTTTTTCAGCGTTTCTGGCGTCGTCTTCAGTAGATGAATCTCCTTCAGTTTGGCCAGGCATGCTTCTTGGCGCTCTAGCTCCACCTGGGCTTTCCTCGCGAGCCTACGAGACTGACGCAAGTCCAAGATGGCTTGCTCAAGTTTGGCCTCTTTCTGATTCTTAAACGATGCTCTTCCGCTGATCCAGGTTTGTTTTCTTTCTAGGTCCGTGATGCGCCGTTCGATGGCTGGTTTCCGGTTCTTCAATTCGAGTATCTCGCTGTTGAGACGCTCAAAACGTTCCTGTTGTAAGTACAATAACACTGGCGCTTAGAACTCTTAATATATATTTATTGAAGAAAAATTCTGCCAATACACATGTGTCTTCAATTTTATTTCTTAGCTACGGATATGTTCACAACAACTGAGAAGTACTTTAAATTAAAAAAAAACAAAAACATACACACATACGATTATCAGACTAAAATATTTTGGTTTCAAATCTTTCACAATTTACTTATGTTACGTTATTGTAAATTGCAAGTGAATGCCTAGTCTTAACATTGATCAACGGATAAAGAATTCCAATATACAAAATCATAAATTTAATACAATATCATAAGTCCGTAAGGAGCTTTGCAATATACCTTCAATTAAAAAAATAACATTGAATGTCTTTCAGGTTCTGCTCCTACATCGGATTCCTAGTTCTAAAGGGCACCAGCACGTCATTTAGAATGTAAATGAGAAATCGTCCAGTACCCCACACGTTTTCTTAAGCGATGACTCCAGCCGCTGTTCTCTGATCCAATGGCTCTGTCCACTTTTATGTATTCCTGCCGCCAATGATTCCACAACGTGACTGTGGAGTTCACTGGTAACACTTTTCCTAAGCAATGGTTCCCCCCACAGACTAGCCCATCGATATCCCTGTTTCCAAGCAACTCTGACCACAGATTAATTCACCGGTATCCCTGCTCTCAACCAATAGCTCTAGCTGGTCATAGACCAAATCACCGCTTTTCCCTTTCATGTAAAATGACTTCTTCCAACAGACTAGACCACCAGTATTCTTGTTTTCAACCAATGACTTTGTCTAAAGACCAGATCATCGGCATCCCTGCTGTCATTCCAAATCGTTTTAACTGCAGTGAAGCTAGCCGGAGGCCGCGTTATATTTATTAGTGCGTACCTTCAGATCTGAAGAATTAGAACCCTACCATCAGTATTGTGTGGTTTGAAGGTCCCCGCCTCACGGGGGTTGTGTTTGATAGACCAGGAGATCGGCATTTAATGGACAAGCAATATCCAAAATAAACCACCCTTCAGTCAATAGTCCGAGTCTATTATTATTATTATTATTATTATTATTATTATTATTATTATTATTATTATTATTATGATGATGATGATGATGATGATGATGATGATGATGATGAGCGAATGGAATGTACGAAGGATTTAGTGAGCACGGCACTTATTTTCTATGGATTTACAATTGAATATTTTAAATGAACAAAAGTGACAAGAGCACATACTGTAAAAGTGTTGCTAAGTCTTATTTGAGCAGCATTCAAACTTTTGAAGTGACTTCCGCCTTGAAAATTATAAGGATTAAATAACCTAAATTAAAAGAAAAACCTACTATTCCATCTCTATCTGTCAGGCTGCCCTTGATTTGCATCTCAAGCTTTCTGTATTGTTTGATGTCCAGGTCCACCAGAACATCTTTATTCTGTTCTCTCAGTTTGCGCTCTTCTGTCTGGTGGTATGGAAAATCGACCAGCCGAAAGTAGAAGAAAAAGAAAGAAATTAGCAGGGTATGGATATATAATTTTTTAAATTCATATCATAACTTATTTTCTCAAATTTGTTTGCCAAACGAAAAAAAAAATGTTCTATTCAAGTGAGTCAATGAATTGAAAAAAAATTCATTAAAGCTGAGAAACAAAAAAATGATTAATTTCATGGCAAGAGCTAGGAGAACTTAATTTCCAACTTCTTACTTTTAGAAGTAGTTCCTTTGGCTTGAGCCTCCTCAGTTGTTGGTCACATTCATCCACATTACGTTTCAAGGATTTCACAGCGAATTCATTATTGCTGGCTTTAAGATGAAGATCTCTGCACAGTCGAGCCTGAGAACAATTCATGCGGTTAGCACAGGGCAAAAATCAAACTTTTTTAAAATTATAAATGTAATTACAGAGAGAAGTATATGAGGTCATGGATTGAGAAATAAAAGGCTTATTTCTTTTTTGATAAGTAAACTTTGACCACCACTTATCTAAAAACACATATCATACCCCTTTGACAATGCGGAAAACTATGTTTCAAATAGCTGTAACATGCTATTACAAAACTTGCGAGCCAAAAAAGTTTTAGCGACTGCGACATCAATATGAAATACACGCTGCCTACTCAGGCATATCCTGAGCAATGTTAAGAAAATTCGAACAAACAAAGCAATTGAAAATTTTCATAATTTTTAATCTCACTAGGTGATTATTTGAGAAGGCCATGATAACGCTCTCCGTGTCATCCTCGCTTGTTTCATCACCAATACCTTTAATCTCAAAAGCCAATAAAATCTCGAAAAATCATTAAGAGATAGTTTCCAAAGAGACGAACATGTTGAAGGATTAGGAATTGAATAACCGGAAAGAAAAGAGGGTATAGATGAAAAAGTGCATACAACTTAAAGAGAAATTAAAACCGCATTAGATCTGCAAATCCTTCTTCTGACCTGTGTTTCTTTCTTTTTCTCCATCTCGGTTATATCGTATTGCAAATACTCAGCGTAGTTTGAGTCAGCGTCGATCCACAGCTGGAGACCCTGACATGCGTTGCGCATGCTGTGGCAAGCTGCGGTAAACACTAGAGCTATAGGGCTTTGGTCTATCCTGAGGCGCTCTGCCAGCTCTTTCATAGAAAAGTCGAAATGTTGCACGCCAAGTCCATCTTTTTCAAACTTGTCAGCCATAAGACTAATGTTCTGTACGAGGAATGATTTAGACAAAATAAACAAACAAAATTTAATAAGCAAAAAGATAAATATAATGATGAGTGTCACTGGAGATCTCAATCTTTTAAAAAAATCGGAGCGAATTTAACATGTGCAGTTAGATCAGGCCAAAAAGTAATAACGTTATATATTCTATATTCTATGAGTTAGGCTGATACCTGTAATATGAAGGGACCATGTGGTCTGAGTTTTTATAAAATGCATGAAACGAGATAAACAGAATAAGACTGCAACGTTTGTTCCACCATAACATGTCTTAAAGTAGGCCCTCCAGCGCAAGGTGACTCAATCGAATGATTTCATGCATAGACCTTAAAGGCGATGGCTGAGGCATAAAAACTTTTGATATTGGAACACCTTTAAAATCATATAGTATGCCTAATAGAAAGTCGTGACCAAAATTGCCCCCATCCCCTATTTTTTTTAAGCGAAGTTAATAGGATATAAGTAAACTTGCCATTGAGAGCTTAATGTCGTTTACACAATAATGTAAAGCTTAAAAAAAAAAACAAAAAAAAAACAGGTGTTCACGATAGAGGGTCTACAAGCATCGCGACTTTTTAATGTGAACTTGTGAAAAATATAGGTTTCTCGTTTGTTTGTTTGTTTTTTTGTTTGTTTTTTCTCTTTTAATTATTGACACATTAGCACTACCCCCATAAATATTTGATTTGAAGATTAGGTACAGAAAAATTCGTGTGGTTTTATTTTCATAATCTCACTTCATTAGAACAGACGTTCTAGGTCTCTTTAGATGTACATGCTTCCAAGTTGAAAGTCGTGAATTCTGTCCAACAGTCCGGAGCTATTAGATGACGTTTTATTGAAAAATATCTGTTTCATTTGCGCGTTTGGTATGATCTTTTTCTTGATTTCAATTTGCGCACACCTGGGCATTGTTTGTCACTTCTGCACCTTTACGGTTGAGGCCCTTCAGTGCAGACCACAAAATAGGGAACCCCGTTAACCTGTGGTGCAGACCAAGGCTTCCACAAAATGCAAGTGGCTGCCCCAGTGCAGACGCTATTATATTGTGTTATAAGCTAGAAGAAAATTTCAAACTTGCGATTGAATTCATTTTCTTCTCAAAATAACTTTAAGTTTGTTGTTGCTGTTGTTTGCTTTGTTTGTTGGTTTGTTTTGTTTTGTTTTTGTCAAGAACTTAGATTCGGCTAAGATAAAATATGAATTCTTAAAAAAAGTTTTATATAGATGTTGAATATGATATGAAGGCAAAACAATGAAATAAAAAAAACTATACTTCATTGTAAAATTTAATCTGATAACTCTTTAAGTTTTTGGAATACACAAACTTTAAGCACCAAAAATTGGAGTTACAAAAATAATTATATTAAATGTAGATAGAAAAAATTCCCATCTTACTATGATGAAAATGCATTGATTATTTATATTAAAGTTAATGGAATATTATAGAAGATGAGTGGCTTTTTTTTATTGTTGTTGCTCCAGACCACTCTGCCCGTTTCAGAGTAATCAAGTCCGCCAGCCTATTTTTTTTTAAGTTTAGTTTTGTTATAAAACTCGTTCACTCTGTTACAATGTCGAGAGGCTTCTGCAAAGATCGTTATAAAATAGCAAAGCATCATATTAATAATTGAGATTAGATAAGGATTTTCAATGACAATCCTATAGGTGTAAATAGGGTTAAAAAAAAAAGAAAAATTAAAAAATAGATGGGAGGACAACATATCCAAACAGACGGTTTCAAAGTAAAATCAAGCCCTTAGTATGGCTAAAAATAGAAAAATAGTAGAGAAAAGTGGTTGTCCGAACATTCTGGAACACCGAGATTAATCTAGATTAAAGAGTAAATGAAGTAAAGTAAAACAAGGTTTTCAATTTTATTCTTGGTTTTGTACTTTTTTTTACCTGTTTGAACGCCCATGGTCATACATATTCTGAGGCAGGCCATTTTCACAATAGTCACGGGATATTTAGAGAGATGTAAGACAAATGGTTTCACCTTGACCTTGGACGAATGTCACTTCCGGATTTGCTGTATTGCCCGTGCTATCATTGGGAAGCGAGCTGTCAACAGAGTCGAGCCCAAGAGTAAAGACGTGCGAAGTCAGTGTTCTCGGTACACGCCGGCTAGGCCCTACACTAACTAACTAGTAGACAAACTGTCGTTATAAAAAAATTTTCTTGAGTAAAAGCTTCCGGAGTTTGCGCTTCTCAGTTTAGGTTAAAAGAAGGATAACGGGAAGTTTTAGAATCATTCAAGCCTTGAATGATTGCACGAATCAGTGCTCAATTAAAAGGAAGTTAATGAGACAGCAATCTTTCATAATAGTTCCTTTGATACGAAAAGTTCTCTTTAAACAAAATCAAAACTTACTAAACTGCTCATGGTATTCATGAAGTGGCAACTTCAATTCTTTTCACTTTTAACATGGCTGAGGAAGATGTAGCAGGTGGCAAGAATGTTGCCGACTATTCGACGTAAGTATCGGATTTTGTTTTTTCACTTAGTTGCAACAAATAATTATGGCAAGAATGAATATAACGTGTGGTTAATTTAAGTATCCGGGGACAAAGGAAAAAAAAACAAAACAATAAACGTAGCTTTCTTGTTGAATGTTGCTCACACTTAAAATCATTTGCTGTAATTGAAAGGATATATTATTCTTATTACTTTTCTTAGACATCTACCTAAGAAAAGTTTGATTTCTTTGTTTGAAGCTCAAGGAAAGAAATTTATAGAATCATAAAAATGTTCTTTATTGTCCTTTCTTTTCCTCACCATTTTTTTTTTCTTTTTAATTTTTTTTTTTATTTCAACCTCACTGCTAATCAATAAAAATTCTGGAAAGGAGAAAAGAGGAGAGGAAAAAAAAGACCAGATAGATGCCGTTGCTCATAAAATTTATTATGTTTCAAATAATGCTTCGGCTTGCATTTAATTTGGCCAGAGCTGGTAACAATATCGTTACTGTATCGATATCGCGAGTTCTTTGAAAGTTTTAACTTCCCCTAAGTTTTCGTAGAATCTCATAATGGAGACAACGATGTTTGAATAAAAGACAAAATGGTGGAAAAAAGGCAAGACATGGCAGAGTTAATCCTTAAGCTTAATTTATTTCTATTTGCCTATGGCAAGCCTTTCTTGTTATGTGATACATGTAGTTCTGTTGGTTGTTTTTTTTTTTAAACCAATAATCTAAAGAAATGGAGGCGTAGAGTATATGCGTTTTGGAGGCGAAACAGGCTGTCCTCAAAAAGAACTTGGTGTAATATATATGGAGCGAACGGACGCTTAGAGATTTTATTAGATAAGAAAGGAAATTTGAAAGGATCAGGTCGATTAGGTATTGGAGAAGTAGGTGTACAAAGTGCGGTATGAGTAAGGAGATTAACAGGATAGCAGAAGAGAAAAGAGTGAGTCTGCACATAAGGAAACTATCTTTAGATTGGGGTTGGAGGAGGAGGAAAGAATGTGCTTTGGGGGAGAGGGGGGGGGGAGGGAAGACAATGTGAGATAGCGAGGAGATATGAGAGAAAGGTTTTTATGTGGAGATGACGGAAGATGATTCTCATTACTCTTGGGAGTTTCAACATATAATTCATCCATCCTAATAGATCGATCCAATACTTTCTTTTACAAGGCTTTCCGTCTGCCTAGCCATCATTTAGAGCAGAAAGGAGAGAGTAAAGAGGAGAGGGTCCGACCATCAGGCCGGGTTCTAGTAGCATCGATACTTTTGCAACTCTTTATATCTAAACTACCTCCCCCCTCCTTTTTTTTTTATCTCTTAAACATTTTTCGCAAAAAAAATTGTCAAAAACAAAATTAAAAGAGAGGCTGCAGTCTATTAAATCTAGAAAAGTTATTCCTCCCCCACCTCTCCACAGTCTATTTTTTTTTTCCGTATTTGTTTATTCTTAAAACATCTATGGACTTTCGCCTGTCTTGATTCTGTTTTTTTTTTCGATTCCTTTAGTATCCAGCCCTGAAATGTCAAGTTTAGCGACGGCCGGACTGATTTTTTGTTCTTGCTTTATTAATTGAACTATTTTGCTGGCCTGCTGTGAGTTTTTGCCTGTAGAAATCTCCTTTCTTGCGGCATGTGCACTCTCTAATAGGTTTCTATTCTTTTTTCGATTTTATGTTCCTAAGCAGCACATTTGCCATACCCGTGCCTTATATTTAGAAGTTTTCATCCACAACTTTTGTGTGAAACAAAGTTATCGTTTTATTTGTTTGTGCATTGTATATTGTGGTTCAAAATTAAAATAAACAAGACAATAAAAAGGCTACTATGTGGACAACCGAAAAGCACCACTCTGGCACTCCCTGGGTTAAACCCACAGCCAAGGGCTCTTTATTGCATATCTATCCTACAATCTAGTCTAAATCTAGACGAGAAATCTAAGCTCAATGAAGCAGGATCGAGATCTCATCAGTTTATCCAACCTCTTGCTTTGCAGCAATGTTGAGCATTCCGCTTTTCCGCTCTGCCAAGGATGGAGACGAAGCAACATTGAAATTTACCCTCTGCTTGCCAAGACCCGCGATCTATCATCGTAAAGAGCGTCTTGTCCACTACTAAAACACTGAGGTCTAAATCGCTCTTTTCAATTCCTCGCGCCCTTAACATCACATAAGCATTCAATGGTGATAGCCAGCTTTTTTATTTGAGAATTTAACATTTATCACGAAATTATGCGCGGCTTTAAACCCAAACTGCTCTTTTGTAACACCTGCAGGTTTGAAGAGTTTCTTTCGTCCCAGGTGACACAACTGGATTTGATATACCTGGAAGATATCAATGTTGCCCGAAAATTAGTAGAGCTTGGCTACAGAGGAACTAAAGAAGGCTATTCGGAGGAGCAGTTCTGGGCCAAGAAGGCTGCTATTGAGGCCCGAAAACAAATCCACTGCGTTGTGAGTTAAAATCTGACTGAAAGACATCAGAATCGATCCATTCTGTTTATTCAATGTTCTGTGTCAGTGAGTTCTAGAGTTACATTTGATGGACAGAAATAACATAAATGTGTGCAATAAAAGAAGGAACTGAATCTAAATGAGTGTCTTTTCATAAGCAATAATAAATAGGCTCAACTCTCTGATGCTAAAATTGGATCGTGCACTCTGGTCAGATACCTACATATCTTTAGCAAAAATCTCTCTTTTATCTCTGATCAGCAAACACATTGAGTAAAGAGTAAAATGTGTTTAAGGCGTTTTACTCTCCCTTATGAAGCATTATATTTTCAAGCACAACTTTTTATCGATCACTATACAATTCAGAATTTCAATACATGTTTATATTTTTTACTTGATCAACACACAGATTCATACAATTTTTTTTTTCCCTTCGCCTAGAAAACAATCGTCAGTGCCGGCAAGACCTATGAGGATGCTATGTTAAGGGCTCTCCAGCAAAGGGAAGAAGGCAATAGAACAGGGAAAAATGCTAGCATCATCTTTGTCAGAGACAAGAACGAGTATGGTACATACAGTAATTCTGAAGAAGTGTTTGCGTTCCTTGTACATTATCAGCATCCCAGGCAGCTTCCTTCCTTTACCAATGTATTACAATTGAAGCTAGCACTTAATGATGCAAAAAAAAAAAATACCTTGTGTGGCTAGTCACGTATTCAACCTAATAATTATGTTATTAAAATACACAAGTAGCAAATCGTTAATTTGGTGATAACACCAATGTAGTTTCACTCATTGATTACAGGTCAGGAGATATCAGGTTATATCGACTACGCGCATCGCTTAGCGACAGAGGACATCACTCCTGTGTTTGAAGGGAAGAAGCGCTTCCTGCCGCGACCAACGGACCTCAGCTTCCTCAACTGGGAGACAATGAATGTTTCCGGTAAAGAGTCCCCCCACTATAAGGTAAGAACTTGCTCCCGCTACGAGGTGGGAGCGGTCCTTTACAATGAAACTAGAACGTGCCCTCATTAAGCGGTGAAGATCATCGCATTGCTATACGGCTAGACAGTTTCCTTATCATGAGATGAGACCAATGCCCACTGTTACGTAGTAGGTGCTGGGTGAGATAATCCTCTTTTCAATAAGTGACAAGACTGTCCACTCCACTATAAGGCGAGATAGGTCCTCCACTTTTATCCACTCTACAGGGTGAGGGAGCTCATTACTATAAGTCGAGACGGATCTTTCACTGCAAGGTGAGAGAGATATTCCTTACTATGAGTCGAGAGCGTTTCCTCACTTAGAGGTGAAATCGTTCAACTTGGAAGACTTAGGAATTGATGATACGCGTGGGAGTGGAACGATTCGATCAAGAAATGCTCAGTTGACATTTAACTTAAAAATAAATGAAAAGCGTAAAAAGTATAAATGTAGCTTTAAATGAAGAAAAAGAATCTACAATGCGTGCCGAATGCGACCCTAGAAATAATTATATGCGATTCTAAGAATTTTCTCTCGTATAAAACTACCAGAAGACTAGAAGATCTACAATGTTTGCCTTGTGAAAACCTTAATGGCAAATAAAGCTTTTTCCACCGATTTTGTTGTTTTGTTAAAATAAGCTAGAAAAATGTACTAAGCGTTTAGAAAGCATTTTTAATAAGAGAACCTGCAAAAATAGTAATAAAAATATAGAATTAAAAAAAAAGGCCTTGACACCATTTCCATCATTTAGGTTATAGCCAAATGTATGAGCGGAATGGTCTTCCGAAACAAAAAAGATGGCAAGATTCTTAACCCGGATCCTTTTGTGGGCGGTCACGGGGACAACTCGTCAAGAACTGTCGTTCCTACCACCAAATACACAAGCGTCATCGTCTTCGATCACTACAACCGCAGGAAAACGTAATCTTTGACGAAGACGGTTTATTCACAATAATACAGAATTATACAGGCTACATTTCATTTTCAATTCTTTTAATTAAGCTTTTGATTTTTCGATTGAAATATTGGAGGATGCTTCGAATCCATAGTATACAAGATGAAATCTTAAACAGATTTTTCTCCTTCTTATTATCTTTGCTCTACTTTAATGTTTGATGGGCGAAAGGGAAATAAAGCAAGAACATTGATGGTGTCTTGCGATGTCTTTAATCATTTAGTTAACATCTGCAGCTATAATTTTATATTCAGTAAGATTTTTTAGCCTTTATAAATAAATTTTGGTGAACTAATAAATTCTCAAAGCATGGGTCCTTCAAAGGAGTTTTTGCTTTATTGTGTGTGACTATTTCTTGAATGTACAATCAATTTTCATTCACACTAAACATGTAATGGAATTGGAGCTATCAATTATGTGCCAATTTCCTCCTAAATTTACAGGTTTTCACGTAATGGGGTTAGCACAATGGTATGGAAAAAATTATGTACATGGATAGTTAAGCTGGTATTTCAATTAGATATCCACCACAGGGGTGTCAAAAGGCGTGGTTTTTTTCTTTCGCTTGTTGGACATCTTCTTTGCAAATAAGTAATATTTTGCTTGTCAACGTTCATGATAATCATTTGCCTCTTTCTCATTTTCTTTGCTTTGGATGAGTGAAATATAAACAACAAAAAACAACAAATTAGTAATAACAACAAAATTGATTCGTGATCTTAGCTCACTTAAAGGCATAGTCAATAGAAAAATTAGCCTATACCCTTTACCGGTGCCTTTTGTTGATACTAAGAAAACTCAGTTCATTTGGTGCCAAGTGTAACAAAAAAAAGCAAACAAACAAACAAAAAGATTTCCTCAAATTGTTATCTATATCTAGTTCTCAATAAATCTGCCATTCTAGTATTAAGAGTAAGACGGGCCGACGTCATATTTTTTATCGTTCACTGAAAGAACTCTTGGAATTAAAGGTGTTATCAAGTCAGGCTGTACTCCGCATATGTACAAAATGATTAAATAGCTTTCGTCAGTCATGTTTGGTGCATCCATACTCCGGTCTCACCTCAATATTCAATTTAATGGCTCGCTCCAGGTCTCGTCTCTGTTTCTCGTAATTTGTGGCCGTCTCCAAGTAGCTGTCGCCGTCCGGAAGACTAAAACTAACACAGTAGCGTTTGAGGAAATCCATTAATTTCTCTATATACTGTATAGATTCTGAGAAACCTTCGCGCACTGCCTTCAAGACTTTAGCCACCAGATTTTGGATCTGAAACGAAATAAAAAAAATTAATGGAAATAGGAAACATCATAATGAAGGTTTTTTTTCTTTGTTTTTTTTTTCCAAAAGATTTCCAAGAAAAGTCATTCCATGATTACACGAAGGAACATGGAAAAGTCTTTTTACGATACATCCGAATATTTCTCATGTATTGCTAAAAAGGATAAAGAATTAAAGCTGTAAAGATTTTTTTTTTTTTTTTGCAAATCACCGCTATGAGAAAGATTACACCTATTATCTTCACCCAGTTTTCCTATTGGATGGTTGATGTTACTATATAACAGTCCACTATTACGTGTACCGACACCTCTGCATCTCAACTGTACCTGTATCAAAGAGTCCTCGTCTACTGTGAGGATATCGGTGATGTCAATATGGCGATCGTAGATCTCTTCGAGCTGCTCCATGCTCATCAAGCCCGAATAGCGAGCTGGTCGCAGTATCTGGACACAGAAATAACGCGTTGATATAAGAGAAAGAGAGAGAGAGAGAGACAGGCAGACAGACAGACAGAGACAGACAGACAGACAGACAGAGACAGACAGACAAACAGAGAAAGACACGGATACATACATTAATACATATATAAGAGAAATAACAGAGAAAGAGGAAGAAACAAAAAGACAGAGAACGGGAGGAACAGAAAGATCAAATATTACTAATGTTCTTGATAATCAGTTTAAAAACATGTTTTTAAGATTAAAAATTTTTCTTGTGGATGTTTCAGGGAATTTAGCTGGAAAAAGCTATCATTATCATTAAGGTTAAAAAGAATTGACATCCATGAATTTCTACAACGTTATGCAGTGATTCTTAACCTAACAACGTTCAGAGAATATCTAAATCAATGGGAAAAGTATAAAATTAGCTATTTTCTACTATTGATAAAGATTTGCAGTGTTATGGTGTTATTTCCTCCTTCGCTTCTCTCTCTTACCCATTCTCCTCTCCCTATCTCTTTTTTTCCTCTCTCTCTCACACTCTCTCTCTCTCTCTCTCTCGCTTCCGCTCTCTCTCTCTCTCTCTCTCTCTCTCTCTCTCTCTCTCTCTCTCTCTCTCTCTCTCTCTGTTGCACTCTCACTGACTTTGACTTATTTACTCGCTCTATTTTTATCCTTTCCCTGGTCCTCCATCTGTCTCCCTGAGCCATGTAATTCAAATCCAATAAGAACAAAGGAGGTCCTGCTGGCGCCACAACACAGTTCTTCCACATCAAAACAGCGACGCCATAAAGGCACCGCACTACATACTTCATATATAACATTTATAGTTGATCGGCATAGTGAGCTTACATCGAATTGCAATTACAGCTTTAACAGCATGATCAATTGCTTTTGAAATGGGGTTAAAAAGTCAGACTCTTAGCAACGCTCAGTCATTAGTGCAAAAAGCAGATAATTTATCGTCACTCAACAACAAGAGTTATCCAAGTGCACAAAAAGATTCAATGAGCAATCATACTTTGAATGAGTGTCACGTATTGTGACTACAACTCACGACATTTAAGGCAAATCAGAGGTGATAAAACTTGGCTTCTATTGTTCTTAGATTGTTTAGGACCAAATGTGACATAACACTAAATCTCGCAATTGTTATTATATGATAGATAGAAATATAGCGGACTTTAAAATGTCTCGAAGCACGGATTGCAAAAAGAGTCGCATGACATGAAGTCCTAAACAAGAGTAACGAGCCGTGAAGTAGTTTAATTTGAATTATCCGAGTTTTATATAATTCTCTTCTTGAGTAATTTATTCCCGGATGCACCGTGCCTCTTTTGATATCCACTCGACTGTGGCTCTTTTTAATTTTGCGATTGATACAAGCTCGTTGATTATTGATAATTACACATAGAGAAAACATAAATTATTCATTTCATTGAGAAAAAAGTCTGTATACATATCTCCCTGTCTATTTGTCTCTCTCTCTCTTTCTCTTTATCTCTTTAGTATCTTATCCTCTCTTTCCTTCTCTCTCATCTTTCTCTTTTTTTTTCTCTATCTCTCTCCATCTCCCTTTCTCTTACTCTATCCACTATTTCCTTGTCTGTTTCTCTCTATATCTTCTTTTGTCTGTCTGTCTTTTTCAATTTCTATCACTTGTATCTCATTATTTTCCTTTACCTGATCACCTTTATGTCAATATAGATTGTTTTTGTTTGTTTGTTTGTTTTGTTTTGTCTCTCTCTCTCTCTCTCTCTCTCTCTCTCTCTCTCTCTCTCTCTCTCTCTCTCTCTCTCTCTCTCTCTCTCTCTCTCTCTCTCTTTCTCTCTCTCTATCAATTTATTTCTCGCACTCTATTTCTCTCGCTGTATCGTTCACACACTCTCTCTCTCTCTCTCTTCCTCTTTTTCTTTATTTCTAATTTTCTATCTATCTTTCCGCAATACAAGCCTGAATTTGTATCTTAGTATCTGCTTCTTTCTCACTTTGTTTTTATCTTCTTATTTAAGTAATTTTTTTTATACCTACCCTGGTCTATAGAAGTGAGACTCGGAAATGAAAAGAAGTTGAATGTGTTTTAATACAAGTGACTAAGAGCACTGTTGAGGAAAAGGTAAAAAATAATCTAATAGAAATGAAGATATTGTTTATTGAAGTAAGTTAAAATAGATAATAATATCTGCAAAGGAGTCTATGGAAATACATTTGAAATGCCATTTGAAGTCGTAGCAACTTGTGTCATTGAGGCCTTCTGCGTCATTATTATGGTATGAAGTACACACATTATGGGGAACAGATAGATTGTTTATATTGTCTCACCACCTGTTTCTCCCTCACATTTTTTTTCTTTTTCTTTTTCTATTTGATATTTCTCTCTCAGTCTTTCCTCTCACTCTCTCTCTCTCTCTCTCTCTCTCTCTCTCTCTCTCTCTCTCTCTCTCTCTCTCTCTCTAAATCTATCTTTCTCTCACTGTGTCTCAATTCTACTTGTTTTCTTTTTTGTTATTTAATACTTATTGTCTCTGGATAGCTACCTCTGTCTATCTCTCAAAAATTTTCCTCTGTTTTTTTTTCCTTCTATTCATCTGCCAAGAAAATGTTGCAACTAATCGTTGCAAAAATTATGCCCTCGGTGCTACAATTGTGAAAGTGAAAATGATGTAGGACACTAATATAAAATTGCACACAATTTGTAACTCACAAGTTGAAGAGGTAGATACCATTGCTTCACCTCTGTCTCTGGTGAACCTCCAGGTCCATAGAAAGATGCCTCTAAATTTTGCAGCCTCTCTTCCAAAGCAGCCAGCACCTCGCGGACCACCGTGTAAACAGATTGAAGATTCTGAGGTCGCTCGCCGGCTAGCGCCTCGAACGTCTGGCGCTTGCGGTAGAAATGCAAGCTTGTAGCTGGAGGCATGGAGCTGTATGAAAGTAGTGAAGTCTCCACCACCGTGAACTTGTAAAATTCTAGTGATGTTTGAGATTACAGCTTGTTACTACTGTAGAGTTCCAATCAAGGTCTCCGAAGCTATAAAGACTACAAAATGTTTAATGTCTAATGTTTCTATCAGTTTTACATGGTCGGGGTTACTAACTCCCCATACTTCATGAATATCGTTTTACTCTGGTAACTATTCTTCAGGTTAAGAAATGAAAGCATAATGCCACTTTCAAACTTCATAAACCTAAATCCCATTACAAATTCTTAACGCAGAAAAAGGGTGAACACATCATGTTGTTCTATTTTTAAGGTGGCACAGTTGTCGCTGGCGGTGCCCGTGGAAGAAACCTCAGTCTGCGAAAAGAATAGCAAAAATCGTTTTAAATAAGACTAGAGTGTTTAAAGCTCGTGCAAACTTTTTCCATGTTATATATTTTCAGTGATTCGTTTGATTTTACAATTGGTGAATAATTTACATCCTAGCTTAAAGTAGGAAGGTGAACACTAATTATAGTAATTAGTATTGTGTAAGAAAGAAAAAAGACGAAAATCAGTTTTAGTTGGATATTCATTTCAATTCATTAATATCTCGCGCACCCTTAGTTTTATCAACGTTGAGTCATGTGTATACATATTTAAAAATTGGTGTCTAATGTCAGCTATTGATATACTTATTTATCATGTGAGGTTCTCAATTCAAGCCCAAGAACTGCAAGGTCACTATATGCATAGAAACAAAATTTAAATGTATATGAAACACATTAAGGTATACATTTATTTTTATTTGGTATTAAGCGACAAAACTTATATGCAACAAATTCTTTTTCAGACTCACATATGAATTATATTTTTGAAACTTTACAATTTTCTATCTTGTAAAGATAAAACAAGTTAGTGTAATAATATTTTGAACATAAATCTGTATTCATTCATTAAACAAAAAGAAAATGTGTGCTTATTTATTTTCTTTATTTATTTCTAGGGAATTTTTCACTGAACGGTGCACCTTCTTAAAAAGAGGCTAGATATCTAGGAGCAAAGCCATCACCAAGGCCGTTTCATTCATAGCACCCGGCCAAGTTAATTACTTCGTTTCGAGCAACTGATTTTTACAATACCCTTGTTTATCTAATTGATTCCACGCTAATATATTGCGATCCTTCAACGGCCGTTATTCTTACAGATTTACTGATAATTATTATTGTAAGGTCTGACCTATTTTTTTCGATATGCATATGGCGAATCAGTGTAACTTAACATGCAATCAAAAGAAGGATGAAGCATTCTTTGTGCAGTAAAGCCAATATAATGATCAGCTTGTTATTTAATAGGTTTAAACCTACACTTGAATCAGCTTGTAATTTAAGAGGTTGAAGGACAGCTTCAGAATAAATCCTTCGACATCCTGTACGAACTAGCTTTAGCTGCACGGTTGTAAACACTACCCTTTTTTTAACGACTTTGTACCGAGGTTTGTTCCCTAGAGCGTCGAAGAAAGGTAATCGCTGAATAACGCATTCACTGTTACCAAGAGAAAATTATATAGAAAGTTATATTATTTTAACCAAAAAAAAAATTCGCAGGTGTTTTTGTTATCATAGCGATGTGAAGGAGTCACGAAGCGCATTGATTAGAATTATGCAAGAGAAAGTCAATTCGAGTTTTCTGCTATTTATTCCCTGATAGCCACACTCCATTACCTCTTAGATCAATTAACGATTGATTTTCTCCCTGGGAGGCTGCTGTTCTTTGATTGCTTATTCAGTGCACAACCGATATGAAAACGTGTGAGTTTCATTTTCTTCTCCTTCTGTTCTTCTTTTATTTCCATGTACTCCTATGTTGATTACATATGTTTCTGATAACATCAAAAACAAAACCAAATCAAAAGTAAACAGTCACTTTTTATCTCTTTGTCGAAAGGACTAAAAGAATTAAAGAATTAAAAAAAAACTCCTGAAGCCACCTTTATTTGATGTTCAGCATTGTTTTATAGATTCACCATGGCCAACAATGTACAAGTCGCTCAATTCAGTTGATAGAGACTTGTTTCATTAAGGGAAAATTGGAAACTTTAAAAAGATTACTAAGTCCTTTTGAAGAGGTAAAATCTCAACTCCAAAGCGAGACACTACACATTGAAAGTCAGAAATATTAGATTTTGCATGAATTTTTTTTCAAATCACGTGTCACTTTGTTTGAATCACACACAAAAATTTTTTAGAAGAATGATACTCTGCGCTAATCCTTATGAAAATGAGGTGCCAGAAGATCAGCCTATCTGAAGCACACATACACACATAGAAATCTTAAATCAGAATTGCTAGAAAAATCGATCGTTGGAGTGCTTGCGACAGACAAGACGAGTGTTTCATCAAGATTTGCAAGGTGCCTTATCAGTTGTCACCGGTCTGTGTTACGAGATTTCTCGCTGTCATTTTGTAGGTTCAGGGCATATCATGTGTCACCTTTCGACAAGTTCGTATTTGTTGGTCACAGCCGAGCCAATACTTCATGCTTGTTCACAACAATAATACGTAAGAGACAATTGCAGGGCTTCTATTGAAGCACTCTTTGAAGCCGCACCTGGGGAGTTGCAGAGAATGGTCTATTCCTTGCTATATTTAATTATAGGTACTGAGGTCTGGGGTCTTCATTTTTAGCAATTGACTCTATGACCATAATCACTTTGAAAAGTTGCAAAAAGTGATAGAATGTTTATTGGTCTTTCCGCAGTTCGTAAGAGCCCCCGGTTACCGCATCGAAAATGAATTTCCTCAAGTTTAAAAGCAGTTAATATTTATAAAATTGCGACAGTTCTGCTTATTTAGGATCAATTTTCCTATTGATTTATTAAACGAAAAATTTCCAACTGAAAAGATTTTTTTTATGAGAAATAAAATGGTTTATTTAAGACCTTCGTTTTTTTTAATCAGATTGGAATTCATTAATGTTATTGTAGAAAATAAAACATACAACTATGTCTTTTATACCTATTCCTCCATTTTTCCTAATATATAGATTTTTGTCTTTGTTTCAAATCGATATAAAGTAAAATTATCATTTCAGATCGGCTTCAGTCCACAGCCCAAATACTACTTGCGTGTAAAACTAAAGATCATTACTTTGCTTGCGGATTATTGATTGGTTTTGACAACTTGTCATTCGACATATCAAACTCTTTTATTTCACTAACAAAATGAAAGAAGGCTGAGGGGTAGAGGGAACTGGTGAAATTTTTGTTTCAGAGGTATTAATGCAGCACTTAAAACAAATTAGTGCATAAATGATTTCGGAGTTTTTCACGTAGTGGAATGCGTCAATTTTCACTCTTTACTGTATGATATGATGAAATCTACAAACACCATGTAAACTTTGATGACTTTCCCTGTAGGCTGTTTCAAACAATGACATGCAAGTTTATTATTTCACATTTGTTTTATCTTCTAGAATTACAGTTTTGACAAACTTTCAAAACAACTTGATATAAATGAATCAATCTCTTACTCAAAACTTACTGGTGATTGTGTCACCAAAGTCTAAAATTGTTCTATTTTTTTAAAATAAATTCAAAGTCAGCGTGTTTAAACAACATGTACTTGTTACACAAAACTATACTGACAGTCACGAGAGCCAGAACGGATTTAATCACAGATTAAAATGATACAATCTTTTTCTACGAAAATATGTCCAAAGTTTAAATTCTGGGCGGACGAGATCTGTTGGTAATTGGTGATTACTAAAGGGGAAGTCTTGTTTTGACTGACCGAAATCTCTAAACTTTAAATTTGACAACCTTTTGAGATCGATGGTTCATTTCTGATGGACCAAGTCCTACCAAGTCTGAGAGACAGCAAAAAGTAAAAATAGATATCACTGTCTTGTTCTGATGAATTTCCTCAGGTTTCAGTTCTGGCTAGATACTTTTACCAGTGTGCAGTCATCATGCAGTTAGTTTAATGAAATCATAATTTCTGTACACCATATAATTATACTGATGACAATCAACTCAATTATCTTTTTTCACCTCTGAAGCATTACTTTGTGGCTGGTAAACTTTCTGATTGCACTGATGATATCAAAATGAAGATGTCTTCAAATAGGCTAAAAAATGAACAAGGGTAAGACAAATTATATACTACTATACCGAACAAACGCCAATTTAAGTCGATTCACAGACAGTCAATAAACATAGGCATATAGGCAATTAAAAAAAAAAAATAGGACTATGCAGTTCCACACCTCAGGAAATGCTGTTATCTCGAGTTAAGAAAAATAGCTGAGATCCTGTATCAGAATTTTTGGTGTAAATTTCCTGGCACATCTTCTGTAACTGTACATCTTACAATTCATCTAATGAAAGTATCCAGGAAGATCAACTCATTCAAAATTATACAGTTTGCTTAGTTAAATAAGTGCCTTAAAGACGAAGTGTTTCGGTCTAAGTGAAAACGGTTGCATTGGCTGCCAGTCAACATAAGAGTGTTTGGGTGCGGTTTTTAGTTTTTCCAGATAGTAATTATTAAAGCACTGGAAGTTTCGTCCTCCATACATCAATGATCTTATAATTAACTGATATTAGCACTTATATATCACAGTCTGTAATCCTTACAAGTTCCAAAAAGAAAAAGAAAATTATGTTTTACGTTACTCAGTTTACACTGTAGAGTTACGGGTGGTAAAATATAAAAAAGCCATGTGCTTCGTTCCGCATTAATGATTTACATGAAGAAATTTATATGCTTTAATTGCACGCACACAATGTCATAAATATTTTCATTAAAATTGCCTTTTAGGTCTACAATAGACATATCATGTAACACACTGATCAAAAGTTGAGTTTCAGAATCCTTTCAATTTTCCTTAATTACATTGCTAGTAAAGTTTCCTACGCTGCAAATAAATCTCTTTGTTCTGTGAAGAGAGCGACTAACTCTTATGGATTAACCATTCCAAGTCACCAAGTTTCTCACGAACCTTGGGGGAGCGTGATTTACATGAATCGTTGATCGATGGCGTAGCTTGTGAGGTACCGAAGCGTGCTGTGGCGCCCGCTGATTGGGTTGCCAGCCACAGAACCTTAAGCCTGGCTAACTAATCTGTACGATATTTGTGTTACTGATCAATTCACAAATGGGTTTCTTTTTGTTTTTTATCAATGGATCTCTAATAAAATGTTGAGTGGAGTAGACCACTCTTCTTTTAAATTGAAATTAGAATATTTTTATTATAATATTATGTATTTTGATAAATTCATTTGCTTAATGTCTTTTAAAACAAGATCAGTACTGGGTCAATGATTTATTGGAAAGTTGTATAAGCTAGAATAACCAACGCCATAAAATCATGTGATAGTTACAATGTATTTTCATTTTCTTATGAGAACTGTGAAAAAATATTCCGTCCTCGTTTGCATTGATCAGATTAAAAAAAAGCCGACGAGATGGCGAAAAAATAAAGAAAGGGGGAAAGGGTGAGGAATTAAGAAAACGAGAGAGAGAGAGAGAGAGAGAGAGAGAGAGAGAGAGAGAGAGAGAGAGAGAGAGAGAGAAGTGGATAATAAAAGAGAGACAGTGAGTGAGAGAAAGAAAAATAGAGAGAGAGACAAGTAGAGAGAGAGAGAGAGAGAGAGAGAGAGAGAGAGAGAGAGAGAGAGAGAGAGAGAGAGAGAGAAGTGGATAATAAAAGAGAGACAGTGAGTGAGTGAGAGAAAGAAAAATAGATAGATAGAGTGGGCTTTAACAATAGCATTGGATAAAGAGAGAGATGGAGAAGAGCAAAATGAAAACAAAATCCATTAAAAACTAGCCCAAATATATTGTGAATATCAAGAGTGGTACGACGACTGGCGAACGCAAAAAAGGTCTTGAAAATTAACGACACTTTGACAGTAGGTGACTGTCTTCCTGGTTGTAATTTGGCCATCAAGGTTAAGGGCGATTATCATCATCTTGATAGGAATCTGATATTCTATTTTTTTTTTTCTTTAACTCTTTTCTACGAAGAGAGATATCAAATTGATTTTTTTTTTAAATAATTCATATATAAAATTGCGAAAATTTCTTTTCAAATCATAGGTGATAAATCATTAAATGCAGCACACAAAAAAACTAAATTACACCAGTTCTCAATATTATACTGCCTGCTTTTGTGTAACGTGCTTGAATTTTCTCCATAACTACCAATAGGAGTTAACATAAACATTAGATTTAGAAATTTGAAATGTGAGGGGAATTCACGCACGTTCTGGGATTTAAGCTGTATTACACTGAAGCGAGGACGTGTGAAATACACTGCACGCCTCGTCTGTTACCGACAGGTCGGCCTCTGGGAAAGAAAGTCTTAAAGATCCCTCACCTCTCTCTCTCTCTCTCTCTCTCTCTCTCTCTCTCTCTCTCTCTCTCTCTCTCTCTCTCTCTCTCTCTCTCTCTCTCTCTCTCTCTCTCACTCTCACCCACGCTCTTGCGATTAATAACAGCAAAGCAAAACATATAAAACCATGTCTCTTTCGAGAAGCTTAAATAAAATGTAGTGTATTAGTTTTTTGGGCTTTGGATAGGCAAGAACAAAAGTAAAAATAAAAATAAAGATAACGACATTTTGGAACCACATTAAGTAAAATGCACTTCTTGTGTAACATAGATTTGGATAATGCTACATGATTGTGTGCGCCTATTTTTTTTTCCTTTTTCAGCAAAGCGGATTAGTTTGTCGTGAACAAGGGAAAACACCGTCGTTATGATCAGAATAATGTGTGCATTTTCAAAGAAATTCGAAGTAATGATTTTATTTCGCGAAGTCAAATTGCTTATCGATTTCGCTCTTCAGAAATTGAAATGAAAAGAATATTGACAGCGAAATACTGAGAGATTAAAAATAAAGAAAAATCTACAAGACAAAGATAATCACGCACGGCCAAGCCCGATCTCTATTTGAGGATCAATGTGGACATCGTGTAGCACAAGGTATGCTTCTTTGAATGGAAAGGTGGTGGATACTGAAGCAAATATACGTGAAGGGTTCGAACCCCACACTAACATTATTATCTACAATTTTTATACAGCCTACTTGTAACAACCGAGCTGTTGAGTGTTGACTTTACTCGTCAAGCGCTCAAATCCTTTAAAACACCACTGTAGTGTGACCTTGTCTTCCCTTTCTTTTCCCCTTTACAGTAGCGAAGCGTTGGTCTTTTTTTTTTTTTTTTTTTTGGTGGTAATAGTATGTTTTTCAGGTAACGGTTAATGTGATTTGATTGAGTCGATTGCCTTTGCGCGATTCCAATCACTAAATCAGGTTTTAAAAGGTCACGTTTGCTTGTGTAGCACCCTTATGAAGCAATGACTTTACTCAAAAGTGTGGTCTCGGTTGGGCAAGTTGCAGGTTCGAATACCTCTAAAGACCCAAATTCTTTTTGTCGTTTTCACTGAAAGTGCAGTTTTACTCACTTGACTTTGTGTACATCATTCTTAATCTTCTAAAAATTGTTGTAAACCGATGAGGGTTATTAGTAATTAAAGATTTGTAGGAAGAAAAAATTTTTAAGATATATATAATATAGTGCGAATCTCTCATACAAAAGAAAGAAAAAATATAATCTGTATTTTTGCTCAACGGTGTCATAGTATTGAATCAGTTTCATCATTAAGTTTTTTTTTTTTTCTTTTTTTTTTTTTTTTTTGGCTTTCGATTCACCAAGTTGATTGTAAAGCTCAAGAGAAAAATTAATAATAATTTGAAGGAGATTCGTCTAAAAAAGAATATTTAGATAATTTTATAACATCCCATTCCTCCTTACAGATCCCCTAAACGATTAATGACATTTAGGTTCAAATAAAATTAAAACGTCGCTATGGATATCTTCAAAGCCTAGTCTAAGCATGTAGAAGGACTTCAAATAGTTTGGGGCGTTCATAAAATTGGCTATTTTCCTATTTTGGTTTAAAAAATGAGCTATGTGAACACTCCGAATTGGCGAACAGTTCAAGTAATCTCCATTATTAATTCGGTTCCTGATCGATCGGGCTGACAGAAATGAAATCAATTATGGCCAAGGTCGGTACTGGGATTATGCTAGTGCACGGACGTGTAATTGAATTGTATACCTAATTGAATTTATGTTTGTGAGAAAGCGATACCTCAGTTTTTAGAGCATAAATTAAGTGAACTGATAATAACAAAGTATCATGTCATTGCTTAAGCATGATTTTATTCATATCTGTTTAAAATGGACAATCTTGCAAGGGGGCTCAAAGACGCTCGTAACAGAGGTTCGTGAAAAAAACATAGATCATTGTGGAAAAGATAACTACCAATTATGTGAAGATTGAATAAAATGAAAAAAAAATATAAAGGTGAGATGATGAACAGTAGGTCGTTTTTGTCGATTCATCACGTGAAAAATAGATAGTTGGACAAAAAGAACTCATAATATGATAATTTTTTTTCAATGTCAGTCTTCTCAGAGTTCTTGAGAAATTAAGGAGACTTAAATCTACCACAAAGCAACTAGCAGTGACAGCGTCGATTCTTCACATAATAATGTTATTCAATTTTAATTTACAATGTTGTGTGCCAAGCGCAATTATTTTATTACACTATATTACTAAGAAAGTTCCTTTCTAAATCTTGTAACTTGCGTCTTAGACACACTAGCTCAAACTAGGTTGTTACATCAAACTTTGTATTTTCAATTTTTTTTATTCTGGATTCTATTCAAACATCATCAGGCTTTGAAGTGGTAATCTTTGAGGGTAGTCTATACTTTCCAGAAAAGAAAAATGTAAAAGAAAGAAAATAAAGTCATTTCTACTTTGGCACTGACTTGTTTTGATTAGGCGTGACAACATTGGGTCAATCGTTCACACACCATTGCTTAACTTGCATTTGTGTTGCTCTAAAGGATCCACTTCTATGTCCAGCCAAGATTGTTCGGACAGATTTGCGACGCTTGGCTAGCCTAGGAGGCTTATGTGTCTGCTTCTCCTTCATCCTACAACTCTGTCCCACCGATATCGCCTCCTGCAAAACACTAATGATATTTAACGATTTTAGGGGAAGGTTGCTAGATGAGAAAATCTTGGTCTTAGGGATAGACACTATGGCACTGCCACTTTTATTCTTTCTTCAATCTATGTTAATTACATTGATGTTTCAAAAAAACCTACAAACGTAGAAACCACTGAATTAACTAAAATTGCATAATGTTGAATAAACATGTGCCTATGTTTATTCTTTTTTACTCTCTCTCTCTCTCTCTCTCTCTCTCTCTCTTTCTCTCTTTCCCCCCCCCCCTCCCCCCCCACCCCACCCCCCCATTATATAATTCCACCATCCTCCACCTGTTCTATGTTTCACTGTCACTTAGCTGTTGGCTGCATTCAGAGTTGTAATTCACGAACTTTACCTGCCCGCAAGAATTTTTTCTACTAATCAAAGAACGTTTTACTCGAATTGAGCAGAAATTAATGGATTTTTCTATGAAACAAATACGATGAAGGCGGATCTGACCCATATTGAAAGAAAATAAAGAAACTTCAAAATAATAGCCTTATCAGAGATCTAAAAAGAGATAAAGAGGGGAAGTGTAAAAACTAAAGGAATATGAGGCAAAGATCATGAAAAACTCAGCGGACCATGGACCCGGACCGCTAGAATTGGAGATTTGCTGCTTCCTTCATGGCCAGTTGCACAGACTAGTCGTGAGGCATTTCGAGTAATTCTCAATATATGCATGAGGTAAATGTTATGCCAAACTGCTGCATTATGCGAGTCAAGCCATAGCAGTCTGTAAATTTCAGGGTGAATGTTAAAACCAATCACTCACATTGAGTACATTATAGAGATTATATTATGTACATGTCTCAATATGCCTAGTAGACTATTTTGTGAAGGGTATAAACTTATTAACTCTCCGATCTTGTATGTTAGGGCATTTTAGTCTCGGCATAAGATTAACCGAGGAAGTTCAAAAATCAAATTGTTTTCATAGCGTGCTGAATGAAAGCTTGAATAATACATGACAGCTTTGCATGCCAGCTTCTTGCTTCACAAAAAATCGTTGAACAGTACCACTATGTGTAGTATATTGTTGGCAAAAATTTTCGAATAAAATAACTGGGCTGTGGGTGTGTTTCCTTCATCCCTTCATGCGCAAATGGGCTTAATGAATCTTTTCTTATTGGTCTTGGCAAAAACTGCCTATAGTTGCGAGAAATTGCCAAAGTGAATAACATCCTCAAATATATTACTGATAAAATCAACAGTATTGCAAAATGACGGAAAAAATATTACGCAATAAAACAAAGAACAAAATTTCACTCATATACTTACCAAAAAATAAGTACATGTAACCATACAAAAGACAGCCCCTAGAGGACCTGTCGATGAAGATGGTCAAGCACTTGCTCAGATGATTTAACAATTTATTTCATAGTGCATTTATGATCCATTTCAATTTTTACCATTAACATTCAGTAAATTTATACTTTGCTCCTCCCAGTACAAGAGATCTTCCACATTACTTGTCATTATTTTTCCTTGGCCTAAAACTCCACCCTCGGCCTAGCCTTCCGTGACTAAAGAAATAATGAAAAGTATTTTTCGTTCTTTTTTTAAGGAAAAGAGGCAAAATTAACGGCTATTTCATATTTGTGTACAGGTAGAAAATTTATGACAGCAATTTGACATTGGTGGATCAGATTTCCTGTAGGGCAGACGTGTTGGTTATTTGCAAAGCACATGTATTGTCTTCACACTGGAAATTTCATCCATAATACAAATTGAATGTTCAAATGTTGGTCAAGGATCTACACGCAGGTGTACCCTGAGATGGCTAAGACAAAGAGGTACTTTGATGCATGTTGTTGAACAAAGATAAATTATTAAAAAAACCTCCGTCATGCAGCTCATGAAGTTAAATGGCTTCGCCAAAAGTAATTTGAAATAGCATTTTTGGGTAGCGAAAGAACTAAAAAATATCACCTCAACTGGCTCAAGGCAAAAAACTTCTTTGTTTCATTTATTTTGATAATGGTTCATTTTAGTTAGAGAGCTTATAGAAAGAACCACTGATTTTCTTTAAATAACTGTGTAAGGAGCCTTTTTATTTCTGCTTTAATTTTAAAAAGTTAGAAATACTAATAAAGTACATTTTTATGGATGATTAAAAAACTTAAAAATTCATGACATTGGAGATGTTCATGTTATAATTACAGTTGAGTCCAAATAATTCGAATCCGGATAGTTCGAAGTCTTTTAATTTTACCGAATATTTCTCTATTTAAGCTTTATTGAAAAATATCGGTAGTTCGAATTTTGAAATAAGGATCCGGTTGATTCGAACCAATTTTGGCGTGATTTTTTTTATTCTGACACAGTGAAAGCACTTTTCCAGGCTTGTAAAACAAAGTAGGCTACATGTAGCGTTATGCGCGGTAAGTGATTCTGCTGTGTGTGTGTGCCTACCTATGTTACAGGCAAGAGTCTGCAATAAGGCTACAAGAGAGAAAAGGGTTAGGTCCACCCCCACCCCCCTGCACACTTGTACGAGATTTCTGATGTCATCCACATTTTTTTTAACTCTTTCTCTATGTATTCTGATAATTCTAAGTCCTTTTTTTATCTGAATGACTTCGAAATAAGCGGACTCGACTGTCTATGATCTTTGCTTTCATTTCAATTTGCAAATTAAAAAAAAATCAGGTGATGGCTAAATTAGCTATTGAACAAAACGTAAGGTTGTCTTTCAATCACTGTCAGTAAAAATGCTTGACAACTCGCACATGTAGTGATTCCAATCGTAAATCAATATTTCAGGTAAGTGAAAAAATATCTCGTTAGTCCTATTTCTTTTTACAAGGATTGTCCTTTCTATTGGAGACACAAACAATTTCAATGAAACTTTTCATTTGCGTTCTGAGCTTCAAGTTAAGCCAGTCTGACTCTAAGCTCTAAAATGGGGAAATGGAAGTGGCAGTGGAATACAACAATGTCAGATGTATAATGTAATTACATGTATAAAAGCTCTAAAGTTACAAGAGGATTGCATATATTATTCTTCACATCTCATATAAAACTGCAATAGATAGTGTGCATGCTAAAAAAGTAAAAACTTTCAAAACTAACTTTCCTATTATTATTGATCATGCAGCTTTCATATTTATGAAGAGCAATCCAAAAAAATCAACCTTGAAATCGTACATTAAATTTTTATAAACATGCTTTTTTTCTTCCAATTTCAATTTTTCCACTGCCTCGTTACCATTTAAAACTAAATGATTGTTTTTGGCTGAGGCTACCTTATTTAGACAAAAAACATCTAGGTCCCAGGTTTAGCTTCAAGATCACAAGCTGGGATGTTGGGCAAAATTTCGATTCGAGATTTAAAAATGAAATAAATCAATTTACGCATTGGCGACTCTTTCAATTCTCAGAGGAGCAAAAATTGAAGTCCCAAAGAAAAGCAAATTGGACATAAAGAATTCTACCGCAAAGTTGCCCATGGATGTTTTCTATACATGCTTCTGACTGTTGGAGAGTTCTTGACATTCAAAATGCCCTCATAGACATATTGTTTAAACCAAAAAATTTCCTCTGCCAGTCATATTTTTAGAGATAATGGGATTTTGATTTTGATATTACATGCAAGATTCTTTTAATTCCGTATCAGATATTAATGAAAGCAGTTTAAAATACAAAAATTTGGCAAACCGAATTCACATAGCGATAGAAATTTTAACGATACTGTAACATTTACCAAACCAGTTGACCAAAAAAAAACAAAAAAAAAAGCAGATTATGCATAATTTCTGGATTTATTCAAATAAAAAAAAAACATTATTTCAATCATATCATACACTTGTAGCAACTACACTACATTTAGGAATTTATGTGGTAATAACAGACAACTTTATAGCAATGGCAATATTATTGTTCGGAGGACTACATAACGATAAAGTAATAAAAGAGTACAACACAATAAAATAAAATTTAGCTCAACAAAAGACAGCCATGGAACCTCATACTCAGATTTATCACACAACCATATGTATAATGTCGTAATATTAAAATCTTTCCATACAAACTGCTTACTAAATAATCTCTCTTTCTTAGACTTTAAATTCTTCAAGCCAAACAATTTCAACCATGCCACACATTACATAAAATTTCGATGAAACAAATGATATGAACACAATTCTTTCCATATGTGTATGAAAACGCATAAATTCCAAAGTATTTTACTGCCTATCAGAGCAGTTATGGAAACAATATCAATAATCACCTAGTTAACCAATAAATTACAGCTTTTCAACTGTCAAATGACAGCTCAGTAATTTTAAAATTTAGTTCAAAGATTAGTAGGTCAGCTTTTGTCTACAGGAGCAAGATCAGATTTTAAAAGACAAGAGTGGACTTAGGGTAGCTTCCACGACAATCATTGTTGAATACCTGACAACTGGTTTCTAATGTGATGCGCTGTCTATAGTATGGTCCCTATGTATTACATCTGATACAAATCCCAACTTTTAATATGAACCACCTGTTAAAAATGAATCACAAACTTACATCATTCCCCCCATACCACCCATCCCTCCCATTCCGCCCATTCCACCCATACCCCCCATGCCTGCCATAGGGTCTGCTTTGTCATCTTTGGGTTGTTCTACAACTACAGCCTCTGCAGTAGTCAGAAGAGATGCCACGCCAGAAGCATCCACTAGAGCTGTCCTCACCACCTGTAATTTTTTTTAAAGAAAGTGAAAAAAAATCAAATATTTGAAAACAGTACGAAAATAAGTTGTCTGAAGCATCCACTAGAGCTGTCCTCACCACCTGTAATTTTTTTTAAAGAAAGTGAAAAAAAATCAAATATTTGAAAACAGTACGAAAATAAGTTGTCTGGGAAAAATGCTTAAAGTTAGGACATTATATACATATTATTTATGTAGGTTTATGTGTGTATGCCCTTCATGGGTCGCAACACACAATGTTCCCAACCACTGAAAATCATTGTCGCCGCAGTGATATCAAAATTGTTCACACAAAACCATTAGTTTAGAGTTAAAAACAAAATAAACAGAATTGGATAACATAACATACACGTATTCCAGTAAAGAGGAATTCAAAGTAATTAGTTTGATAAATTCATATTTTGTATGAAAAAGAATACAGGTATACATAGTAATTCTGAAAGTCGTGAACAGTTCACTTTTACCTGGATTATTTCATTCATGATGTTGTTTTTAAGTAGAGGGAAAAGCTTATCTTTCTTTCCAGAGAAACCTAACTCATAATTGCATCTTTTAGTCTCAACAATTTTAACATAAGCATACGTGATGATCTGATCTTTCAAGGCCAATTTGCCTCTTCATTAGTGACAATAACATAAGAGTGCAGAGAGCTGTACCCAGATTGTTAATTTTCTTAATGTTATCACCAGTACAAACGGTCATGTCTTACACCTTTACCTCCTCCAATAATCCCTAACATTGAGCTTGTTTCTGACTTCAATTTACTGTCAATTTCTTTTGACCTAAGCCTCTTCTGTTCTATTCAGTTGTTGAAGTACCATGGTAAGATCTGACTTCTGGATCTAAAACCAGATGTTAGGGGTTTTTATTGGAGCTTAAATTTGAAATCAAGTTAAGTGCTGCTAATTTTGTTATTTCTAGCTCTGTTGTTTTACCTATGTGCAGATGTAGATTTGGAATTTATTTTAAATCCTCCTAACTGTAGATCTTACTTACAACATCTTAATCAGAAGGCAAATTATACCAGAGTTCACTGTCTTCACTGATAAACTAGCATGACAAGCCAAATTAGCGTGTGAGTGTGTGAGGTCACACCAAATGCACGGTCCGAAAAATCCAGCTAGTTACATGATTGTATAAGGCATCAACCAAGTCTGATCTCTGTAATAGGTTTAAAATCTCCTAGGTTTCTCGTATCATCATATACAGAGATTGCCAATCCCTTACGTCTGATCAAAGTTTTGCACCTCCTCAGCCTGGGCTGGGCTGGTGCGGAGGAAAAGAAAACAATGAGGACCAGCTGTACGGTAAGCTCTGATATCAATTGCAGCTGGCTACATGCAAATTGCGCTTAAACTACATTTTTTATTTTTATATTTTTGAAAAAAAACTGGTTTACCACTGAAAAATATTTGGTTTCCTTCCATCCACTGATATTCAACCACAGATTTTTGTAACCTTGGATTTCCATGGATCCACAGAAAATCGTGAGGCCTGGCGCTTGTACTTAAAACACATCAAGGACATTTTTTAACCTTTTAAGTAATCCGGATTTAACATCACATAGTTCTTTAAATAGCTTCGGTGGACAGGATATGTCATGATGATTTTTCTTTCAGACTATAAAAAAACATATAAAACACAAGCTGCATTGAATGAACCCTTTTGGATATCGCAGTTACTTCCAATGATATCATTTTTTGTTTTTATACCTTACCAAGAACTTGTGCATGTATCAGTGTGACATTCTACACACTTATATGTCAGTTTTTATATTCATACAAATTTTCTCATTGGTGCTACAAACCCTTGATAAATAAAATGTAGCAGCTTTTGTTTTGACACTTCAGGCTAGCCAGTACTTTATAAAATTTATTTTCACCTTCAGCTAAAGCTTGAGATTTACATCTAGACTTGGCTAACCAAAATAGCATCTTTGAGTCACTAGACCATTTAGAAAACAGGATCTGACATTGACTAGACCCAAAATTTGATTAGTCTTTTTGGCGTAAATCTAGTCTGTAGGTCTAGATTTTTTTAAAATGGGCTCAAATTTCATTTTTCTTTTAATTACAAAAAAAAAAAGAAATCATTTAATTTTTCCCCAAGGTGTACAATGGCTTGAAAAAAAAAAATGGGCTAAGATTTCATTTTTTTAAATTACCAAAAAAAAAAGCAATCATTTAATTTTTTTCAAGGGGTACAATGGCTCGAAAAAAATCTCAACCTTTTTCCCAGGTCACCAAAAATGTGTTAACACAGAGTATTTGACTTAAACTAAAAATATTTTATCTCATTTATGAAGCCAAAGAAAATGAAAGGTATCAATGTATAAGTATATTCACAAGTAATTAAAAAAACATTTCACTGTTAATAAGAGATTCTTTCACACCTTCCCTTTCCACACAGACTGCTATTTAATTTTAAAGATAAGTGATGAATTCTTTTCAAAAACGTTATATATATTACAAAAAACCAAAACCAACTTTCTAAAAATAAATTGATCCTTCCAATGATATAAAATAATATTACTGATTTTTAAATATATGAAGTATGAAGAAACTTCTAAAGCCTTTTGTGGGGCCAGGTTCAATTTTTAAGTCAGAGGATGGATCAAGATCATTGCCACCTTTATGTTTAAATCTAGATCTAGCTGACCAATTTTTACTCAACCCCACACTTCTTTCCTTAATATTGTCCTCTTCTTCAAGTTCAAGAGGTGGATTGAAGAACCATTACAACCAAAATTATAAAAGTATATAATTATATAAATATATACACCTGTGTGTGTGTGTGTGCGCAAGTATGTGTTATTCTAGGACCAATTTGTTTTTATTGTCCAGTTCTGGGCTCTTTTGGTAAGAAAATCCTAAATTGAGACCATATCTGGATATAAAAATTTACCCAAATATTTAGTATCTATATATTTCATTCTTTTCTATTATTGTAAAATTTGAATAATGCTTTTGATTCTAAAAAGGAATAAAATTTCAACGATAAATGCAAAAAAAAACTATCACTCTTCACCAAAACATATCTGAAACCTGTGGCACTGAATGCATTAAGAGTAAGGTGACAGAAGAATCAAATTCAAAGACAACACTGGTAACTGAATTCTGGAATCATGGAATACAATTCAAATCAGGTAGTGCATTTGGAAAAAAAATATCTTGCACTTGATCGCCTCTTTGTCTTTAGTTCAATACAGTAAAAAGTGGCAAAGGCATTACATGTTCCCATAACCCATTATGATTTAAGCAAAATTGTAGCAAGCCATTCTGTCATGCTCATGGAAAACCAATGACCATGAAAAAGGTAAGCTGCATTTTGGTATAGCATATTTGAGATAATCCCATATTCTGTGAAAGAATATGTGAAGGGCACAATGCATAATCAAAAGCACATAATTTGTCCCATCATAAAAGATTCTCCTATTAAAAAAAAAAAAAAAAAAAGATTTTTTGTCTCACAGCAATAAATACCTTTGTAGGATCAATGATGCCTTGCTCGACAAGATTAACATACTCTCCATTCAAAGCATCATATCCCACATCTCCTGTTGAATTAAGAACCTTTTCAACCACAACATGAGCATCAACTCCAGCATTCTTGGCAATAGTCAGGGCCGGTTGGCGCAGAGATTTTTTCACAATGTTTATACCTGATTCATAAAAAAACAACCAAAAAACAATTAATATCATTGTTCACTTTAGCTCCAAATACAAAAACATTGGATTTGGTTGTTAAAAACAATTACTAACAGGTGTAAGAGTTTCAGGGCTAAATTTGTAAGCCCATATTTGCAGGTAAGAATAAATTTACCAATGAAAGTAAATGGGCATATTTTATGTAGCATCATTTGACAGCCATTCAAGAGAATGCATCTTGCATGGAAGAGTTGATGCTAACCATTTGACTTTTAAATAACAATTAAATGTAAAATGCATATCACCATAACCTCATTAATTCAATTACTATCTATGGGTTCAAGTTGAAAACGGACCAGCACTTGGAACATAATGGTTTATTCAAAATTGTGTGAACCAGCCATACAAAAAAATCCTGAACTTTTCCCCACAAAAATGTTTGTGCCCAAAGTCTATGCCACTTTAAATACAACTATTTTCAATCGCATTCAAAGAATCTGAAAAATACAGAAAGGTGTCTATGTATGAACATACATTCATACTGAAAACAAATAATTGAAAAGAAACAAAAATGTCAATACTGTATCAAAAAAGATTTCACCCATTAATTGTTAAATTATTTAATAAAGACTGGTTTGAATTTTAAAGGGGAGTAAATAACTAATTTAGTTTATCTTGACTTGTTATTTTAAAAAGAATTCCTTTATTCGAATAAAATTTAAAAAAAAAAAGGAAAATGATTGTGCTCCTACAAATGATAGATCATGACACAAAAACTCTTTTGTATTAATCTAGAATGACAAAAATTACTCCCAATGTCCAGCATTTGAACTAAAGAATGGATTTACATCTAGAACAAGGTTAAGATTGTCGTCCCCTCCATATGTGTCTAAATCGTGGATGAGGAGACCTGTTTTCACTTAATTCTATGGCCGTTTCCCCATCAATGTTATCCTCTTCCTTCATTGATAGAGGTCCCTTAATTCTTTTTCTAGGGTAAATTTTTTCAATTATTATGAAAAATAAAGCCTCTTCAAAAAAATCATTTTTGGAGAACCATTAAAACAAAACAAAAAGTAGTGGGTCGTAAATAAAACTAGAATATTTTCGTAAGTGTGAAAATTTTGACAATATTTCACATATTTTCATGCCAAACTTTAAAGTCATTTATCATTTAAGTTCTCGTAGGCAAAATCTGGAAATTGGGTAACACATATATAACCTGATAACTGTAATATACATCCATGGGAATACAGTTTTCCTAAAAATGTCTGAAATAAAGTTTTACCATGGATTAATCTGTGGGGATAAATTATATCCTCTTAGTTGAGTGGAATGTGAACTTTTCTCTTCATTTTGTTAATTTGATAAATAAGATAATCATGACATATGTAAGTCAGTTGACCACAACACAATATGGTTCAACTTCATTGATATCAATACTATAATAAATCTTTCTTCAGCACTTTTGCTAATGCTTAAATCTTGGCTAGAGTGAGTCCTACTTGACAAATTTTTATCTAGACCACTCTGACAAGCAATTCATACGTGTTCTTTTTCATTTTTGATTAAGAAGATTATATTCATTACAACATAAAAATTTATTTCCCTCTCCCTCGTCATCGAAACAGGATTCATAAAGAGAAATGGCTTTAGTTATATTCAGAAATTATGCATTCAAGGCTGCTTACTAAAAAATAAAATTACCTGTGGCTTGATCTTCATTTTCTGTTTTTACACTATCCAGCACTGGGATACACCTGAGAAGAGCTGTTCCCCCGCCTGGTACAATGCCCTCTTCAACTGCTGCCCTTGTGGCATTCAGAGCATCATTGATCCTATCTTTTTTCTCATTCACCTCCACTTCGCTAGTGCCTCCAACCTAGGACAATAAAAAAAAAAGTATTTTGTTGCTTCTTATTTCTCAGATAGTAAAAGTGCTGTCTTCGAGTTTTAGACACGTACAAAGCAAATTAAGTTTCCCTTTGTTCTTATTGCATACACTTAATCATGTCACAAAGATGTATGCCAGGTTTATCATCTTGAATATCTGGAAAGTGAATCTCTGTTAATTCTGTAGCATTTTTTTCATTCCACATGGTCAATTAGCCATGAAGAGTAGACAAAAGATGCATAGTCAACACATTCACATGATTAGGAGAAACCAAATAAATTTCAATCATCAGACCATTTCTTTTTCCGTCTCAATGACAAAAAAGTTGCAATAATGACTTTGAAACAATAAATATAACTTTTGCTGTAGGAAAACTTGTTTCACCTTACAGGTAACAATTTTTTTAAAGGATTCTTGAACACTAACTTTACAAACAGGGCTGCAATTCAAGGGCTATTGTGGTATTGTAATAAATATAGAGTTGTTTCAAAACAAAAACAAAAAAATTAGGACTGGGATCTTCCATCTGTTTTTTATGAGAAAATGCTTCATATTTAGATGATTTGTGATTTGATCCATGTATCATTACGCCGAAACATAATCCATAAACAATTATCTAAGTTTGCCTTGATTTTGGTCAATCCTTATATAGACAAGGAAAATAAGTTTCGACATAGAGGAAAGATCAAATTATCCGTACAAAAAACTACTCATCATAATTCTTTCTTGTACTAAGTTTTGCTTAAAACAGAACAACACAATGAGCACTTCTTAGACTTAGGGAAGATTGTAATAACAAGACATTACAATGGACTTACAACTGTATTATAAGCTACACTGAATCTTATGCTGACTAAACTTTTATCATTTATCTAATTGCAGTATATCTCATAATGGCAAGAAAAATGAATTTGTAACTATATTCTCTTTAAATATGTTAAAGTTTACATTGATATTCCTTTTTCATAATGTGAAAAGTTTTGTGAAAAATATCTAGTGACAAAAATATTTATACGATGTATGTGAGAAGATGCTCTTCTCACTTGTAAGATCAAAATGCTTTGATTGTACCTCGATATACAATGCTCTGTTCTCAGAAATAGTTACCCATGACAGCCTAAAATTTTTAACACTTACATAAAATCGCATACTGAAACAATTAATTTGCAGTTATAAATTACTCTGATAGTTGCGTTTATCTTTTCCATACATCAGTTTCAGGTGAAGTTTTATTAATATCAGTGTGACAGCCACTCAATTTTTTCCTGAGTGTGGAAGATCAAGATTCATGTAAAAACCTCTATAATTTTATGAATTATTACAAATCAGAACTGAATATCTTGTGAATAAGAAATCTACTACTTGAATAATCAAAGTAAAAAACTGAGGTCTAAAGACAAACTAATCTAATTATCCGGATTCAGCACATGACCTTATAATTCCCCTTAAGGATCAAAGCACACCAGAGCTGTCATGTAGGTTGGGTGCACATAGCAGAATTCAAGTGATGACTGACTGTTTGTTATAGGAAGGCCCGGTGTGCTCTGACACTTAAATTGTCCAACATCTTATCAATTCTAGGGTCAGATAATGCATATTATATGTATCTTCACACTTTATTCTGTTTGTTGTACCCTAAGATGCCATATATGTCTACAAATCCTATTCAGCACAATCCTTAAAAATACAGTCGGAACCAGTTAATGGGGAAATTTTGGGAGGTTTCTTTTCCCGATAATCCGGGTTTTCCCTATTTCCCAGATGTATGAAAGAAGCTCTTCCAAAGTCATTTTGCTCCTGATCCCATTTTTTTCTTGCCCAAAATGCTTGAAGAGTGCTGTAGCTGTTTCAGTGATTCTTTGCTTTTCTTTATTCTTCCGACTTGAGACTTGGATAAGTTAAATTAATCTGCAACTTTCATTATTGTTACTCCTGGTGTCGCGAGAGCTTCCAGCACTGTAAGTTTATAATCAATAGACAAGTCGACTCTTTCTTGCGGGCCATCTTTTACATCGTGCGTTGATCAATGGATGAAACTCACAAATTTTTTGCACTCGATAAATTTTATTAGACAAACAAAAGCAACACGCCTTCTGTTGAAATGACCATAATGTTTGCACGATGACTGGAGATTGTCTCACAACCTGTTAGAACAAACACTAGCTCTATCAATATCCACTTGGAATGAAGTGGACCATGAAGTTACAACCTGGCAGGTAGACATCACTGCACCCTTCTCTTGCATGCCTCCTTACCTGAGTTACATAAAAAGGGCCAAATAATGTCGCTAAGCCCAGGAAAGCTTGTTATTTACCTGTGTGTTCATTCATACCATGTGAGAAATGTGCGTTTGACAGGTAAATATAGCAAACAATCTGAACTCAACACTTCATTTCAAAGAAGCCATCTGTAATTTTTTTCCCGTTTAATAACATTTCCCAACTTAGCGACGACTTTATATAGTAATAATTCCATTCCCCAAATTCTTTCCTGATTTCGCATGTCTGACTGTAGTTTGTGAAAATAGAGTGATAGTTAACATGCATGTAAGTGACCTTGCGTTGAAGTGACAACCTTTTGAGAGAGGCTCAAATGAACTTTCTATAACATTTTAGCTTTGCACTTAATAATTAAAGCAATTTAAAAATGTATCTACCTTCAACACAGCCACACCGTTTGAGAGCTTGGCTAGACGTTCTCCGAATTTCTCTTTTTCATATTCTGATGTGCTAAGCTCAATTTCATCTTTGATTTGTGCTATTCTTTTCTCTATCTCACCCTTTTCACCTTTGCCCTGTAAAAAAAATTCACAGAAAAAAAAGCATGGTTTACTATTTTGAAGTCATTCTTATGCACAGAAATAAAAATACATTGATTATATGCCAGGAAAATGCTCTCGCTCTGACTTATATAACCAAACATATAAGATGAAATAATAATTATAATTTTACCATTTTCACCAGACACCTCTTAATGTGATGACTTCTGGGCAGTGGAATGTTCTGTGACTAAGCACACATTTGCCATGATGAGCACTTCTAATGTAGTATAATATCATATTCAATTAATATAGTGAGTTTCCTTCGTGAAAATAAGAAGAGCATCAGAACTGTTGGACTAGACCACAATAGGCAATAAGCCCAACAGTTAAGTAATTTGACAATTTGTTATGTCATTAACTTCCACGTTCCAAAAATTTTTTCAAGCATATTACAAACAAGGATAAGTTAAGATGTATATGGGAGTTCCCAAATCGAAAAAGGGAGGAATTTTCGAACAAATCAACTTCAATGCTTTATTTTTTTTAATAATCAACAAATCTACAAGCATATTATCTAGCAATACATTTTAAAAACAAAGGGTGACTGACATTGAGTGCTGATTTACAACAGTCATATCCTCTAGACTAGGGCTGTATTAAATAATGCTTTGTGAGTGGGAAATCTTACCAAGAGCATGCAAACAAAAGAACTAGACAACAGCGATTCTACCACATGGAACCCCCTTCCGTAACTTACCCCTACCCCAGCCCCAATCTCTTTTAAAGGACAAATCATAGGCTATCAATTTGTACATAATAAAGTCAGAGGGCATATAGAATTTATACTTTGTCCACAAGAGTACACTCAAGCCATACCATTTCTATTAATCTATGCAAACATTTAATAATTTTATTATAAAAACAAAACAAGGTTGGAATTAAGTAGTTCATTAAACAAAAGCTACATTAAAACAAACTGAACAATTTTTTGCCATAACATTTTTTTTTCATCCTCCTGAGGCCTACACTTTGCATTTTCCTAATCATTACTATAATGTCTTGAGGTTCCATATTTGTAAATCATGTTTGGAGCTGAGACCAAATTAAATAGAAATTATATGTCAAAATACTGATGGTTTTAACTTTGTAAAACATTATGATTGAGTAAGTGAATAGCTGCATTTGATTATGAAAACAACCTACAATCCTCCCGTAATATCAAAACAACAAAAAATACTGGATAAGCTACCTTAACATCAGGAAATTCAAACTGCATCTAACACTGTCTTCCTTGAAATTTGTTTTTTCATTGGGTGAATAAGACAAAAATTAAACCAATAATGTCAACGGACACAAAACTCAAACTACATTTCTAAAAATTTTAACAGTAAATCAAATTTCAAGTAAAAAATAGCAAGGTCAAGCTGAAAACTGCTTCAGTTTCATTGCTGGTTTTAAAAAACTTCCATCATCATCACGAACATAAATTTTGAATACTGCACTTACTTTCATCATTAATGTGTCATCTTTTGTAACAGTAACTTCTCCAATTTGGCCAAAGTCTTGCATTTGAATATCTTCAATTTTATACAGGCTGCCTTCATCTCCAAAGACCTGAATAAGACAAACAACAAAACTGACAATGTTCAGGCAAAGTTTCCCTTTCAGACAGTAGTAAAATAAGCAAACGACTTTGATGAAGCACAAATACCATACTTCTATATTTAACTTGGTGAAAAAAATTAAAAAAAAAAAATTATTTTACAATTACAATCAATATTTCAAATTACATGATTAGAACCACATGTATTGAAAATGATAAAAAATTTTATTTAGTAATTAAACAAAAAAATTTTTTCTACGTTACATTTTTGTCCATCCATATAATATATCGATTAATGTCACAAGATTGTATGCCAGATTTATCAAAGCAAACCTGGAAAGTGAAAACCTTGTCAATTTTGTAGCATTCTTTTTCATACCAAATGACAGTTGTGCCATAAGGAGTAGACAATGAGTGCAAATCATTTCATTTGTGTTTTTAAAACTCACAGCTCCTCCAGTTGCCACAGCCATATCATGAAGAGTATTTTTTCTATTGTCACCAAATCCTGGGGCCTTAACTGCACAGACTTGAAGACCTACTTTAATTCTGAAACAAAAGGTATAGATTGATATCCAATAAACGCAAGATTTTTACATATTACTTATTGTTCATAATATTCCTTTAGTTCTCTTGAAGGCAAAGGTAAGTGAAACACCTAAACGTTTACAGGCAAAATAAAAAAAAATTTCCACTTTTAAAAAGTATTAATGTTCACAGATTTAGAAATTTGCATGGCTCATGATAGAAAAATTATTACAATAAACACCTTGGAGTAAATTTGAGTGTGTTTAGAAGCTTTGGGTTTGTAAGTTAAACATTATGCCTATATCGAATTACCAATTAATAAAAAAAAATCCCTATTTATATGTCAATATAGCTTGTATCCCATTAATAAAGAATCAAACAACAAAATCAAAAGATTTTGGGGAAGAAGATGGGATGGTGGTATGATTTTGCACTGCTGACATTCTGCAGACTAAAACAAAGAAAAACCCACAGAGGTTTGGCAGTGCTTTGAATTAAACAAAATTAAAGATGTGAACATATTTTTAAAAATCAAGAGGTTTCTTAAAAGTCTAAAAAATTGGACCCACCTGTTCAGGACTAAAGTGCTGAGGGCCTCTCCATCAACATCTTCAGCAATAATAATAAGAGGCTTACGAGCTTGATTCGCTAATTCTAGAGCTGGTATGATGGACTGAATGCTAGAGATTTTCTTCTCACTCAAAAGGACTAATGCATCCTGAAATTCACACTTAGCACCTGTGAAATCAAAATTTTGATGAAGGCAAAAAAAGTTACTTTTACTCAATCCAGTACTCATGACAAAACACTGGAGGACTTTCACAGCATGATAAAGTGAAAGCACCTCTTTCACTCTATAAAAGCTTGTTAAGTCGTCAGATCAAACTTATGAAAATAGCTTAAACTAATTTCTTTACTATTTACTAAGTTTAACCTGCTTTGATTTAAAATGAACTTAGTGCTTTTCATAAAACCGGTCATAACTCATATAAATTTTGTCTCATTTAATGTTCTATAATCTAATGGAAAAAAAAGAAACATTCTGGTTGAAAATCAGGGTAATACACTTATACTCATACCATAACTAAGTAGAAAGTACCTTTACTGGTGTTCATGAAGTATGGGGAAATATAACCTCTGTCGAATTTCATGCCTTCAATTGTCTCCAGCTCATCATGTAAGGTTTTGCCATCCTAAAAATGAAAATTTTTAAATAACATATATACACATAACATATTTGAAGGGAGGCAGAGTGCTGAGACCACTTTCAATCTTGCGACAATCTCAAACTAAACAGGTGGACCAATTGAAAAAGAAAAGATAAGAATTATGGACTAGAGCAGAAATTATTGCATATTGAATATATGTCTTTTCCAACTATTATCATTTATGTGTGAATCAAAGATCACAAAGAAGCTATATCTGTAAAGTATTTCCACTGTTAGACTATCTCAAATCTCCCCATGCTTCAATTTCAAATCATTAAACACTTGCACATCAAATCCTTTGTAATTACCTCACCCTCTAATTTCAAATAATGGTTATGCATTAAATGATTAAGTCCTTCAGAAGGTATTTTTAATTTTTTTTCAACATTTTTAGATATATGTGTGCCTTAAACCTGAAGACATGACATATGATTAACATAATCCATGTTTGTCATTTAAGGCTTGAATAATATTGCACACATTTGTTAGGTGAACATATCAACACAATAGTCACCAATCCGGTTATGTGCAGTTGGCTGCTTATTATTAGTTAGCTTTTATTTGCAAGGTCCAGTGATTTTATTGATATTCTCATTTATGAAGAATGTTACATTTGGAAGATAGAATGGCATATTTCACAACAAACTAGTGATCTCAGCTATTGTAAACTGCTTTATGAGAAGACATTAATCTTCATAGTAAAGGAACTCTTAATCCCAATGCATACAAAATTGTCAATAAAAGGAAAAATGATTTATATAAGGTCCCTAAGGAAATCTGGAGGATGTAAAACTAATCCAAAGGACAGCAGTTTCCATTTAAATTTCAACCTTCCTTCAGCGCAGCGTCCATATGTGGGTTTGGCCCTCAGGAAGCTCTCTACTGTGATGAGCATTTAAGTGGGTGATAAGCCTGCAAGTTGGGTGCTGCAACACTCATGTATTAGGCTTTCACTGGCAACCCTATGTGAAACATCATTGTTTTCTTAACAATCCATATAGGCCATCTCAGTTGCTCAGGACTCTATCTTTGCTAAGAATATCAACCAATAAAAAGGTGATACTTTTTCCTTTTTGAATAGGAAGAGATGAGTTTATGAGGTCTGAAGAAAAATTACAATTTAAGGATGTCTGTCGGAACTATGTTACATGATGGGCACTTGAAGTTACTAACACATGGGAAAACTCTCCAAGAGCATGCAAACAAAAGAACTAGACAACAGCGATTCTACCACATGGAACCCCCTCCCTACCCCAGCCCCAATCTCAAAACTCAGTGAAGAGTCTTGACATAGAGCAGGGATGTCTATGTATAGTCAAGTAAGAAAGAGAGGGGTTTGAGATATAAACAAAGGTATGAGTTGACAGCATAGTGTGTGTGTGTATGCGTGTAAAAGGTGTAGGGCCTCAGTCTTTGCTGTTGGGGATGTCCAATGGTGGAAAGCATAATCTGTCACTCATATAGCTGAATAAGTTTTTACATGAAGTCTCCAAGGTCATGCACTTGATAAGCCTAGAGAGCAGACTTTGCTAGTTTGATCTGACTATTTTCTCCTTTCCTATCTTACTCTTACTCTTTGTTTCATTATAATATAATTGCCCATATTTAGTTGTATCTGTAAAATTTTATCGTTTCTTTGAAGATGAGGCAGTGACTCTTGAGGCTTTAGTTTTGATGAAAGATTGAATTAGAATCAAAATTTGGCTGCTCTAACAGAGATTTAATCTGCTCGCCCTTTACCCTCACCCTCTCCTCCATTAAACTAATTACGAATCTGTTTTACTTTCATTGCTAATCCAATCTTTTCTCAAAGAAATTGATAAAATTTTAAACTGAAAATATCCTATCCAATAACCTTGTCTTTGAAAAATCTTTTCTCGAATCCTATTTCTCTATCACTCCTCTTTTCCTGAACTCATCAAAACAATGAAACATGCATTTTAAAAAGGGTGTCAAGATTGCAAAAATAATTTTTTACTCATAATTTGTATTGGCCATAAAAGCCTCTCAACAAGCTTTGTTGTAATTACAGTACCAGCATGTACAGTATTTTGCACTGCCACATGCCCAGTCCAGTGGTTAACTGGCCATGGCAGTAGCAGTTTTCCTCCCTATCTGCCAATTACTTTTATATCAGGACGAGGGTGAAGAACTTAGACCACAATAGAAACAAATAATTCATGTCACTTCCCTTAAATACTGGTTGTAAATTTAACTATTTTTCATTCTCATTCAGCACTTACTCTTACAGTGTCAATAAAACCTACTGCTTCATGACCCCCAATGCCAATAAAGCCTCTACAAACACTAGATACTATAAAGAGCTTTGATCTGTTTCTAGTCTAGTCTGTCTTCATACTCGGGTAGAACCAAGTAAACAGCAGGGGTGGGACCAGAGGTTGAAAAAAAAAAAATCAACTAAAATCTGTACTTTTTCTTTTGTTGACTAATCAATCATCCAAAGTAAGCACACACCTAATGGATACACAAGCACGATAAACCAAGCTTGTTCTCAGCCAAGTAAATGTTGCAAGCAGGAATTTTCCAAATATAAAAAAAAAAAAAATGGAGATGGCTCCATGCTTGAAACAGGCACTAAAACACTGGTTTGTAAAAACTCTTCAGTGCAAAGGAAAGACACTCTTAGATTGATAAGATGTCCCAGTGTCAAATATAAAATATTTAATGAAAACCACTGAAGGGAGGTAACTTGATATGTATATCCAGTGTGAGAATTTAAATGCCCAATGTTTATTAATTAACATTAAAGAATTATGAAAATTTTGTTCAGCTCCAGTGGCACTGAGGTGGCTCAAAGATGAAAAAGCTGATATTCTCAGAATAAGCAGGGAAAAAAATCTCTCTCCCTATTATGAGCTTAAAGACACTTACCTTCACAGTTATAACACCATCTCTGCCAACTTTCTTCATTGCACTTGAAATCAGCTCCCCAATTTGTTTGTCTCCATTTGCAGAGATAGTGGCAACCTGAGTATATGAAATCATCTTTTTTATTGCCAATGTGAATAAGTTTACGAATGAAATCTGAGCGAATCATGAAGGAACCTTTTTTAAAATAAATTAGTGAAGCAGAAAGATATGTGAGGCAGCTGAGGACTTTCAGTCGTAAGTCGCAACTACCAATTTAGAGTAACGGCGTTAAAAATAAAAAAAAATTGATTCTTAATCAATGTGGAATATGGTCATAACTGCAATGTATAACATTTCAAATAAAACATTTGAAAACAACCGCTTCATTTGTTTATTTTGCATTTTTATGAGGCTATCTCTGTCGGCATTAATACTAAAACATAATTTAGACCTAGTGTGCATCCTCCGTTTCAACTGTTTGGTCAGATCTGGAGTGAAATACAAACATCTAGTCTTTATAACTTATCTCCCACAGAAAACATTCGCAAGCATTGTAAGTTACAAATATTTATACTCGCCATAAGCGTATTATTTGTATTTGCTTCAAAATAGACAGCATGGCCTTTGTTTTGTCGAAGCGCTTATGATCAGTTGTGAAGTCGAGAGCAATGGCGTCAGACACATCTAAATCTAGATCTAGAAACACTGTTCATGATGAGCAACTCGGGATTGCTACTCTATTAAATAGATTTATTGCATTAATGATGACAATGCACAAGACCTACGCAGATCATCTTCATGATTATTTTAAGACAAATCCCAGTGCCTCTGACTCTGACTTTGATAATATCAATACTATGGATCTTGAAAGTGAAAGTGATTGCACTGAAAAGCAAACACCAAGACAGTGCTCACTCTGCAGATATTGATGATTTTTAAAAGGCTATAAACCATTAAAAATGTAAGAAATAGACATGAATATTAATCATTCACTTATTACATTATTGTACAATCATATTCCACTTGATTTCATATTTCAAATGATATACAGAACTCACTTTGTGAGTGGACATGTAAAAAAGATAACAAAAAGTGCGCATCCATAGGTATGAATCTTTGAAAGACAATGTCTCAGCTTCTAATTACAATTTTGAGAAGCTGAAAATGCCATTCTCTTTAGAAGTATTTGCTGTGTCAGAAATTGTATATAGCTTACTATACTCAATAATCCACTTAAGACTGAAAATCCCTGGCTCCCAAAAGATTTTCATTTTTTCAAATACAAGATATTCCAATCCTTTTTTTTTAAAATAGTGTACTTAATTCATACCTTTTCAAAGGTGTACAAAATAAATCGTTAAATGTAAAAATGATGGTATTGAGATTTGCCATAAGCTTGAAAGAGGTTTCAGTATATGCAGAAAAGCCAAATGGGTCAATTTTATATTGTAAGAAAATCTTTTACCAAATCTATTACTCTGGTTCTCACTATTTTCCTGTTTAAGGGCCTTAGCAGACCAAAAGGTTTATTTTCATATGAAAAGGAGTAAATGTACTCCTTACTGAAAGGGTAAAAAAAAAATAAGATGTTGTAGTCCTGATTTTTAGATATTTTCTCTACATGATGTATAGGCCTTTCTCAACTTGACTAGGAAAATTAAAAATCTTACGAATATTGCTAGATCCAGCCAGCTGTTGAAAACTTAACCAGATATTTCATGGAGAGCAAATAGACAATTTTATAATCTAAAGAGCGTAATCCACTACTGTTCAATCACTTCATTGATAAATAGGTCAATTTAAGTACAAACAGTGAGACTAGTCAAGCATGATTCAGATGTAACCTAGATCTACATTAGATAAAAAAATTAAAATCATAGATTTTGTGCAGATTGAAAAGTTTGCATCTGGATAAAGGATCCAAACAAGATTAATCTTATTATCAGATCTAGATCTAAATCTTGATCTGATTTTTTCTCCAAAAGACCTACAATGTCGGAGCCTGGTGTCATTTCATCTCGATTTACTCTAGATCTAGACTCTTGTTGTTCTATTTAGGATTTCTGAAACGATCTAGATGTAAAAAAAAAAATGCTGTCCTGCAGTAGAAATTCTTACAACGTTAAGATAAAATATGAATAATCCTTTGTTAAAAATAATTCCGAAAACTGGATATGAAGATAGACAGTGAAACGCAGATGAATAAACGATAAAGTAAACAACTCAACTGAATCAATATTTAGGGTAGTTGCAACTAAAATAATATCTATTTCAATACCGCATTTGATATATTACAATGAAAAAACCAAAATCGATATATTATAATCATATTGTTGGAGTTTATTCTTTTGTGCAGGCTATCTGTCGATCTTTGTAAGCCTAATAAAAAAAATGACAAGTTTTTAGTCATGAAGGTGAAAACTTAGTTCGGAAAAAAATAGGAATATTTCCTAAATATTTGGAAAAGTGCCCAATTTCCATAAAAAATCAGAACGACAACTGTGACACATGATCCAGTTTTCTGCTTGACTTGAAGTTTTCCGATCCTACTGATAGGTTTTGATAAAATACTCTGGACACGTACACATTTAAAACTGTTTGAGCTTTTTCTCACAGAATTTAATTTGATTCAAATACTATAAAGCATAATTATATATCAAGGTCTTACAAAAATAAGAGTGTTTATTGACACAACATATCCTCACTAATCTTAAAGGCTATCCCGTTAATGGCAATGGTTATTGGGGGTCATGTAGCCCTTATAACCTTTAAGGTTAGTGGGGCCATGTATAGGGGCTACATGGCCCCATTATAACCACTGCCTGAATATTAGCATTATAAAAGCCTCACCAGTTTAAAAAAAAAAGATACTGCCTCAAACCTCATAGATAACTGCCAGTCATGGTGGCAAACAGGTTTAATCTTTTTTTTTTTCTTCCCATGCACACTCTCCCAAGAACTTAATTTCTAGATCCCAAGAAGTTATGATTCACAGACTGACCTTATTCAAAATGTGAATCTTCCACTGACTATTTCAATTAATGGTAACTACAATTAGTGCAAGAACTAAAATTTGAATTTCATTAGTTGACATTTCTGTTATGGCCTGGGTTAATTTGCCTTAGCTATGTAGGTGGTGCCAAGCCTTCCAGGGTTACGGTAGTGTGCTCTAACTTCAACAGGTTTTTGGTTTTGTCTGCATACATAGAGAATAAAATCACTAAAATGTCATTAGTAGAAGTTATAATAGGCAACCCTAGGATAGATAAGGCTAAAGCATTAACTTGACAATTTGAAACTGAAAATGCCTATCTCAAATATGAATAGGACTTCTTTGACTTTGTACAAATCAGAGACCTGGATGAAAGACTAAATAAAATTGCCTGAAAATTTTGAAACACACGGGTCCAGGGCGGAGCCCTGGTGGGAAGTCAGGGGGACGTTGTCCCCCTGAAGCTGAAGGATTTTCATCAAAACTAATATAAAAAACCCTGTCTCCTGACACTTTTTTCTTCAATTCTATCAGTTTATATTAACAACAATTAACATTAAGATTTGGATCACCACCAATAACTTAACCTGTCATACCTATTCCTGGTACATTTTCACTGCGTTTCTGCACCTTTTCTGACCCTCACTTTCAGCATGCCTTTTTAGGTGACACTTTCTTTTCTTACTGTAGTCTAGCCTTTGGTCACAAAATACACAAAACGCTAGGCCAGGTTTAGATAGTTTTCTTACAAAATCCGAGAGGTAATCTCCATTGCAGTCTTTTTCTTCCAACCATTGCCATCGAAATTTGTTCTTAATTCCATTCTCTATTGCTTTCAGGTCAGCTGTCCGTTCAAGGAACTGTTCAGTCATGATCAAATCAGTATTGTGTATAACCTACGCTCGTGCTAGATCTAGAGATTCTAAGATATTCTTAACATTGTATTTTCATAGATCTAGATATCCTATTTTGATGCTTTTATTAGATCTAGATCTATAATATTATTTATAGAGTAGAATTCTAATCTAGATAGATCTAGATCTAGATCTTGACTAAATCTAGTCTCTAGACGTTCTTATTGATAGGCCTAGATCTATTCTTAATCGATCTTCATAAATCTGGAGTTAGATCTATATCCAGAATTTCATTTTAGCGCTGTAGAAACTAAATCTAGACCTGCATTGCCATATTAGAAATCAATGAGTTCATTGAGACTCTAAAGCCCTAAGCTTCGTTTCAAAACACCGCCATAGACAGCGAAAAAAATCATGGCCACAGCGGACTGCACACTTTTTTCACTGCACAGGTAATGAGATCGTAAGGATTACCCAACCTCAGGTTTCCGAAAGTTAAAACAACACGCTAACTTTGGAAAACAAAACTGGCTCTGGTACTACATTTGATATCAACATTGACTTTAAAAATCTTAATTGACTTTTCTTATACGTCTTTGTTTTAAACTCGACTCGGATTAGTTTACCTAGATCTAGAACGATCAACTTTCCAAGTTCTTTGCAACCCTTTCGATTTTTTGTAAACAAGGCCTTGGGATCGCCAAGCAAGGCAGTCGTCATTTTCGTACTTCGCGTTGTTACAGAAAGTTCAGGCAATCATTGCCGGAAAGTCGGCTTTGGTTGCCGGAATTCGTATTATAGCAAGTAAGGCGGAATTCCGACTCGGCGATAAGCTGGCAGCTGACTCGCACCAAACTTGACTCTTTTGAGTATTAAATGAGGAAAATTTTAAGATTGCCGGAAATCAGGCAATTGCCGGAAAACATCCAGGTCTAAAATCAGAGTGTGAAACTTCATGACTCCAGCATGGCTTTCTAATAAAAACTTGATAAATGATGTATAAAGAAAAGTTAATATATCAAGTTCAGACCAGGGGATACTAGATCTAGAAATGTAATAAATTACAGATCTAGGTTTCTCTAACCTATTGAAATACTGTGAAGGATCAAGATAAAATCTTTCTCTGAATTTCTAATCACCATTTCAGATGGAAGTAGTAGTGAAAAGCACCCAACAAAAAACTAAATCAGACAAAAAAAAAGCCAAATCTGCCACATCATCATCATGTTGAAAAGATAGGCTACAGCAGTCAGGTTTTATAAATGTGATATTATTTTATAGGTACAGCACTGCATTTACCATTTTAGATAGGCACATAGGCATGCATAATACCAACTTTTCTCTTAAAGGTTGGTATTTGTAACCTTTTAGAAACAATCTTACATTTTTGTGGCTGATTGGGTTGGCATCTCTGCTAGACATCCAGCATTATTACTCTTGAAAAGGACTAATATAAAAAAAAAAAAATGACATTTGTCTCATCACATTGCTAAATTATAATTCACCTGTGCAATCTCCTCTGGTGTAGTTACAGGCTTAGACATTTTTTTCAGATAATCAACCACTGCATCCACTGCCATCATGACACCTATAACCAGCAAGGTATGCAAAATTAGGAAGAATTTTTTTCATTCAGCTGTTTCCACTCTTTGACTGTAAAAGACATTCATATCCTTAGTTACATAGACAAAATAAATAAGCCTCTAGGAAATCTGCCTCATTAATGTAGAAAAATTCCATGGGTTATTTCCAAACTTTCACGCTACTTCATTGTAAATGTTCCCCTATAATTTGTTAAAGTTAAAAGAAAAGTTTAATACCAGATGTTCCCCCCACCCCCCAACAAAAAAAAAAACACTTTCCTTCAGTCATTAAAATTAATGTGAACCTCTCACACACATAGTAAAATTTTGCTTTTAATTAAACAAATGAACACTTCAATAATGTATTAAGCACTTTCATTTCTTGAAACAAGATACCTCGTCTTATTTCAACTGGATTTGCTCCCCTACTGATCCTCTCAAACCCTTCTTTTGCAATGGATCTGGCAAGGACTGTGGCTGTGGTGGTTCCATCTCCTGCCTCTTCATTAGTGTTGTTTGCAACATCTTGGACTAATTTGGCACCAATGTTCTGGTATTTATCCTTGAGCTCAATCCCTTTTGCAACTGTTACACCATCTTTTGTGATTTTTGGACTGCCCCAACTTTGTTCAAGAATCACATTGCGACCCTACAAATAAAAAAAAAAATATTAATGATTAATACAGACGGAGTATTAAATTTTCTGCTCTTTTCTCATACCAAAAAGAATTTTTTTTTTTTCAAAGCTAATAAGAGCGATTCAGATTGACATATTTTTAAATAAAATCATCAAGAACTTAAACTAATAAGTTTGTTTTTAATAGCAAAAAATAACAATGTAGCTTGCAGGAAAAGCAAATGACCTAATTTTGCAAACAAACAGCCCTATGATCAAGATGCTCAGCAAAGAAGACTAGTGCTGGGGTCTACTTGATATTTTACTACCCTCCAAGTATCGGGTCCTGTGGCTCTGCACATCCCGATCCGTGGGGCGGTAAGTTCCGATCCGATGGCCTAAAGTTATATCTAGGGACTTGGCACTGAATGCAGGTGATGGCTCTGAGTCATCGAATAGCAACTGAAAGGGCACACCCCTAATACTTACTGGGACTTTGTAAACACACACACACACACACAGAGACATACCCACATGCCGCTCGTCTACAGTATCACACACATCCTTTAGCTTAGTTTCGGTCATATCTAAAAGTATAGATTAGACTTTGGCTGCATAGAGTAAAGGGCAAAAAATAGGCCTGTGGCTTAATGAGCAGGGTTGGGCCTAGATAAAAGAGGTAACAAGGGAATGTTTTAACACCACAAATAAAATACAATTAAAAAAAACAACTGAAGTGAAAACTATAATTTAAGGAACTAAATCAGAGATGTGTAAGCAGAGCTGATGCGAAACAATAGGTTATGCATTAACGAATAATATATAATAATAACATAAAACATGAATCTGTTACTCCTTTTTAATTACAATAATAAAAATTATAACCTGTTGCAAATGAAATTTAATAAGTATAAAAATTCAAAGAACAATTAAAAAGCAGCAGTGACTAGATTTTGCTCATTTAACAAAAATGCAAACAGGAGAAAAAAAATTATTAATTATAAGATAGCGATTTCATTGAAAAAATATCAAGTCATTTTAAAAACCTTAGAGACAGCAATGTAATAAGTAAATACAAAGGAAAAGGAGAGGATGATTCTAATCTGCCAGAGTAGAGAAGAATGCAGAGACCAGTGTAGTGTGCATTGCGGTCTAATTCTGTAAGGACTGTTTATTTTCATCTTTTGATGTTTTTTGTTATCATTTCATTACTGCATCCTACTCCTTCCTCTCCCCTAAATTTCCTTCGCGCAGGGCTGACCCTCACCGCCAGAGATTTGTGCCGACTGCTGAGTGATGTCTGGCGAGAAGGTCTATAAGAAACAAAAAATTGTCGCCTACTTGTCTGCACGCCATACATCGTTGAGAAGCTAGCACGGATCCCATGGCACGGCATCTACTCGATGTGTTATGAGTGTTAAGCGTGTCATGGGTAGGGTGCTGATCCATGCCGATAGCCCCAGCACAAAAAAAGAACCCACAACTTTCACACTAAGAACTGGCCACACCTGACAGAAACCTGTTGTCTGACTGGATACCTCTAATTAAAAAAGGAATGTGGTAAGTAATTAGAGCTTTATCTCTAAGTCCCCAGTTTCAGTATTGATGAGACTTTAATATTCTTCAATTTAAGATGGTTGTATTTAAAGAATTAAAATATTATTCTTGATAACATGGTGTTCACTCCTAGTACAATGCCCCTCCCCTCCCCCCCCTCCGTCCATGTATGGGCAATTTCAAAGAGCATGACCTGCACACAGAGCGAGAAGGCAAATTTTCAGCCCTCTGGTAAATTTCATGAGGGAGTGGCCTTGTTAAAAACTCACATCTTTTTTTTTTCTGTATTCAAATTCTACATCAAATTCACCATTAATTTGATACAAAAAAAATAAACAAAAATCCATTTTTTTCCAGAAATCAGGAAAAAAAAAAGATTTACTGATCTACTGATTCTTCTTGCATCACAAAAGTGATGTGCAAAAGCCAAGAAGTTAATTGCTCCCAAAAGAAAATGCCAAACCAGAAACAAACACGCATTATTTTTTTTCTCTTTCTGCTCAGGATACAAACCTTTGGGCCCATTGTCACAGCAACAGCATCTGAGAGCACATCCACTCCTTGAAGCATAAGAGCTCTGGCATCTGCTCCAAATTTTAGATCTTTGGCATAGCATCTTGCCAAGGTTGGGACAAGCTTCTTTGTTGAAGTTGAACGCAAAATACTAGCCAGGCGAAGCATTATGCTGTTCAGCTTGTCTGGAATTGGGGAGAAAAGAAAAAGTACCCATCATATAATCATAGTAATTTAGTATGTCCTGTTCTCCAATTTAATACATAAATAATAACGTTAAACGAAACAAGACAACAATTAGGTTGTCCAAACACTGACTATTAATGTGAAGCAGCCTGGGAAATAAGATGTACCTCTGGATTTTCATTTATTTTTAGAGTTATTAGAAAGCACAGGCAAGTAATATAAATACCTAAAGTATAGTAAGATTTGCACATTCTTACACCACAAGGAAAAAAGTGTAAATAAGCTAGCTAGCATTAAACCCTTCAGAGCTAACTCAATCTTACGGCGGATTCCACGAAAAGGGGTGAAGAAGGTCGTTCCAAATTAAATGCCTTTTATTTCAGACTTTTAATACATTTATGACTCTGATTTATGTTATTATCATTCTTGACAATGTTAATAAACTACCATATCAAAATAATTCGGTTTTGACTTGTCTATGTATTTTTTTTTAATTTTTTTGTGTTCCGATTGTCAGAAAATGCGTCACACAAAATGTCCCATATTTACTATCACAAGGTTCGGGTGACTGCTGTGACTAAAAAAAGAACCCGAACATGATGCCTGGTGGTTTCTTTGTATTCTTAAAAGTGTGCGCTTTGTCTACAATCATTTTGAACCGATCGAGTCCCTTTTTCTTTGTGTGAGGGAAATCGGAAAACCCCTATGACGTCAGCGTGTTGTGCGTCGCCTTGAAGCATTGGCGTTCGGAACCACTTTTTTCATCAATATCGGGTCTTTATCGCGTATAAATAGTAGACTCCATTGAGAAATATATAACTATCGGGAATAAATCGATTTTAGCCCTCCGATATAATTTTTAACTGCTTCAGACTAAAAAAAGAATACACCATACCCTATGTGTCGCCTCGTTCTGACTGTCGGAACTTCCATTGATGTTTCACTTTCTCGCGTCACAAAGGCTATTGATACGGATATTTTGTTCTACAAGAGCTCTTGTGTTGCTACTTTGATTTTACGTTAACGGATCTTCTTTGTGAGGTTTGTAAAGGTGAATTTGTAACGTATTGTTAATGTGTGTCGCCTAACCATCGGAATCAGCGTTCAGAACCGCAGTCTAGATCTAGACTTTCGGAGGTCTTCAAACCATATATACTCACTTGCTGTACGCCTCCTATGGCGCCAATATGAAAAACAAAACCCGTTTCAACATAATTGAATGGCTTTTGACGAAAAGAGTAATTTAATTGCACCTGATCTGAAGTTAATCGGTTTAAGACGAATTCTTTATATTTTATACGAAGGTCAGAATCCCGACACACAGGAAGTTCCGATCATCTGAAATAGCGACATATGTATATATTGTGAAATACCTTTTTATATTAAATTATTGTTGTTCTTGACTTAAATGACTAGACTTGAATAGTTTTAGTATTGTTCCAATGATATTTTGATGTATTGGTGCAAAAAAAAAAAAAAAAATACTGCCGTAGTGTTGAAGATACATCCTCATTGACAAAATCAACCTGCGCTAAAGTTTTATTACACATGAGATAAGGTGCACCATTTTTGTTGCAACTCGACAATAAAAGATCTCTAGGTCTTAAAAATTACACACTTGAATTCAGCTTTAAATTCCCTTTCTTTTGATGTATAATATATGCGTGTTGTTGAAAGTTGAAAATTTTATAATTTTGGGACAATCTTGATCCATGTTCGTGGAATCCGCCTTACACCAATATCTATGAGACACTTCTCGTTTTTTACTCCAAAATCTTAAAAAGAAAGTGTTGAAACTAAGCTATAGATTTAAAATTATGACGAAATTTCACCAAATATTTGCTTTGAAACAATGAGATATACCATATATACACATATATGCAGAATCATAAATGAGAGAATCCTGGAATTAGCTTTCATGCGACCCCATTTTTGTGCATTACATTCCCCATCCCCCTTTCCATTAGAGAAGACTACGAACCGACAGTCTATTCCACTTCTACTCACACAATGATCATCAGGAACTCCCTCTGTGACTTCTCCTACCAACCTAACATTTAAATTGCCAAACATCCCCAGCTAGTGTGATAAATTTGCAGATATCGGCCCAACACACAATTGAATGTTTCCAGAGGAACGAATCAAATTCATTAAGAAAAATACGATTTTAAAGCTTAAAGTGAGTTGGGCAGATAACTGCAATAATACCATTAGTGTTACTAATTCCTAGTTGTCAGCAGATCATTTAAAATCGGAGTGTGCAAGGTTTCATTAACTTTTCAAAATGGTCAATTCTCCAATTCTTGTACGAAATCTAGATCTATACTCCAGTAGCTCTCTAACCAGTTACAGATCACTATACTGTACTGCCTGATTCTCTCAAAAGAGGTATCAGATTTGGAGGTTTAAAATCAGATCTGTACAGCATAGTTTAAAAGTTGAGGCATTTGAACAGCAATCAGCAACGTAGATCTAGGTTCTGAATTTTACTATCCGGCTAGATCTAGATCTAGACAAGATCTATATCTATATATAGATCCAATTTTCAGCTCGCTGGGTGGGCCATAAGAAAGTCTTGCCCCTTTGAAAGATTTGTTTTAAACAAGATTTAGATCTAGATCTAGACTTCGAATCTCTAAAAGTTGATATCCTAAGAACCAGTTTACCAACCGGCGAATGAAAAACCCACGTGGTGTCTTTCAGTCTAATCTGATCTAGACTCTAGACTAGATTTAAAAGCATACAGCAAATATTTTATCCTTTGAAAACGTTACTTTTATGTTCGCAAAATATATTTATGAGAGTCGAAATTAATACATATCATATGTGATTTTAAATTTCAACTCTTCTTTGATTCTTACCTGCAGCAAGTCTCGCACAAGTTAGGTCTGAAAGGTTCTGGAAAGTATAAACTTAGCAGACCTTGAAAAAAGGGATGTCATCAGTGTCCGATCAGGGAGCGGCGGAAGAATGTTTCATAAGACTTAATTTTTTTATTAAAAATAAAAACTTAAAAGAGAATTATTAGGCAAACGTATAAGAAATCTTGTTTTATAAATATTCATCTAATTTAAAATACTGTAAAGGTTTTAAAATGAATCATATAAAACAATATTTAATTTTTTTAATGATTACCCTATTACAAAAAGGTCATTTTTTCAGGCCAAAGGTGAATGTTCGTCTTTCTGCTAGATTCTAGAAAGGAGTTTGGTACGAAATTATTATTCCGATTACTATACTAAAAAGTAATCATATTGAGAAATAATTCCTCCAGTTCATCCTGCAGATCGATTTCAAAAAATAGTTTTATTTATCTATAATAGTAAATATTCGAGTATCAACCTTTCTGATGTAAACGAGGACAAGCAAGCCGACCAGGAGAAAACTCACGTGTAGTTCGCTTGCCTCGCCAAAGACGTTGATCAGAAATTATAAGCTGCACAGAACTAAACTATACATTACGTTATTAAACAGTTCATGTTGAATATTACATACAGCTAGTTAAATAAATAGAGACTTAGATCTGGATATCCTATATTTAGTATAGTTTCTAAATCTAGTTCATTTTATCAGTAAACCAACTTGTTATTTTATCTGTTTTGGCAGTGTTGTCTCGGCCTCTTAGCCATAGGATTTAAAATGGTGAGTTCTCGTAATCTTAGAACTAATTTCTGTCGTTTACATTTATGATAGTCATGGAATAAAGTGTTGGATATCTACCTGTAGCCTAGTAATTTTTAACTACGACTATGGTCTTCATATTAATCCTAATTGATCAAAGATGATGGGGCAGGAGTAGCTTGTCTAACATAGATCTAGATTCTAGATCTGTCGAAATCAGGAATTTCTTAACTCCTTTTCGACAGCGCTCTCTCTCTCTCTCTCTCTCTCTCTCTCTCTCTCTCTCTCTCTCTCTCTCTCTCTCTCTCTCTCTCTCTCTCTCTCTCTCTCTCTCTCTCTCTCTCTCTCTCTTTCTTTCCCCCCCCCCTTCTTATTACTTCTACCTTTTTTTTTAACATTTAACTGGTTCAGTGATATTAATTCATATTTTTCAAACATTATCGTATGCCCGTGGCAATAAAAAATTCAAAGAAAGAAATTTGGCAGACCATGACCTAAAAGATTAAAGATTTTATTAGTTTATAATTTCTTTTTATAACATTTACAGATAAACATAAAAATTTTGATCACGGCACCAACACATTCGGTTTTATAATTGTCTGAACAAAAATGGTATTTTGTATACACCTTAGGACTTAATTAGACACAAATTGTCAACAGTCACCTGAACCTTTTCAAGAACCCCAGTCATAAGTTAAAGCAAGACACCTTTCCTCTCCAACCCTACTTTGTTAAGTCCATGCATGTGATGCCAGTTTTCTGTCAGTGCCTGCTAGATTTACCAATTCCTTAGAATTAAGGTCATCCTCACTACAGATGCAAGATAGGACTTCTGATATATGTAAACCCCTCTGGGTCCATCATGTGCTCTAAACGAGTCAATGCATGGATGTGAAAAAGCTTGTAAGCATAAAAGGATCTCGAAGGACTTCTGTATGGATATGGTACCTTCATTAAATACTTTAGAGGACTTTGTATAACCTGGCTTAGGAAAAGGAATGGGCTTGGTTTTTGTATGGGTAATAAAGAAGAAAGAAATTAAACTGTAAGAAAGTAAGTGTCACCATATATATATCCTTTATTACATCTTAATATACTCAACCAACGTACTTAGTGTAAATCCTGCCGAGGATCTTCATATTGATCGTGAAGAAGTCAAATAGCCTACTGTTTACTGCGATGACTTGACAAATATGGCTGTTGGGCTTATATTCCTTGCTGGATCGTCTAAATCAGCAGGTCTATCCTTGGTTTGACTGACAACCCCTGTCAAGGCAACCTCAATCATGGATTAGAATTACTCCTAGAACTTGATATAGAGTGGGGAGTAGCAAAAAATGGTATAATAAAGAGACATCTTTATATTGACATAAAAATTTGGACTCCGATGTGCTGATATATCAGGAGTGCATTGTACAATAATAGCAATTTTGAACCTTTATCGAGGGAAGTAAAGATTTTTGTGACTTGTAAATGCCATTTTGATAAATGTATGTGGACATGTAAATCCCTATCTGGCAGAGTTGTTTGTACAGAATTGAAAGGAACCAATCCTCTTGTCTCTAATCATTTCTAGGTTTTGAGATTTTTTAGGAGAGCATTACATTGTGTTGAAGTAATTTTCTTTATTTTTTTTTTTTAACCAGGCCCAAGCATTTAAGAGATTCCTTCCCATGTTTGACAGAGTTCTTGTAGAGCGCTTTTTGCCTGAGGTAAAGACAAAAGGTGGCATCATGTTACCAGAGAAAGCTCAGGGAAAGGTTCTTGAAGCCACTGTGGTTGCTGTAGGTGCTGGTGCAAGGAAAGATGTGAGAATATTTACTTATTTTTATTTCAGAAACTGAAATTTAGATGAGTTTTTTAAATTGTAATTTTTTTTAATAAGTGAGGGGGCTCCTTTATTTCAAATAAAATGAATTTGTCATTTTTAAAAATAAGGTCACATGAGTAAAATTAAGTTAAAAATAGTTTTGAACAAAGTGGCTTTTCAGGCTGAGTACATTTTCAGGGGAAGATCGACTACATGAACTAAGTGAAATGAGATGGTGAGCAACAAGCAATGGGTTCAGAGATAGTGTCTTTCTTTGTGTAGGAGAATGATAGATTGTAAATTTATACACCTGCAAGAAGTGAGGCAAGATTAGGGAGAGCGAACAGAGAGAAAAATAAACTAAAGGAGAGACAGGTAAGCGTAAGTGGAGTTCTGTTCATGGTCATAATTTTGTGGTTTATATTAGTTCAGAAGTGTTATTGATAATGTTTTTTTTTTCTAGTATCCTCGTAGGATATGAACAGTTACAGCTGTTAGAATTGCTTTATGATTTTAGAGAGTATTTTAAGTAACTAATTATCCATTGATAATGAGATTGGTAATAACAAGAATTCCTGGAAGAGGCTTTTTAAAAAAAAAAAACCTGTTCCTATTTCTTCATTTAAGATCAATAAAAGGAACAGAAATCATCCCTTTGACTTGCTTACAGCACTGTCCTAGTTTTTGATAAAAATTCACAAAAATGGGTCGTTTTATAGCATTTTAAGAATGAAAATGATGTAGTAATAGTGATAGAACTAAGTATTGCTGCCAAGGAATCAATGCTAAAATGAGTCTGTGTCTGTTTATTAATTTTTTTATAATAAATGCAGTTCAGGCTGTTTATTTGGAAGTTTTTTAGATTCAAATCAAAGAAAATTTGAAATAAATTGCAAATCGAAAAAAGAAGAAAAAAAAACACCTAAATATCTCATGTTGTACAAAGGCTCTAAATCAAGCTTGTTTCCCTATATATATGTATATATATATCACATTAGAAATTAGGCCTATTATGAGTCAGACCAACAGGCTACCTGTATCCAACAGTGTGGGTTTAGTTACCTTGTGTGTAATCCTCTTCTTTTGCAGTCCATAATTAATTCACAATTGAGGTGCCTAATACCCCTCACCCACTAAAAAAACTTAGGGAAAGTCAAACATTTAAAGAAACACAACCCACCCCCTTCCCTTTTCACTACTAGCTGCAGACTCATATCTGTAAAGTATACACATGTGTGCACACATTCAGAGCATAGCATAATCCTATTCAGCAGGGAATACTTAAAAAAAGATTTGAAGAGACTGAATTTACAGGATGTTTCCTAGACTTGAATAAGATTTTAATTTTTATATGACTTAAAGAAGCAAATATATTTGGTAGGTAAATGACTGAAGAACTCAAATTTCTCAGATTCAACTCGTTTGGGCTTATCTGTTCAAGTATGTGTGCGTTTTGCAATACTGTACTTAAATTAAAGAAATTCTGATCTTCTTCATCAACTTCTAAACTAAAACTTGCAGCTTAGCTCATGCTCCACATTTTCAGACACATATACAGTAGAGTCCAAATAATTCAATTCCGGATATTTTGAAGTCATTTAATTTTACCAAACATTTCTCTCTTTAAGCTTTTAAAAAAAAGATCTGTTAGTTTGAATTTTGGCTATGTTCCAGACGGCAAGCAATTGTGGTATGTGTGTGTGTGTGCCCACCTATATCGTTACAGGCAAGAGTGCAATAAGGTTACCAAAGGGAAAGAGTTAGGCCCAGGGACTAGGTGACCTATCGTAGTTGCCAACCCCACCCCCCTCCTTTTTTACATACACAAACACTTTACGACATTCCTGATCTGTCATTTACATTTTTGTTACTCTTTTACTCTATGTATTCTGATAATTCGAAGTCCTTTTTTTATCTCAATGACTTCGAAATAACCAAACTAGAGTACTTCATTTTTTATTATAAGTTTTCCTCTTTAATCTGTTTTTACTTCTATCACAGAATGGCACTGTTGTACCCCCAAGTGTAAAAGTTGGAGACAAGGTCTTGCTTCCAGAATATGGTGGAACCAAAGTTGTTTTAGAAGAGCAGGTAAATACAATACATATCAACACATTTCGTACCTCACAGGGGGAATCCATGTGCGGAGGCGGTGTTACCTACTGCTCGCACACGGTTATACCAGGTTCTTAGATACCCTATGCCTATTTAAGTGCTAAAAATACAGATAAAATAGGTTGCACTGAACGATGGGTCATCACTTCAATCAACATTTTTCCGTGAGGAATCCCTGTGTTACAAAATACAATCTATTTGTTTTCTGCAGTTGAATCCAAATAATTCGAATCTGGATCGTTTGAATTCTTGGATATTTCGAAGTCGTTTAGTTTTCCAGAATATATCTGTCCTGAAGCTATATTAAAAAATATCAGTCAGTTCAAATTTTGAAATGAAGATCCGGTGAATTGGAAGCTATCTGGTCCTGGTTTTTTGTTTTTGAAAGCAATAAGGCTAAGAGAAGGAAAGGGGTTAGGCCCAGGGAACAGGTGATCTATCGTAGTTGCCCCTGCCCCACACACACACTAGAACGACATCCCCGATCTTTCATCTTTTTTTTTTCCTCTCTTACCCTATGTATCCTGATAAATTGAGTTTCAGTTAATTTGAAGTCATTTTTTTATCCCAATGACTTTGAAATAAACAGACTCGACTGTATTTGTTTTTTCCTCTATCCCAACCCCCTCAAAAATTTGTTTTTATTTGATTTCACACACCTTACCTCTTTATAAGGTGTAGCAACCATTCCATGTGAATTCATTTCAAACAGAATCAAAATAATGTTTTAAATCAATAGAGATATGCATTTTTTTTTGTGTGATACACCTCTCTGTAGATCTAAAAAAAACTCAAATATTAACTTGGGCAGGGGATACGAGTAGAGGTAAATTTACTTGGTATGAGTAGTGTCAATTGTTTTTGTTTTAAAAAACTGTATCTTTCACTTGTAATTTTTTTCTATTAGATTTTCTCGTTTCTTTGTTACTTTTAATAATGAGAATATAGTGCAGTCAGCTTATAGTTCAAGTACTGACAATGGCTTACTGCCTCTTTGACAAGATAAAGTTTAAATTATATGTCTGTGAGTGTCATTTGGAATTACAATCAGAAACACGTTAGGGAATATTTTAAACTTTACTGCTATTGTTTGGAAGTTGTTGCATATTGGTTGTCTTATTCAAATTATATTAATACAGGTAATCATTCAATGAAGAATTGATTCATGAGAGTTCCTTTTTGAAAAGAAAAATGTGACATTGAATGATGCATATGTAACACTTGATTGTTGTGGGCAAAAATAAGCCTACATACTCATTTGGAAATTCATCACTGATCTGTTTTGTTTTTTGTTTTGTTTTTTCAGGAATATTTCCTTTTCAGAGATGGTGATCTTTTGGGAAAATTTGAAAATTAAAAGATTTATGACTGCGTTTTTTGAACAAAAGAAATTAGGGATGATTGCATAGGTAGAATGGTCTGAACATATTGATGTGAGTGGAGATCCGGATTCAGATTGATGTTGCATGTTTTAGAGTGTTCCCTTTTTTGTTATTTTTTTCTTTTTGGATTTCCATTGAAATAGACCCACAAAGGAACCAAGGATCATGCCATTTGTTGTTTTATCATTTTGAGCCATGTACATTACATAAGGACTTTATAATAAAATTCACATGCATATATACCTTGTGTGTTTTGTTATGCCTCTCTTTTGTTTTATCTTTTAAGGTAGTATTTGATTTAGAAACTTCAACAAATATAGCTTTGGATTTTCATGATCCGACAAATGAAAGTATTGCTTTGACTACATTTGGTTCAGGTTATTGTTAGTGGTCAGACTTAACATTTCATAAATTAGATCTATCTAGAAATACTGCTCTTGATGAAAATTTCAAGGCATATTGCGCCTATTTCATCTCTTAGTTACATAGTGACTAAATTACAGCTTTGATATGCAATGTATTTTACTTAATGCTGCTACATAATGTATCAGAGCTGACAACCGTAGTTTAAAAAAAGGGGATTTGCAAGATTGTAAGAATCCACGCCTTTTTTGTGAATTTAACGACTTTCAGCATGAGTAGCCTCTTTTTTTTTTTTTTTCATACACCTTCTCCAAAGAACTTAAGTTCCAGTTTGCAAGAAGTTATAATTCATACACTACCTCATACAGACAGTAGATGAAGATCAAAGATCACTCTTTGAATTATTATTCACTAGATTTAAGAGTGGTAGCGAAAAGAATCCAACAAAAAAGCAATATATTGCACAGAAAAAAGGAACAAAATCTGCCACAGTAGCATCTCATGCTGACAAGATAGGCCTGCATTCTGCCCCTTTTCTCTTTCAGGTTTATGATTGTACAGTTTTTGGAACATACACTTTTTTGGCTGTGTGGGTTGGCAGCTGTGATGTATTATTTACAGGGATCACAATTATTTCTGGATCAGCAGAAAGGAATGTTTGGCAAATTAAATTCTCAGTTTAAAATAATTTCTATGCATGATTGAATGACAATTGTGGAGATAAGTGATAACATTCAAATGAACAATTAGACCTGACAGAAAGTCTGTAGAACTGTATAAAGCTAGTCTGTCATTGATAAATAAGCATGATTGCCCATTCAAATAAACAGATGGAGAAGACAACTTCATGTACATTGAAGAAATGCAAACTTCAAATAAAAACTGACTTTGTGGAAGAGAAAATCTCGTAGTTTTTCGTCACTCCATGGGTCACGATGACGCTGCCCAACAAATCCAACATGCTTGATATTTTGACGCAGTTATTTGATAGCCGTGGCATGGCTGACGGTGTCTGTGATTGATGGGGGCAGGAAAATAAAATTTGTTTTTACGATTTTTTAACCCTATCCGTACGTGGGGGGTGATTTTGACACCCCAGGGGTCATTTTTATTAGTTTTAAAATACTTAGAATCGGAATATAATAATTATTTAAATTTTCAGTATTCCTCAAAAATTCATTTTGACAATTGATAACATCAGAATTATAGCCAAAAATCTTGAAATGTAACGGACCAGAGGTCATTTCTAAAAACCTATTTTTTTGGAATGGGGGTGACTTTGATACCCCCACCTTCTAAAGAGGCAAAAAAACTATGATATTCCTATCAGTACACCAGGGGTGACACAGACACCCCACCGCTGCAAAGAGGACAGCTGAGATTCATTCCTATCCATACTTCCGGGGTGAAGCAGACACCCCATTACCACGCTTTATAGGCTATATTTGGACGGGTCCCAAGACTAAAGTCTGACAAATTTACGTGCTGTTACACAGAGACAGTGCGAGGATACCAGGACTCCTGTCTCAGCCGGTCACATTATACTGAAGACAATAAAGGATGCTGTTGATGATGATGACAAAAGGATGATATTGGTTTTGATGAGGACGATGATGAATACATGTATATATAGTATACTGTTGATGGTGAAAGGTTGATATTGATGTTGATAAGGATGATGATGATAGGTGTATTGTTGGTGGTGATAAATACTGACGATGATGATGATATTGTTGGTGGTGACAAAAGTATGATATTGGTGTTGATGAAGACGATGATGAATACATGAATATATAGTATACTGTTGATGACGAAAGGATGATATTGGTGTTGATAAGGATGATGATGATGATATTGTTGATGATGACGAAAGGTTGATAGGTCTATTGGTGATATTGCTGATGGTGACGAATACCAGTATTGATGATGTCGAAAGGATGATATTGGTCTTGGTAAGGATGATGATGATAATGTTGATGGTAACAAATACTGATGATGACGAAAGGATGGCTGGTTGTCATAATACTCAGATAAAGGATGGTGATGATACTGAAGCAAAGGAGGATGACAGTTTAACACCTTGTGGACATATCTTTGTTTTCTAAAACAAAGTTCGTCTTATTCTTGACAGGAGAGACAGACTGTTTTTTTTTTTTTTTTTGAATGGGTGGAACAAACACAACTCTTTGTACATGGAGCAACGCATTGTTGTCTTCAAATCCCGATGTCTGGAGCAAAAATGGCACTGACCACGCTTTCTGTTGTCAGGGGTAGAGACCTCTCCAACTTGAGCTTGTGTTGGGTGTTGATGGTGAACTTCAAATGTATAGACAAATTCTTCATAACCTGTTTACGTTCAAGCTGAGGTCTTACCAGAGCCTTAGCCACAGTAATGATGAAAAGCGCTCTTCTATCTTCGTCTGACAGCTTGACGGAGGGGTTAACTTTGCACAGACGACAAATGCAGCTATAGATGCAAGGTCCAGCACGTTGTAAAACAGTAACATCGGCCACCTGTTTGTTTTCCACTTGGTGGTAACTGCATGACACATTTGGTCCATGCTATCCACCCCTCCTTTTGCGGCATTGTACGACATCACAATCTCTGGTTTCCTTGTCTCTACATCAAAATTGTGATTGTCTTGCATCGCGCTCAAAACAGCAACATCCTTTTTTTATTTGATTTATACGCAACAATTGTGGTTTGTTTTTTTTTTTTGAAAGCCGAAGATGGCATCTCCCTTCTGTAGTCCTTGTCCAGTTTGAAACTCTTGTGGAAAAAAGCGTTTGTTCCTCCTTACTGTTCCAACAGATGTGCACTTAATTCCATGTCTGTGAAGAAATTGTCTACTGTTACTAGTGTTAGGTTTCTGCCACTGCCAAAGTAAGGCGATGCTAGAGCTATAGCAGTATTCCTCCCAACGTTTGTTTCCCTCTTTTGCCCGTTTCGTCCCAGGTAGGGATCTCCGTGAAGAGGGAAACCATTCTCGGAATCGCAAATCCAGAAAATTTTAATCCCATACTTATCCGGCCTGATGGGAGGTACTGTAAAAATGTACATCGCCCTCTCCAAGGCACGAGTCGCTCGTCTACGGTGAGAGTTGGTCCAGGCACATTATTCTCTGCTCAAGTTTCCGTTGAAGTCTTCCCATAGAGCTCGTAAAGGTGCAAAGGCATCCTTCTCTCTTCTTTGACTCCTCGTTTCCTTGTCATCGAATCTCAGGTGGTCGCTAAGCTTTAGAAAACGATCTCTACTAAAGCATGCCATTACCAGTGGGTTGCCCTCTGTTTTACTCTACAGAATTGTAGTCGGTGTGCCATTATCTCTCAACGCCCCCATGTGAAGGAGACATCCGATAAACCCTTCAATTTCTGTGGCATCAGTATGTCTCCACTGCTCACCACGAACCTTCTGCCCTTCCTTTTTGGTGTATTTTGCAATTCTTTCAGTCATCTTGGCATTGGCGAATTTTTTTCATGTGCAGCACCAGCTGTATGCATGTTTCTTGGATTTATGACCGGCCTGATTGGTGGTCTAAATATATTCCTGGAAAGAGTTTTTGTGGGTTCGGGTACATTCTTGCACCACACTACATTTGGATTTGTAATACACATGGAGGTCGCTGGGTAAGTCAGAATGTGCTGAAGAAGGCAAAAATCGAGGAGATGGGTGCAGGAGAAGAGCTTGGCGACATGTCACGATTGTCTGAGCCAGTTGAAACACCACCCTCCACCTCTCTGCTCAAGAAGGCCATATCTAGTGGTTGAAGGGTTGTGATGCTTGGCTCATCATCCTCAGAGTGTTCATCCGTAGAACTTGGATCAACCTTTGGAATTGTATCCTCTTCAGAGTCGCTTTCCCCATCCATTTCATCCTCTCCTACCTGCTTTTCTATAAAGTCGTCCTCACCACCATGGGCCAAATCGCTTTCGAAATGGCAAAAAATATTTTTTCGCTCCCTAAGACACCTATGTGGGGATGGGATAATATGTTTCAATTATACTTTACATATTGGCCCAGACAGACCTTTATAGACCAGATCAACTCAACTTATAATTCAGACCTTTGCAATATCGCTGCCTCTTACTAAGCTTAGGCTAACATCATTCCACAATTATTGATTTCAAAAACTACCGTAAGCCGGTATAGTAAAATAAGACTACAGCAGGGCTTTTGGTTACAGAGGAAAAATCCAGTTGTAAAGTAGCAAGCATCCATCTAGACCTAACAATAACATCCGTAATGTGGGCCCCCCCCCCCCCCCATCTCTCTCTCTCTCTCTCTCTCTCTCTCTCTCTCTCTCTCTCTCTCTCTCTCTCTCTCTCTCTCTCTGTGTGTGTTGTAAGTTCCACCTCATTTAACCAGTGGGCTGACCAATCACATCACAGTATCTTGACTGGGTGCCTGTTGATCATCCCTTCTCGCATATTGTATCACACGACACCTTCGCATCCTTTGTTCTAGACCTAGCCTAGGGCCTAGACTGATGTACACGGCGTACGGTTAAGTATGTATCATTTATTGTTTATTTAACATGTGGGGGCACACAGTCACCCCCGACGTACGGATACGATAGCAAAACACGACGTACCGAAAGACAATTTTTATTTTTATTAACCACTACCCCTCCCCCCCCCCCCTCTCTCTCTCTCTCTCTCTCTCTCTCTCTCTCTCTCTCTCTCTCTCTCTCTCTCTCTCTCTCTCTCTCTTGTCTCTTTCTAGTATAGAAAAATCAGCCACACTTCTTTTTTTCTCTTTGTTCCTCCCTCATTTTTTTCTGTTGAGTATACTAAAAGTCTGGATCTAGATTCTAGCTAAGTAAATAGGCCTGTAATGCATGCAATGTGCCACACATCACTGTGACTTCATGTTGCTACTAGATTGTTGTATAATTTCATCATAATAGTTATTCAGTATTTGAATAGGAAAGAAAAATGACATTCTGATCGAAAGAAAAAAATTTTTGAATTTCTTGAATTGTACAGGAAACTAGAATGTTTGTGGAAAATCGAAAGTGAAGAATATATAGCAATCGCTTTCTGAAAGAAAATCATAAAAATTGATTTGTATCACCTTCACTGGAAATGAAGCAAGTTATCAAGTCAGAGGTACCCAGAAGACTCAGATGCACGGAATAATCATTGTGATAATGTTTCACAAAACCGGCCAAAATCTAGGCTCAGTTTGCCTCTAATGCGGGCCCTCCACTACGCAGATCTATCGTCAAGCCATACGATCAGGTGTAGCTTGACGATAGATCCCCATTGTGTGGGGCGAAATCGTATTCAGATTCATCTGAATCCGATGGACAGATCTGAGCCGCTGAGATATCAAGCAGTGCTTGATATTTTCAGATTGGTCGTCAGTCAGCTTAGGCGGGACGAAAAAAAGTGGAATAAAAATTGTTGAATTTTGCAAATCTGACTTCAGAATCGAATTCACCGTCGAATTTCCATGTAAAATGATACTAAATAACAAGGGCTTACGCACTTAATATTGTGGTTTTTATTTTAATTCTGCTCGCCGCGATTTCTTTTTCACCTAGTAGGGCGGGATAGGTCCTGATGGTCCATCTGACTAATGTGGAGACACATCGTCTGTCCGTTTGAATCAGTTCAAACATCAGATGGCTTGATCGTATGGCTTGACGATAGATCTGCGTAGTGGAGGGCCCGCATAACCCATCTGGTTTACCTTACATTTACAGTGTGGGCATGCGTGTGCAGTACTGTAACAGTTAACTGACGAATGGAACTAACACAGTAACAGGTATCCAACAGTGAGGGCGGCAAATTACAGATACAATAGGGTGCTCAATCTGATGTGGCCAGAAATTCACAGACAAAAAAGGAAAATGAAAAATTTAAAATTCTTCAAATTTAGAATTCGTTGCATTAAATGGTAACCCAGCAAGCAGAGTTAGAAAACCTATGTTTAGCAGTGTGCAATGTGTTTGACATATATATTAAAAACTCAAAGAGCCTTATTATTTTAATATTATAATAATGTACAAGTAGTTTGATTTGCTGTTTGTGATTTCTAAATGTTTATCTCAGACTACTTCTTGATTTGTTTTTGTTACTTGGATCTCAATCTTTGTTTTGAAGGTGAAGACCAGAAAACTGTTAAGATAACCATGGATAGGATACATGTAACTTATAATTTTAGAGCCTTGAAAATTTTGATACATCCTGGTCTAAAAGATTAAATGTAGATTGAAATCCTAAGAGGAGGCTAGACCACAGTTACTGAGTTAGACTAAGAGCTAAGTAGTATTATTTATCATTATTTTCAATCAATCGCATCTTTAGATCCTTAGATCTAGCTTCGTCTGTCTCAGCCTCTAATGTTGTTTGACTGCTTTCTTTATTTCTATATTGAGTTAGAGCTAAACAACATCCCTGAAGAAATCAGTTCTTACCATGGCGCTTTGACAACTGGATAAAACTGACAAAGCTCTGGTAAAAAAAAATTGAGATATCAAAAATAATAAAATACAATTTAATTATATATATGATATAAGTAGATAAGGTAAGAACTAGGATATGGATTTAGCTCTAACTGTGAAAGACAATTGATACTGCTGAGTGATAGAATAGGAAAAAGTGACCTTAGAGAGCAAGCTAGGCAAAGCCCTTGCATTTTGCTCCCTGTAGTCATTCAAGATAATCAAACAAAATTATCACTAGGAGAAGCACTATTAACACTATTCTTTTATTGCAGCACCACAGTAAAACTTAAGAAGTACACCAAAGTAGATCCATAAAAGTAAGATGATCAAGGCTCAGTAAAGGCCTTGGATGAATTTTTTTGCTTTGCCTTAGTTTTAAAACAAAACCTTATCATTTACCCATGACTGTCGAGGGAAGGCATGGATTGATTACAGTGCAAATCAGAAATGACGGCCAATTATAACAGTAATCCAGTAAGGTCGAGGTTTACTTTCAATCCGCGTTTTTTACTCTTTTTTTGCCTATTAAGATTTATTGGCAATAAGTCATAGCCTCAACAGGGCCTAATCTGTTATAGCAATGATGAATGGCAAATATTTTTCCGCTTCATGTCCCAGCAAGAAAACGTTGGGCCAGCTTTGAAGTTTGATAACGGCAACTTTATTAATTCGATCATTGATTCCGATGTAACAGTTATCAGATATTCCAGGGATTTTGTCGTCATCCCATCATCTCTGTTATTCAGGTTTTCACTGCAAAAGCGATGGCTTGCCCTGCTCAACTCAACGTTCATTACTGAGGATTAACTGATTACCTCGGGTAAAACTATAGTAAACTTTTTTCAAAATGAATAGATAAAAATGACACGTGATGACAAAAAGGATATGCTCAACACTTTTAATTGAACCTTTGTTTTATACATCTGTAGGTGTCTCGGTTTGTGTGTGTGTGAAAGGGGGTGGGTGGGTGGGGGGGGGGAGGAGGGAGAGTACGAACTGTGAGAGCTGGAGCCACTGTATTTGGACGTTTTGAAATGCAGAGTTTGTGTAAATCTTTACGGTTTTAAAATATTTTTTTCAGAAGTTCCATATTTTTAAGGTTTGTGAAAATGCAAACAGACGTGCACACAATTATCAGAGACAGACGACTGGTTGGTGAATATTACCATTGTTTATTCCGATGATCCAAAAAAAACATTGAAATGACTATTGACTATAATTTTATTATCATGGAAAAGAGCAAAGGTTATCAATCCTTTCCATACATCAAGGGGATAAGCTAGCCTATACAGTACTGTAGTTTTTTTTTTTTTTTTTTTCTTAAAATAATAAAATGTTTATAGGATTTATATGATAATCTTCAAATTCATTTCTATAGATGGACAGTGTTTATTTTGTTCTGAAATAAAAGCACTACATTAGAAATTATACATGTATGTGTATTAACGAAAAGTTAATATTACTGGGTTAAATGACAATTTATACTTATTTGAAGCAGAACACACAATTAAAAGAGGGGGCTGTTAAAAAATGTATCGTTCTAAAGAATCTTGACATAATAAGTAGGCATAATATTATACTTAAAATAATTGACTGTAACAATAATGTATGCACTTTAGCATACATGTCTGTTCTAACACTATAAGCGATGGGATTATGCAGTTAATGAGTTAGACCCCTTATTATACTTCTGAAGAAGTTCACCTGATACTTGCGCCTGGTTGGTTGATATTAATAGTTGCATTTAAAGGCATAGTTTCAATTAAGAATGGCTTGTCTGATGACGTCATGTTTGATTTCCAAGAAAACCTACCATCACCTGTGTTAACAACAAGTGGTATTTTTTTACAGCAGAGAAATGTGGACATACCACTTTGGCATACATGACAGTTTTAACTTAACAACGATGGGATTATGCACATTTGGAGTGAGAAAGAAGCTGGCGCGGATCTTCAGAAATATGCAGTACACTGCAGAAAACACTTATGGCACGAAAAAGATCTGAAAATATCACACTATTCAGTGATGGATGCTGTGAACAGAACAAGAATAAAACTATCATGTTCTTCTTCCAATCACTGATTGAAAAAGGAGTTTACCAATCTATCGAACACCTGTTTATTGTGAGAGCATACATTTTTGCTTAGTGACCGGGACTTCAATTGCATCGAAAAACGTTAAAAAAAAAAAATGAACAGCTACAACTATTCTATGAAAACCGCTCTAGTCAGCCATTGATAGTTATTACTATGGAGCAGGCAGACTTCCTTGACTACAAAAAAAAAAAAAAAAAAAGCAGCTGACATCACGATCACAGTCTTTGAAAACAGTAGACGGGGAGCCGTTGAAATTCCGAGATGTTATGTGGTTTTCCTAAGGACAAAGCACGGAACATGGCTACGTGGATGACACATCCAAGATCTTCGTGCACTATTGCCATGTTAGGTGCAGATACACAGGCTCAGTTTTTGAGCCTTGGAAAAAGATCGCGGTGTACAAAAGAAACTGCAGTTCTTCAACAGTTGAGGTGAACCAGAAGTATGTCGCGCTCCTCGGCATCAAAACAGTCGAGTTAAAAGATTTGCAAACGTTTTGTCGGAAAGGAATCTTACCATAATATGCCTGTGACTTTTACAACTCATTAGCTGTAGATGATAATGTGCAGAGAGATTAACCCAGAGGACTATGATGATTAAGTATAACTTTGAATGCTTTATGGGCTGGAAAGATGGCAGTATTTGAAAACACTCGTTCGTAGTTGGACTGGAGTAGAGGAATGGAGAAAAAATTGAAAAGGGGGATTAAGATTTGGTACAATAAGTTATTCTGTCAGTTAGCTGCTACCTCACCTTATACAGTCTGTGTATGTCATGCCATTGCATGTACCAGTGTTATGGGTGGGTTTTTTTTTATTTTTAGCCCCAGAGGTCAGGGCATTTTTAGTTTATTTTGTTTCATGTTTATTCACACAGCGCTACTCCTCGAAGTTATTGCCTGTGGATGACTTCTCGCTTCATTTCTTAATGAGTAATGTTTTTCGCTTCTCATTTTAAGTGGTGAAATTATTACTTAAAGAAACACAGCCTTCCTTTGAATTTTTTTCTGACATTGTTTGTAACACTGTTCTTTACTATTTTATTAGTTGCTTTTAACAGATGTGCAAGAGGGCTAAATCCAGGCCTGGATTTAAAGCCCATGTAAATTTTTCTCGATTAAGTTTTTGAAATAAATGATAAACTTCTAAAAATATGTGGACAGTGATAATATTTTCATCCTTCTCAACAAATTTAGATTGTCTCCCAAGTATTTTCTGCTGCACGTTCACAACTTAACTGTGCTGTTGTTGTTTTTAGCTCTTTTCTCAAAACAAGTTAAATGTAACTTAGACCCGATGTATAGTGTAATGATAATCCCTTCACATAAAGATGATCCCGAGGGGATCGATTAAGTCGCGGGTTTGACAGGAGGGGTAACTCAATATTTTTTTAAATGGCCATAGCAGTAGAGAATCCAGGGAGTCGCTTCCTCACTTCAGTAAACTCGTTTAAGCCAGTGCCCATCAGATCTTGAGGCTGGAAATATTAATTTCTACCAATAACATATAACTATGGCGTAGTTTAACAAAGTCTATGCTACTTTGCCAGGCGAATCAATACACAGTGACACCGCTAAGAGCAAAACGACTCTAAGCTAATTATATTTTTTTATCTACTTAAGAAGGAAGGGTACATAAATAAAAACTAGTCTTAATACTATAGAATGAACCCGATTTGCAGTGACCTGGCCGTTACACAATGGTGATAATTACCGCACATTTAATGCAACTCTCTAGGAGTCTAAAGTAATAACTAAACTTCTCTTTACTGGTTGTATACCCGTGTACTCTAACGAAAGCTTAAATAAATGCATCAGTCTTCATGTTGGTTTCGTGAACATAAAATTATTCTGCAAAGCCAAGATTACCAATACAAATAAATGTTTGCTTATTTCTCTAAAATGCATTTTTGAAACTCATCATTTAAAAGAAAGGCAGTGTGTGTATCTTTAGGACTCATCTTATCAAAAAGGCAAAAAAGCTGTGACTGATCTTTTAGTCCCATCTGCTCATTATGAGGAAGGAAAGTGGGTGGGGTTAAGACATCATTCCATGGTTCAAAGCAAGGAAAAAACATTGTCTCTCCTTCCCTCCGTCTGTTCCCCCCCCCCCTTTTCTCTCTCTCTGTCTCTCTGTCTCTCTGTCTCTCTCTGTCTCTGTCTCTGTCTCTGTCTCTCTCTCTCTCTCTCTCTCTCTCTCTCTCTCTCTCTCTCTCTCTCTCTCTCTCTCTGTCTGTCTTTCTCTCGCTCACGCGCTTATCTGGCACATAATGTTATTTTTATATTATGTTTTTCAAACCATACAGCAAAAAACTAATGATGGTTCAAAAATCTGTCAAAAGACTACACAGATTTTCCACCATATTCCTTACTGGGACAAGACTAAACCTTCACTGTCAGGAGGAAAGAAGAAGAAACGGATAAGATTCTCTAAAAGGAAAAAAAAAATAAGATGGTGGCATATGAATAATTACAACAACATAAGAGGAGATATTAACAACCTTTTTAACAAATTGTAAATACAACAACATGAATATCAAACTTCTTACGGTAATTTACGTTCTTAAATTAAATTTAAAAAATCAGGTTATCTTTGGAACGGCGACGTGCTAAAAGCCTTTACATCAAAGAAGAACAAGCCAAAAAGTTATAAAGAAAGATCATTCAAGTTTGTCCTCATCAATAACATCCTCATAATCCTCCTCCTCCTCAACATCATCATCATCATTATCATTTCTATTTTTCTTCTTCTTCTTCTTCTTCTTCTTCTTCTTCTTCTTCTTCTTCTTCTTCTTCTTCTTCTTCTTCTTCTTCTTCTTCTTCTTCTTCTTCTTCTTCTTCTTCTTCTTCTTCTTCTTCTTCTTCTTCTTCTTCTTCTTCTTCTTCTTCTTCTTATTCTTCTTCTTCTTCTTCTTCTTCTTCTTCTTCTTCTTCTTCTTCTTCTTCTTCTTCTTCTTCTTCTTCTTCTTCTTCTTCTTCTTCTTCTTCTTCTTCTTCTTCTTCTTCTTCTTCTTCTTCTTCTTCTTCTTATTATTATTATTATTATTATTATTATTATTATTATTATTATTATTATTATTATTAAAGTAAATGTGTTGTTGTTTTTTTGTTGTTGTTGTGTATGTGTGGGTTTTTTTGTGTATTTTTTCGTTTTGTTTTGTTTTTTTAGTTTTTTGGAGGGAAGGCTTGGAAGGAGGAATCAAGCTTTATATAGTCACATTTAAATCTATCTCGATCCCCAACGCTGTTACATGAAAAGTTATGTTACCTACCCAGGAGAAAGCCACGCTTTGTTTTCAGCAGTCAGAAGTATAGAGAAGGCAGCCGGGTATTGTTTTTCTTTCTCTTTAATTTTTTTGAACGGTTTAGATTTTCAAGTTTGTATTCTATTGCTTCATGGCTTGCCAGCAAAAACTTTAAAACAGATTCTCAAACAAATCGAGAGTCATTTTTATTGCCGAAAAACCATCAACCCTTTCAATGTTCAGCTTGTGTCAAACCTCGATACGATAAATTGTGGATCGAATACGAGCGCGAAACCGCCGCGACTGGAAGTAATTGGAGGAAATTTAATGGCTAGGTCAATTAGAATTGAATAGCTGGAAATCCTGGAAAATTTTACTCTGCTCTGCAAAGGTAATATCTGAACGTCATGAGTTTGATAATAAAAGATGAGTTTGAACACATTACACATTACAATTCAGGATTAGTCTGAAATCAATGAAGTCAGGAAACGATTGCTTTATTATTTCACACTGACAATTATTTGATTCGGGTTTTTCGCCCTTATTGTGACGAAGCGGTTTTGATATCTGTAACGTTAACAAAACATTTCAGATTAGAAGTTGACTTGGCCCGTCGATATAGGTGTATGATTATTTGAGTACTAAGTCATGTGAGCTGTGCAAAGACAATCATGGCCCTACTTTCTTTTATCTTAAAGCGATTGTTTATCGAACATTAAAAGAGAGTCAATTGGTAAGTTGTCTCATGTTTTATCATTATAAACTTCATTTAAAAAAAACAACTGAATGTCTAGTTTTGAAGTGGATTTTGTATTTTGTTCATTTACCAGAAGAAGAATAACTCTGTTACGGTTACTCTTGCATTAAGAAATCAACTATCGAGCAAAATTGTTAGGAAGTGTTACCGTAAGTAATGGCACGTAAACTCAATTGTTTTTCAATAAATTCAGACTCCAGTGGATAACATGCAGTATTGACAAAAACTTATCTTTTATTATTTCACTTAATCAATGCATTGATGAAACTCACTTTATCTTTCTTAAATAATTATTTCCTTCATATCCCAGATTAGAAAGCCTGTTGAAAACAACAAAACAGCATGATGGAAGACGGCTCAAAGCCTAAAGCTCCTGCTAACATTGACATGAGCAATTTGACGAATGCAATTGTACAAATCTTTACCATAATCCTGTTGGGATATATAGCCGGCAGAACCGGCGTGATTTCCAAAGTGCATGCGGCTGGCATTGGAAGATTTATTTCTAGATTTTGCTTGCCATCGCTGATTTTCAGAAACATGTGCCTGCTTGACTTCACAGTCGTAAGTGAAGTCTCTAAGTTGTATCTTTGTTTTATCGTTCCTTTTTTAATCATGTGACATCACTTCAAAATTAAAAAAATAAAAATTAAAAAAAAAAATTACATAATTTTTTGTGACATTTTATGAAAATCGCATAAAGTTTTAAAGACTTAAAATCTTCAGACTAAAAAAAAAAAAGAATTATAAGTCGACTATTAGAAGCCATATTTAAATTAACCCCCCCCCCCCCCCCCAAAAAAAAAAAAAAAAAAAAAAATTGGGGCTTTTTCCACAACAAAATACTAAGGACTGCAAATAAAACCAGTTTTAATTTTTCTATGCAATCCTTCTATTTTCTTAAAATGGATGGAATCAAATTCATTAAATTTTGCATTTTCTTGACAGGTAAACTGGACATTTCTTCTGGGAATTTTCCTAGCAAAAGTATCATTGTTTTTGTTAGTGTCTGTATCAACTGTTGTTATCAAACGTCCCTTTGACTTGGGGCTTGCAGGAATTTTCAGCGTATTTACAATTCAAAGCAACGACTTTGCATTTGGCTATCCCATTGGTAATATATACATTATATAATATTTTCATTTATATTTTATTTATATTCTTTTAATTCTATTTATGAGTTTTATTTCTTCTATTTGTCTTCCCAATAACATATAGAAGGGTTTTCATATTATCAGTCTTAATTGTTATTATTAAGTTCTAAAAGTATACGTACTGGTACTATTGGTAGTGGTAGTAGTAGTAGTAGTAGTAGTAGTAGTAGTAGTAGTAGTAGTAGTAGTAGTAGTAGTAGTAGTAGTAGTAGTAGTAGTAGTAGTAGTAGTAGTAGTGGTGGTGGTGGTGGTGGTGGTGGTAGTAGTAGTAGTAGTAGTAGTAGTAGTAATAGTAGTAGTAGTAGTAGTAGTAGTAGTAGTAGTAGTAGTAGTAGTAGTAGTAGTAGTAGTAGTGGTAGCAGTAGTAGTAGTAGTAGTAGTAGTAGTAGTAGTAGTAGTAGTAGTAGCAGTAGTAGTAGTAGAAGGAGGAGGAGGAAGAGTAGTAGTAGTAGTAGTAGTAGTAGTAGTAGTAGCAGCAGTAGCAGCAGCAGCAGCAGCAGCAGTAGCAACGGCACTAGTAGTAGTAGTAGTAGCAGTAGTAGCAGTAGTAGTAGTAGTAGTAGCAGCAGTAGCAGCAGTAGTAGTAGTAGCAGCAGCAGTGGTAGTAGCAGCAGCAGTAGCAGCAGGAGTAGCAGTAGCAGTAATAGTAGTAGCAGGAGCAGTAGGAGTAGTAGTAGTAGTAGTAGTAGTAGAATAGTAGTACTAGTCGTAGTAGTAGTAGAATTAGTTGTAGTAGTAGTAGCAGCAGCAGCAGCAGCAGCAGCAGCAGCAGCAGCAGCAGTAGTAGTAGTAGTAGTAGTAGTAGTAGTAGTAGTAGTAGTAGTAGTAGTAGTAGTAGTAGAAGTAGTAGTAGTAGAAGTAGTAATAGTAGTAGTAGCAGCAGCAGCAGAAGCAACAGTTGTAGTAGTAGTAGTCGTAGTAGTAGTAGTAGTAGTAGTAGTAGTAGTAGTAGTAGTAGTAGTAGTAGTAGTAGTAGTAGTAGTAGTAGTAGTAGTAGTAGTAGTAGTAGTAGTAGTAGTAGTAGTAGTAGTAGTAGTAGTAGTAGTAGTAGTAGTAGTAGTAGTAGTAGTATAGTAGTAGTAGTAGATATAGTAACAGTAATAGTGGTGGTGGTGGTGGTGGTAGTAGTAGTAGTAGTAGTAGTAGTAGTAGTAGTAGTAGTAGTAGTAGTAGTAGTAGTAGTAGTAGTAGTAGTAGTAGTAGTAGTAGCAGCAGCAGTAGAATTAGTAGTTAAAAAACAGAAATGATACAAAACACAAGTTTGTAACTTACTTTTCATTAGGAGTATTCAGTCTATCATTCGGATCTCAAAACGCAGCATAAAGTTATTGTTCCAGAGAAAGTTTCTCTTTGCTTGTTTGTAGATGATCTTCAATTAAAACTACTGTGACCTGCAGTTTCAGTTTGAGATAATTCGATTTTCATATCTATAGTAGCGTTCTCATGGTAAGAATGAAAATAAATTTCACACTTAAAATTCTATGTTTATCTTTGTCAGAACATTTTCATTTCCGTTACCAACTTAAGATTTAATTAATGATTAGTTTTGACTGTACATCATACTTTTAGAATACTAGGTGGGATGAATATTTTATATATTTTTTGTTCGTTTAACATCTTGTTCTTGACTGTGTAACCGAATAGCCAAACTTGCAGGGTTTTCTTTTACAAATATAGTATGACCCCCACCCTCATCTCCTTGCCCACCCCAACTATCCTCTCGCCTTTCGAACTCACAGTTCAAGCCATCTACAGCAAGAGTCACCCAGAGTATATCAAATACATTTATTTGGTTGCGCCGATTTCATTGGCCATACTGAATCCCATTGGTTTCATCATGATGGAGTTTCAGAGAACAATCAACTCTCGGAATCAAAGTGGGGGCTTGTGTAAAGCTCTGGGCAAGGTTTTGAAAGGAATTGCTATGAACCCCATTGTGAACATGACAATTACTGGCATTATTTTTAACTTCATACTGAAAAGCTCACTTCCACAAATTTTAGACAATATCTTCCTGGTTTTAGGTAAGTGCACAAAAAATATAATTAAGTATAGAGTATTTTTGCTTTTGTTTGTAGTTCTTAAACGAACACTGGACAATTTGCATATTTCTTGATTTGAAGTATTGAAAGGTGAAAAACAAGTTAGAATGAAGTAATTTGACTGAACTTAGTAAATATTGAACAGTTTAAATGGTTATCTAATATCTTATATATCCAGTTTTTTTCTGTTTTAATATCAAACTTGCTTATCATTACAGCCCATGCCTTCAACGCAGGTGCTCTTTTCTTCCTGGGTCTGAGTTTGGTTGGTAAGGTGCAAGGCAAGTTAGGGATGAGCTTGTTAGTTCCTTTTCTTTTAGTGGTTGCAAAAAGGTGAGCGAAAAAGACTGATGGGTCTTTGTTCTTTAAAGCCAATCTTGTTTCAATATATTTACAGTAGCGCAGCTATGAAATCAATGCCAGCTAAGGAAAGACATTTTTTCATGATTAATTTTTGTGTTGTGACAGTCTTTCATTTCCGCCATATATTAGAGTTTTCTCTTATACCCAAAGATATGTTTTGGTTAGAGATATTGATAGATATCGTTAACTAATGTAGGGCATTCATTGGAGTTTTTGAAAGGCGCAACCTTCCATAACATTACAGTAAAATTAGTTTGTGCCCAGTATATAAGGTTATCTTAAATTGAATACATTTTTCAATTGTAAATATGGAGAAATGTAATGTTTTGTTGTTTTTTTTGTGTTAAAATTCCGATTCAAACGAGCATCTATTTCTATTTTCATTTCAGTTTGCTTTTACCACTTTTTGCCTGGGGTATTTTGCAACGTCTTGACCATTCCGAGAACTCCACATCGTTCTCCATGTATGGTTTTCTATATGGGACAATTCCAACAACGCCGTCTTTATATATTTTCGCAAATGACTTTGGATTTGGTACAGATATCGTAAGTTTCTAGAATTTTTAATCATGGCATAATCATAACAATACCATGTATATAACCGCTTTTTAAAGCAAGTAAACAAGTAATGCTATAGCGCGTGTTAAGATTATCTTACTAGGTTATTGATTCAAATATCCGATGCGTTGAGATGATTTGCATGAGTTTCCAAAAAGAAATACTAACGTAATAAAAAAAAAAATTACTGACTTAGCGTAGAGACGCGCATTTATACGCTTCATCGAAACACTACCATTATAAATTCCTCGAAGACAGATTATTCATTTGGATGTTTTTTTTTTCTTGCTGTCCATGCATCATTTTAGAAACTAATGCTTACGTGCTCAATATAGAAGTAACGATCTTGGATAGGAGTTGTGACAAGAGATCGATCGTTCTTTTGACAATCGGAAGCATCAAAATACTATGCACTTATAAGCATGCTAAGGCACGAGACAGAGTTGACCCACAATCACAGGTTACACCACTATCATAATTCTCCCCATTTCACATTAGAACCAATGAGAAGTGAAATCTCAAAGAGGGTGGGTTCACAAACCTAAGTTTATAGTATATATGAAATCTAAAGTAGTAAAAACCTTTTGTTTGAAATGGAAACGGTAGCATTCTTGAGTTCTGTTTACTTCTATGCGTACGAAACACGAGACATGTGACCCTCTGAGTCAAATTTTAGGGAACAATACTAATTAACGACGCATCAAAAATTGGGTTGCACAAACTTTTCGCATTATTGTTTATACACAATTTTTGTCTTCTTTCAGAATATTACATAGCTCGTCATTTTAAACGTAAAGTACAAATTCGAAAAAAAAAATTCTTTGATTTATTTAACATCATCATCATTTTGATATTTTTGTAGCATTTTTTTATATTATTGCCACTATTATCGATAAAGGTAATATCAAGTCCAGACATAACTATAAAATTTTAATATTTTATTGCGCTAAATACTTTTTACAAAAGTTTGCCATTTTTAATCTTCACTACAAAAAATTAAAATCAATTTTTAAGTGCCCTTCAGGGGAATGATTTCATTGACACAGGTTAGGTATATGAAAAAGGAATAAGCTTACAAATACATACTATAGATCTTGTTCATTCCCGCAGCATGAAGCTTGTATCAAGTATAATTTTCTTGCAACGAATAATATTTGGATTTTTTTTTTCAGCTCAGGGAGATAAATACAGCAGATTCATAGCCAGATCATAATGATTTTTCAACCATATTTCTAAATTTCAGATAGCGACAGCACTTGTGCTAGGCAATGCTCTCGCAGCCCCTTTGATGTTTGTTTCTGCGAAGATGATGACTGTGTATGTGGACACAGCACAAGATTTCAAAAGACTTCTTTATGACACATCATTTGATATGAGCATTATAAGTATCGTATGCTGTGTAAGTTTGACCTGCCATTTACCACAATTATTCTTACATGCAAATTTTATTTTTAACTATTCAAACTTCATATTAATAATTATTATTGCCTGTCGTCTGTTGATGCCTCATTGGCCGTCTGTCTGATCGTCTGCATGTCTATTTCTGATTATATTCCTGTCTTTCTATCTTTCACACACACACACACACACACATACACTCTTCGTTCACTGAATCTGTCATAGTGTTTTTAATTATTCTTCACTCCACCCAGAATGAATTTGCATTTGTGATGATTTCAAACGTAAAATGTTTTTAATTGTGCATCTGAGTAATAAGTCACCTTAATTTCTCCTTCTGTTTCAGGTTTGGGTGATCATTTTATTTGTATTTACTGGCAAATGGAAACGAGTGCCATTTCGCTTCACAATGGCATACATGGTGTCCATTGTGAGTTGCTCAAGTTACAGTTTGTCATTTTTTAATGTTAAATCTTCTCAATAGTGAAATGATTATTACAAATGTTCTCTTCTATGATGCAAAAAAAAAAAACAACAAAAAAAAACAACCGTGTTTTATAAACATCTTTTGGGTATAACTTATTATTAACTGATGTTTGTAACGTAAATACCTCCAATCTATGCTACTTAAAAGCCTTCTTTTTCTCCATGTACATTTCTTCATATGTAAAAAAAAAAAAATACACATCAAATTTGGTAGCGCTAAAATAATTATGTTATAAACATATAAAGCATCTTTATATTTCATACATTTTCATGGACCGTTTAACGGCTGGCACAGCTATCCGGGCATGGTGCTCTTGATGGTTGGGGGCTTGTCTTCGCGCTTCTGGACAGCCAACATTGCTGTGGTGCTATGCCTCCTTCACGTTCGCAGTGAATCGACAGTGTTGCGCATTCAAACCTGGCTGTATTTCGTGGGTTTTGGGTCAGTTGAGGGCTGTTGCAAAAAATAAAATCAAATTTCGAAACTTGTGCTACATAAAAAAGCGGTACATTACAAAAATTAAAATCACAAGGTATTGATTTTCAATTACTTATGTAAGTTTTATTTTCTTTGTATTATGCAACCATATGTCACCAAATCAACTAGATTCGAATGTGTGAGGTCAAATTAAAATTGATTGTCGCAGTGGAGCTTTGTGGTTAGTTGCGAAGCACAGTAAAAATATATAAATAAATAAATAAAAACATGTGGAATGCAGCTCCAAAGTTTACAAAACAAAACAAAGCTCGTAAGCTTTACGCTTTCATCAGACACAAAAATAAGAACAAGAACTTGCACAAAGGTAAAATGATAAAAAGATATGAACAAAGACAACAGACCGAATCTTGGCTTGTCTAAGTGGAATGTTGAATACTAGGAAAATATTCTTATATTCTTCACGCATAGTTTCCTCATCTCATTCTCGTGTTAACTGAATACTCAGCTATTATCCGTGAAAGATCTTGCCAGTAGGCAAGAGTGTCGCACTTTTTCTAGTAGCTGCTACTCCTTTGTGAGCTAATAAAATCATCTTGATAGAATGGCTTATCGAAAAATTTTTAAAGTATTCTAACGCTGTAGTGGAAAAGCGCTATTTAAAAGTTATTTATTTATTTATTAACTTATAACTTCAGCCATTTCTAGGTTTGCAGTTATGTACAACTGCAAAATAAACCGCTGCAGACGGAAATAGATTCGACACCATCTTTTTTGCCGATGCTGCTTCTTCTTCTTTCGCCCACCAGTCCATCTCTACACAACATTGAAGGGCTATTTCTGAAATTTTTACCTTTCCTCTTTGGAACATGAACATGTTTCATAGATTACAACACTTCACACCTAAAAGAGGATACTATGTGATCCTTTAGCAAGTCTGCCTTACGCACGGCTTCAAAAGAAAGATACTCCATGTAAATCATAAATAAAAAAAAAAAAAAAAAAAAATTGCAGACACGCTTTGCAGTTCATTTGCAGACAAAATATTTCTATCGTTTAAAAAAACTGATACTTGATTTTCGGTTACGATAGGTTTTGATATATTACATTGCCGATAACAGAAATGAAGAGATGAATACCTGAATATTGTACATATGCAGTGTATGAGGAATCTGGGTCAAATGTACAAATAATTTACAATAGACTTACCTCATCAATAATTATAGCCCTATTAAGACGGGACTTAATAGACCATTTCTTCTCCAACCAGACTACCAATGATCATGACAGGAATACAGTTTATTTTGGGTCATCGTGACGTACAACATGAGATTAACCCTACATTCCATTACGGAAAGTGTCAGGTAAAATAGCTTGGGCTGGGTAGAGACACAGGCACGTTATTTTCTTTTTATGATCCCAAAGGAGACGTTATTTTTGGAAATTTATCAATTCAATCCGAATGTCATCATCATCATCATCATCATCATCAAAGCTTTGTTCCGCGGTTTAAAAAAAATCAGTTAATGATTGTATTTGATTACTTTGTCACTCTCGCATAGAGCTCCCAATCGAAGCTGCACTTCCACCGGAGTTTGCGACAGTATTCCTAACGAAAAAAGGTTTCTCAGTTCCCTTACTTTTTTGGCATTACCCGGTATACTATTTTAAATGGAAATAAGGGCGTCGCATCATAAAACTTGTGTAGAAAGATAGTAATCCACATTATAGCAGCTTGAGAAATAATTAAAACGTCAAGGGATTACATGAACAAAAAATAATAATGAGAAATAATTAAAATGTCAAGGTATAACATGAAAAATAGTTATCACGAATTGACAGTTAAAAACATGTATCTAGAGATCTTAATTCATAAAATCCTGTGAAGCCAGTCCAGTTCGAGATCTAATCGATTGCTTATTGTCTCAGATGAAACTAGACACTAATATTAGTGCAAGGGTTTAAAATCTAGATCTAGGTAATTTTTATTAAACTATTGATGCACTTTTATCTGTACGCTTTCTTACTCTTTGTGAGATCAATAAATGACTTTGACTCTTACAAATCGCTTATCGATTTGCTAGACCGAATTATATTAGGCCCTATTTAAAAGCACGAACATCGCATAACTTATACAAATAGCATACCGGATTACATTTAGACTTGCGTAGATAATGTCTAGATTTAATCTAGATCTCTTAACAAAGGAAATCGACTTATTCTGTTTTTTCCCAATCTGTTTTTAGATCCATTTAAATTCTTATTAGAAAGCTGATATTTTTTTCTTTAAATGCATAAAAGTGTTCTGCCTTGCGGGAATTCTTAGCCGCGCAGTTATTGAACCCTAAATGATAATTAATGTTTTTAAAAAATCTGTAAATAGTTTGGATTTTACAAAATTAATTAACTTATCCTATTGCTCGAACTCAACACCTAAAATCCCCTTACTTTTTGTCTCAGAACACTTGTCTCTGTATTAAAAGTAACTAATAGGTCAAGCTTATTGTGGCTAGTGGTTCAAGGGGACTAACTCTCGCTGAATTTATTAACGTCTATTGGTTAAATTTATCATTCTGTAGTCGTGAAATAAAAAGTTCTTGCAGCTTACAGATCTGATAACATAACATTTTTAGATCGTTGGACAGATCTGAGCTTCTTAATATTTGATGCTGAAAAGAAGAAAGGGGTGAAGAATAATTATTGTGACCAAACAAGGTAAGGAGAGTGAGAGTTTTTAAAAGGACTCATAAAGGAGAAGAAATAATTATTATTGTACAAGCGACCGAAAGAACCTAGCTGGTGACATAATATATTAGACTAGCTATTTTTTCATTATTTTGTTAGAGCACTACTTTTTATTACTATTATTTATTCATTTTTTTTTTTTTTTGGTTTTTACTTTGTTTTGTTCATTTTGTCATCCTATACCAATAGTCTATTATCTTTTAAAGACTCTAAGTGGTTCGCAATGCAAGAGAATACAAAGAGTATTATTCGGCCCATGAGGCAAGGTACAATTTTGTTTTACATGAAGCCTTAGAATAGAACTGAAAAGATTAGATTTGTTATTCAGACTGACCTTTCTGACAACCCATAAAGTTTTGACATTTTATTTCTCTCAACTTATAAAACTTTCCTACGATGAAAGGGCATTAGAAAGGTTCTAGAATCTTTGCATTTACTCCAATTTTTTCGTTTAAATCTTTCTTCTTTTTATTTTCTTTCAAGTACTCTTTCTTATATTTATCAAGCGCAGTGAATTATTAATCTGTGCCTTTAGTTCAAGAAAGATAATTTTCCCGATAAATAACTAATTATTCTTTTGTTTGTGCCTACAAATGTACATCCATAAATTTATTAAAATGCAACGATTTTAACCAACTTAAATATTTTTTTTCTTTTTTTTACAGGCATTGTTTTCCCTGTCGGCTTTGCTCGTTTGTTTCTGTGGGACAGTGACATCTCTTGTGTGGTGGCTGAGGAGCAACAGGCATCCCCGTACCCTTGAGAATGGACTCTTAATACAAAAGACAGATTATGACGACACAACAGATACTTCTGATAATGGAGGTGGAATTTCAACCATGTCATCTAAGTCAATTGGGGCGAAAAGTGATGTTGACACAGCTATTGTAGACCTACCGGTACCCAATAGTAAGAATGCCTCTCGATGACTCTAATAGCTTCATCAGTAATATGGGAAATTTTGAAAACGGAATCTTTTTAGGTTGTGTTGTTTCATCATAGTTATGTGTTGCTTCACATTATATATACATATATATATATATATATATATATATATATATATAAAGAGAGATAGAGAGAAAGAGGAAACAGACATAGAGTGAAAAAAAACAGAGAAAGAGACAGAGGGAGACAGAGAGAGAGAGAGAGAGAGAGAGAGAGAGAGAGAGAGAGAGAGAGAGAGAGAGAGAGAGAGAGAGAGAGAGAGAGAGAGAGAGAGAGAGAGAGAGAGAGAGAGAGAGAGAGAGAGAGACCAATAGAGATCAATATTTTTTAATCTTGTAATTTTCACTGGTATTACTTTTTCCATCTCGTCTGAATTCTTTCCCTGAGAGAAGCAGTCCTAGTAAAGGTATTGCCTCTTCTACTTAGAGAGCGATGCATAAGATTCACCATCTGAATTTTCAGAAAATGTCCCTGAGTCCTTCAATGAAAGTACACCTCTGTTGTACGAAGGTGCAAATCTGCAACAGTTTGCTGCAGGCACGTTGAGTGATTCCACCAACTCCAATGACACACAAGTTTCTACTCAGCACAAAGTGGAGATCCACGTGTCAAATGCAACTCAGATGCTCACGAACGAATATCAGTCTACACAACATCTTGTGTTGCTTCTACCGCTTATCTTCTCCATGTTCGTGGTGAGTGACGCGAATTTAAATTTGCTGTCTTCTAAATTCGTTTAAGACTCAAATAGTTCATGTAGAATGAACTCAATTCAACATTTTAATTTACTGACAAGTTGTAGACAAGTAACTTTTTACTTAGATTAATTTTGCAACCTGGTTATAAGTTCAGAAAATTTCAAATGCGTCATTATTTTAATTTTTATAAATGCGAGATCCCGTGTAGATAACCATCAAATATGAAATTTGCAATCTTAGAGTTTGTTGTTGCAGTGCTGATATCTTAGGCACTCTTCATATTTTTTTTTTCTTTTTTTTTCCCAGGCAGTGGTATTGTGCTTGTGGAAATTGTTTCAAGGCATCGCAACGGGGATATATGTCGAAATAGAGTTCTTAGATATAGTTTTAAATTATGGTCAGGTAAATTTTTTAAAACTTTAAAAAAAAAATGAATGTGTTATCTTTATTTGTTGTATAAATTGCGTCAAAGAAATTTAATACCATAAAGTTCGCTTTAATTGTGACTATGGAAGAAAATTGCAATCAAGAAGTGTATAAAAAATGAAGCAAAATCTAAGTAAGACTAAGAATTTTTAGATAACAGTAACCATGAGATGTTAATGTCCAGTTACTAAAACTCTACAAATAGGTTTTAAACAATGCAAATGTGCAGCAGGTGAAAGGTAGAAATCTGAGTTTCTCCTTTTGTAATTTTAAAACGAAGTTTAATCAATAGTTTTTTATATCATTTCATTAAAATGTCCATTTTGATCATCTGTACATAATTATGAGCCATTGTTTTTATTCTCCAGGGCATACTAGTTTTTTTAGTGTTTGGTTTCGAATCTGGAATACTATTTTCTCCGATGATCAGAAGGTAAAGCAATTTTTGATAAACAGATTTTTTAAGCCATGTAATTTTATGAAAGAACCAAATGCCTGAAAACATTACAAGCCTGTTTTGGGGTTTAATTTATTTTACTTTAAAAAAGAATGTAGTTCTCTTTACAAATACAGAGAGGTTAAAATATATTTGTTTGGAAATTTTGAAGGATAAGCTTTTTAATAATAACTTTATTGGACCAATGGGTTAGTTAGTTATTGCATGAAAGAAAAAAAATTCATACTTAGGGCAACTAGGCAGCTTGCAAAAAACTATAAAAGGGGGAGGAAGAGAGGGAAAAGAGAGAGAGAGAGAGAGAGAGAGAGAGAGAGAGAGAGAGAGAGAGAGAGAGAGAGAGAGAGAGAGAGAGAGAGAGAGAGAGAGAGAGAGAGAGAGAGACAGACAGACAGACAGACAGACAGACAGACAGACAGAGTGTCAGCCAAGTGTTTTCATTTTTCTGAGTGGGGTGAATAAAATAATTTTTTTTTTCAGGGTTCGATACGCACTCCTCAGCTCACAGACTCAGAATCTGCCACGGTTGACCGAGAGTGGCGATTTCGATGCAGCAAAACAGACGTGTGACCAATTCACAAAGTATCATTTGGAAATATGCTGTAAAGAAATTGTCAGAGACCGTAGGTAGGTCATAGTTTCACTGACTCAGAAATGTCTGAGAAATGTTTTTGAGGATATTCATGGACTAGAGGTCAGCAAATTTTTCAACGCCAAAGCTATGCATCGAGTTGTCCCCCCCTAATAAGGGATAGGCTCTAAAGGGGAGGGCGGGAGGGGCACAGAGAGAGAGAGAGAGAGAGAGAGAGAGAGAGAGAGAGAGAGAGAGAGAGAGAGGGAGAGGGAGAGAGAGAAGGGGCAAAGTGAAGACGGTAAATATATCCATAATGGTTATTGGTAGGTATAATCTCAATTGATAATTCATGCGCTATGCTCAATCAGAGGTCACATTTTATAACCTAGCTGTATCAGTAGACTCAATTTACTATGCATAACATTTTGTAACCATACTGATGTCCCTTTTAAAGATAAGGGGACGGAAACAATGTGAGTGCATTTTTAATGAAAGATATGGGAGATCGCCCACAGAAAACATTTTTTTCCTTCAAGTTATAGTAGATTATTTCTGCCGTGCTGAATGTAAGAGATAAGACAAGTAACAGAAAACTTAGCTGTTCGGTTGTTCCTGCTATATTATAAAGGGCAGGCCTGAAAAGGCCCCAACCGAATGCATTCGTCTTCCTCTCAGTTCCGCCTAACTTTCTTGACGAGAGAATTGATTTCAGACAAAAAAATATAATTTGAAAATGTGTAAAGCGCGCGGATATGAGGCCTCTGAAAACTTTAATTAAACCCTCTACCAAAATGATCGCCCCAAAAAAACTGGCGCGCTGTGTGCGTGATCGCTTTGCATTCCATTTCGTGTATCGTCAAAAGACGAACGCACTCGGTTGGGACTAATGAGATGATTTCTACAGAAAAATGTTGTCAATTTTTTTATTTGCTTTTTAGAAGTATCGTTCCATTTCTTTATTTTCTTTGTAATCAAGCTTTATTTCTTTTGATCTGCTTGTTTCATTGCTCGAACAATAAGGATCACTTTTAATACCCGCAAAGGCACACGAAACACTATTCGAATTGTTCAGGCGGAACACTTAAGAACATTGCAATAACTATTTATAATATTGTGAATTCGCAATCACGTCTCATCTTAAAATAAACTTTTCCCTCGAACAGAGTCGACACAAGAAATCTATTGAACGTATTCTCTGGAATGGCCTTGTGTGACTATCTCATCCGTTGCGGTTTAGCTGTTGATCGCTCCAGTGCTATTGAGTACGGCTGCCATCTTTTTCTGGGAAAGGTCATCATCAGTGTCAGCAACGAGCAAAACTTCCGTGACGCTCTTCTTTACTATAAGTTTAAAGAATAAAGTTTAGTGTTTCCTGGGCTTCTAGACTCAGCTGAATGAATTGCACTAAATTTGTTTTGTTCATAATCAAGATAATGCAAAAAAGATACAATAAAAATTATTGTATCACATAAATTTCCTCGATTATAAATATTTAACACCAGACAAATGTTTTAGAATAATACAGATTTACAAAAAATAGGTAAAAAAAATTCGCCGGATAGTGTCTATAAAAGCGTTAAGACTTCTGAATATTTATCTTTTCTAGAAGAACGATGCGATGGGGATGATGGCAACCTTCTGTCTTTTGAGACAATGGCAATACGCACTTAGTTTCTCTACAGCGTCTGCTGTGGTTACATAATCCTATTCTGTATTTGCAGTTGCGTTGGCACTTGCTGCAGGTGTAGTCTGTGGCGGGGGTGGTGTGCTGCTGCTGTTACTAATACTACTACCACTACCACTACAACAACAACAACAACAACTGCAACCACTATTACTACAACTACTACTACTACTACTACTACTACTACTACTACTACTACTACTACTACTACTACTACTATTACTACTACTACTACTACTACTACTACTACTAATACTACTACTACTAATACTACTACTACTACTACTACTACTACTACTACCACTACTAGTTGCTACTATTACTACTACTACTACTACTACTACAACTACTACTACTACTACTACTACTACTACTACTACTACTACTACTACTACTACTACTACTACTATTACTACTACTACTACTAGTTGCTACTACCACTTTTAAAAAACAGGTCTTTTTTATGATATTGCTTGACTCGCTGCCCAACTGCTCAATGCTGCCTGGGAGCCTGAATGTAAAAAAAAAAACAAAAAAAAAAAAAACTGGGGTTGCCATTAGCATGGACCGCGGATTATAGTCCCAACTATCGTTATTTTCTTTACAATATCAAATCATAATCGAATGATTGTAAGAAATGCTTTCTTTCAACATGCCAAAGCATTAAAAGGCACTGAAGAGAATTGTTTGAAAACGTATTAAATTTTAGTCTTGTTAACCGAAAAACAATGCAGAAAGTTTGGGAACATTTCTACAAAGAATCAGTTTTCTACCTGTAACTCAAATATTTCCTAAATAATAAGGCGACATTCTATATGTAACACCATACATTTTAAATTAAATTCCCAAAAATTCTTAAGCGGTCTTTTGTAATTCTGCATAAGTAGGATGTAATGTTGTTAAGTCGTTCAAAGCCTGAAATATACTGGCAAACTAAGGGAACTTGCAGTTAGCTTTATCGATAAAAAATTGTCTCGTATCATTCTTCTCGACCTATTGTATGTGTTTTAATTCCCCTAATTCTTATTATATGTCCTAAATAAAACAAATAATAAAAAAAAAAGAAATAACACGAGGGTAAACAGTAAAGTTTCAGAATATGGATACCTTTAGAGATGCCTATAAACTTTTGAGAGTACAAACAGCATATCAACTCCTCTATGTTTGATTTTCACACAACTAGACCCGTTAGTGCGCCAAGCACACGCTTTCGCAACTATTACTGACTCGGCACTCTCGCCCTGGCAAATCAGTTAGCGCTTTTACTGGGCCGATTTTTAAGGGTTAATGACGCGAGCCAAAAGATTAGTAGACTCGGTATTTAGTCTTTTCTTTTATCAAAGTAACGTGCCACTAAAGTCTTCAGAGGGTTCGCTTCAGCGTTTATTACGTTCGCGAAGTTGAAGCTATGATTATACAGCGGTGATTCTATCATTTGGTTATTCCCTTTCCTCTTACTTGCCCGCACTGCTATCCCATCCTCCACCCTCAATACGCAGTCCTGCCAAAGACTAGGCAATACCACTGCCCCCAGTCTTCCTCGAATCATGTGAATTGCAGCATGTAACTATGATACTCTCTGATTGCAGCTAGTAGTGGTGTTTGATTTGGCCAATTTTTGTAATAGCATAAGACCCAACCAATCTTGTGGCAAGTCAATTCTAGCCCTTTTTTCTCTGTAAAAGGAGGAGTTTACTTAAAATAAGATGAAAAGAAAGGCAAGAGTTGAGAGCGTGGTGTATGTGTGTGTGTTGGGTATCAGGCCCCTGCCTGTGTTGGTGAATTTTGATATGCTATCACTATGTGTCAATTGCAGGGAAGCATAGTCCGACGCCCAGATTGTTGAACGAGGTTTTTTTTTTTACTTGATGTCTCCTAAGTTGTTCGAGACAATGAATAAACAAGCGCTTGACCAGCCTCGAGGGCACACTATGTTAGTTTGGTCTGATTTCCTATTTATCCCGTCTATTGGCTTCCTGTGCCACACTTCCTCACTCTCTGTGCTTAGCTATTATGAAACTGCCCTATTCAGCTGTAACTGTATAGTTTCATAGTTTCTTTGAACAAAAGGCTACGCACTTACTCAAGCTTTTAGCTTAGATGGGTGTGCGAACTAGGCTCAAACGTTTGCTTGTCTTGAATCAGTTTCGGTATTATCTTTTCCTGCTTTGTCCTCACCCCCTCCACCCCACCCTCACACATACTAAATTAATTACGTATCCTTTTTATTTTCATTGCGAATCCAATCTTTCATCAAAGGAATTACTAATTATTGGAAAATAAAAATATCGCATCCAATCAATCTAATCTCATAAAAACCATGAAACATGCAAGGTGTCAAGGTTACAAAAATAAAAGCTTACCTTGACGCTTTTTTGTAAACAACAATAAGCCCAGTACAAACAGTCTGCTCTGCCACGTGCCCAGTCCAGAAGCTAACTAGCTATGGCAGCGGTACTGCTTTACCTTACGGGTAACTATGAAAGCGGGAGTGGTGTTAAATATATCGCAAACCCATTAGTTGAATCGCTTTTGGCTGTAATAACTAGAACTACAATGGACTTTTTGTATGCATTTTTTACAAGGTTGTCAGAATAATATATTTGCGGCTGTGAAAATAGGGTTAACATACATAAAGAAGTTTGGAAGACTTTCAGTAACTTACACATGGCAGGGCTGGTAATGAATTAAAATAGTTTGTTAAGGCCATCTCCTATAAGAAGGAAGAAAGCTATAGAATTATAGAGAAAGCGTGAAAAAGAGGAAAAGGTTATTCAGAGAGATGGAGGCAGAGAGAGAGACAGACAGATAGATAGATAGATAGATAGCGAGAGAGAGAGAGAGAGAGAGAGAGAGAGAGAGAGAGAGAGAGAGAGAGAGAGAGAGAGAGAGAGAGAGAGAGAGAGAGAGAGAGAGAGAGAGAGAATGTTTCACTTAATGGTGAACAGAAACGTTTTATGATAACTCCTATGATAAGGACTTTATCAAAAGAATGATAAAGAATTATCATTTCAAGCACTGAAATATTATCTTTCCTTTACAATTGTGACTTTAATTTTGTATATCGTTTGACTTCCAAATATCTCGAGCAAAACCCATAGGGCCTACGAATTGTAGTTCCAAATTTCCTTTGGACGCTGTTGGTTCGACTGGTTTTACTACTTTGTGAACTCCTCAGGTAAATATGATATATATTTTTTTTTTTTGTTAATACATCTTTTGGCGACGTGTAAATAAACATAAATAACTTTTCGAGAATCAAAAGCTAAATGCCTTTGTCTTATCTACCATTTATTGTAATGTTCTTACGCATTTATTGATGCAGGCATTGGTGTGTGCTTATTAAAGAATACCACATCGCGGGGTTTAAGATTAAGTTAGAAGTTATTCACTTGGTCACGAAATTGTGGGACATGAAAATGAAACTGCCGATAAGACCTAATAACTATATTTCAAAAACATTTTAAAAAAGAACATCCCATGATTCGCGAAAATAGCATAATTCGGTCAAATTTCATCAAAAAGGTAACACGTGATAAGGAATTTTTCGATATAAACATGGCAACCATTACCTGTCGTCGGCTTTGACTATTAGCCATGCACACCTGGTTGAGGGAGGTTGAGGAAAAAAATCAATGTTTTATTATTTACTGAACTAAAATATAGCATTTACAATCATTACAAGTCCCCCAAAAAATAGCATTATAATATGTACTACACACGATGAATTTGAGACAAATAAACACATTAAAGTTTCAATACATTAAGCAATATGAAATTTATAGGTCTATAAAAAATGAAGTTATAGAGGAAGGCATATATTTGAAATTATTGCCTAGGAGAGTTGACAACTTACTGTCGGTACCTCCTGATAGATTGATTGAACAATGCAGCACAATTGATAGAACGCTTAAAAACTAGATCAAACCAGGCCAGTTTCGCAAAAATTGCAATGGTCACTTGGAAAAGAATTTATGCTATATAAAATTGTTTGTACTTAAAATGTGCTAATGAATTGATCCCAAAATGAAAGTTTCCAAAACGTTATAAAATATTGATATAATATTAATAAAGAACTTTCTTAGAATCGTGAGTCATGGAAGTCGTTCCGCCACAGTGAAAGTCGAAGCTGTTTTGAGCAAGAATGAAAACATCACTTGTTTTTATCTGAGTTGGTCAATCTGTTTAGATTTCTATATTTTTGTTTTGTTTTCCACGAATAAGTGTAGTTTTAAAATTTATTACTATATACGAATGTTTGAACATACATTGCTTTATATTTATACTAAGATGCTTTTTGAAAATCTTGTTTCCTATGAAGAGTTTTTTTTTTTTTTTTCATATGTAAACCGCACTATAAAGCAGTTGTGTGAATGCGCTCTATTAAATTATATATTTTTATTTACTTGTTTGTTTTCTGTTAAAATTGCCATTTATGATAATCATCATCCTCATCCTCATCATCATCATCATCATCATCATCATTATTATTATTATTATTATTATTATTATTATTATTATTATTATTATTATTATTATTATTATTATTATTATTATTATTATTATCATTATTATTATTATTATTATTATTATTATTATTATTATTATTATTATTATTATTATTATTATTATTATTATTATTATTTCTATCATTATTATTATGAATATTTTTATTATTATTATTATTATTATTATTATTATTATTATTATTATTATTATTATTTTTATTATTGTTATTATTATTATTATTATTATTATTATTATTATTATTATTATTATTATTATTATTATTATTATCATTATTATTATTATTTTTATTATTATTATTATTATTATTATCATTATTATTATTATTATTATTATTATTATTATTATTATTATTATTATTATTATTATTATTATTATTATTATTATTATTATTATTATTATTATTATTATTATTATTATTATTATTATTATTATTATTATTATTATTATTATTACTATCATTATTATTATTATTATTACTATTATTATTATTATTATTATTATTATTATTATTATTATTATTATTATTATTATTATTATTATTATTATTGTTATGAACATCATCATTATCATTATTTCTATTATGAGTATGACCCTACATCATACAGCTTTTATAAATATTGAGCTTCAGAATTTAAGCGATAAGGAAGTTTTTTTTTCGTTTATTTGTGACCAAAAAAGTAACTTCAAGAAAAATATTGTACAGTCTGGAACGGAAAGGAATAATTTCATATCTGTACTTCATTCACATCGTCTTCTCCTGGTACTTTGTTGTTTTTAAGACTGTTGAAGCTTTAATCTGTTCTTTTTCTTTGTTTATTCTTTTCTAAGCCTTTTGGTGGTCCTTGAACGCATCAATGGTGTGATGACTTACTCTGAGAGTCGTTCGGATGTCTTGTTATTATTCGATTTTCAGTTTTCGTATTGTTGTTTGATCTATTAGTTTAACTACGGAGTGTGAAATAGGGAGATGTTTCGCGAGGAGAATTTTGCATTTGTGGGTCAGGACAATAAAGGCGGGAGTTTCCAACTTTAAAACTTAGTAAAATCGCTCTCTTCTGATTCTTTTACCACCTGTATCTCAATAAAGAAATAGACTGAGCATGCGGCACACAAACTGCCATTAGCAATAGCACTGGAAGCCCCTTTCGGAAAACATTTCCCTAATCAGTCTCTGGATTAAATGCTCTTAACACGCAGCGTCATTTTGTTTTTCTTTGTCGTCTACTAATTGGACTAGTTCTCTTTTTTTTTTTCTGATATACTGTACATAGCATTTCTTTTATTTATTTTTTGTTTTATCTTTTTAGTCATCTTTTGTGTAGTGTATTCCATGGTCTGACTGCCTTTTATTTTATTCTTTTTTTTTTTTGTTTTGTTTTGCTGTTTTGTTTTGGTTAGTTCAGATAAAGTCCTATCAGGTGTCCATTTTTTTCCTTTTGTAGGTCTTGTACCAACTCTCGCCTCTGCTGATTATCCGGTAATCGTGTGTGTATTTTACCAGGCTGCACTGGGCTTTCCAACTGATTAGGCTGTGCTTCTTGATAAAGCTATCCCATGCACTCTTGGCAGTGTTCATTATTTTGGATTTGTTGTTGTTGTTGTTGTTGTTGTTGTTGTTGTTGTTTACTTTATTCTATTGGCCACACTCTGCATTTGCTCTTTTTTTTTAAAACATAAATTTTGGAGAACGTTTAGCTAAGACAGCAATGAATGAAAATCTGCCAAACGCTGTAAACGCACTGGCTTCACATTCTCCACGTTTTCACGTTGTTTCCGTCACCAGTCACCCAACTTGCAGATGTGACGGAAGCTTCTTTTATCTAAAATCTATTATCTGGCGTCGTACTGACTTCACACCACAATCTCCACACTTACATTGCCCGCCTTTCACGATTTTGAATTTACCGCTGCAGTAAAATAATTGTCTGCAAAACGCTATTCTGCGGTCTAGGGCAGGAAATTCGAAAAATACCATAGATCCTGAAATTTATTTTGATAAAAATTAAATCTAATTGTATTTTTTTTTACTTCAGATTTGGATTCTGCGAAGAAAATTATTGCATGAAGCGCGATATTTTAAAAACCTCCTACGGCACCCAGAATTTTGAAGGTCTCATCCTCGAATGGGACAAGCGCTTGTCCTCATCGTTTATAATTTCATTAAAAGAAATATGATATTAACCAAATAGTTTTCTTCCTTTAAAAATGCCATCTTATATTTTTGTCGTCTATATTTCCGCTTTTTGCTTACTAGTATAGAAGCATAAGCTATAAAGCCCAAATAGCCTCCATTCTGATGCAATCTTTGCGCCGCCTGAAGACACTCGGTTCAGTTGTACTGCGTAGGCCTTGACGCTAGCCTAGCCCAAAAGTAGACTGAGCACGCGTCATGGAAGCTCCCCGTAGCAATAACATTGGCTCAAGCGACCGTCAGAAAGGAAAGGGCTATCAAAAATTACGTACTTCAGAAAGTTTAAAATAACAAGAGGTTTCACGTGAAGGATTTCGCGTGTATGGGTCAAAGTTCGCCCTGAGCAATTAATCGATAGTTTTAATTCATTATTATTTAGGAAAAATGATATGTGCTGATTATTCTACCGCCCTTCCTCTCTGATAACACTGAAGGTTCGGCTCGTGGAACGTTTCGCAAAATCTAGTGTCTCTGGTCACATTACAGAGAATAGAATGAAAATGAGCGATACCTGTTTTACAAACAGATTAGCTTCCGCCTAGATAGAAGCACGACAGGTGTTGAATGATCACACAACTGGCTTGCAGCAAATTAGATCACAGGAATCAATAATCGGCTCTTCCAAACATTTTTGAATTGAAGAAATCATCAATGACGACGATCAAAACATTCGTTTTCTAGTAACTAAGGCTTCTGTCTTTGTCTTACATGCGGATAAACTTACAACACAACCAATTATCCTCAACAAAAACCTTTCATTTTTCATTGCTCAACTGAGATCCTTCGTCCTAACAGACATCAGTGGAGTAACTTATCTGCCAGGATACGACAGGGAAGGAAGAAGCGGAGGGCATTAAGTCAAGCCAGTCTCTTTATTCATAATAGGTCCCTGTAACGAAATTTTACTTCGATCAATTTTTTAATATAACCTTCTTGCACATAATATAGGTATTACGCATTTGTGTGACAGTTTGAACTGCAAGGAAGATCTTAAAGACTGAGGATTGTAGACAATTTTGTACCTTGAATAGGAAAGTGAAACTTCCTTTTCCATTGATAATAGATTTTGCATTCGTCCAGATTTCAAAATCATCTAATTTTCCTGGAACGCATTTCTCAAACAGTTGAAAATTTTTTAATCTACACATCAGAGAGAAAAAGGTTCTTATTCATTTCCTTTTCAATCTCTTCTTCAAAAAAATACAATTTCTGTTTCTCTGTGTGTTCCATCCTTTTCAATTCTTTTGTCTCCTTTTGAGTCAAATTTTGTTTTAAAAATATTCCAAGTGGGCAAAGCAACTAAAATATGGTGGTTTTTTTTTTTCTACCGAGAATCATAATCATTTACGTCAAAAAAATCAGAAGCAGCTGCGAGCATTTTTCTTCTGACCAACATTAACTTTCACTGAAATGATGCTGGCCGTGGCTTATGGTGTGGAAATAACCCTCCAGTTAGAAGACCGGCGCGAATGAATGCTGCCTAGACATTAAAAGCTCGAGTACGAAATCAACATTAAAAAAATACTCAATAATGAAGTTAAAAATGTAAATTTATATTTTCTAAAATGATTTCTAAAGCTATAAACTTTTTAATTTTTCTGCACCATCATTCTCTCATCAAAATCTTAACATGTTGTTGACTTTTTTCGACGCTTTTACTTAAGTAGACACGAGAAGAGTACGGTAAAAGGAGCAAGTAAAGTACTAAATCATATGAGTCACTCACTTAGTCTTCTCACTCGAGGTCAGTACTATGCACCAGTATAATTAGACATCATGGATAATACTGCAGTTTATTACATAACTATGGTAGTGTACACCAACAGTTTAGCATCAGTTTCAACCCCTCCTTTATATTATTTTATTTTAAGTTTAAGCAAGCCGACTTTGAGGTCATGGGATCGCCTTAAGATAATTCCTTTTTTTTTGTAATCACTATCATTGATGATCATCTCGACAAAGTTTGATCAAAATATCTGAGCTGCGCCGTTTCGCAAAAGAAACGAGCAAAAACTAACCATAATTATATTACACGTACTTTGCACTTTGGACTGCTTGGTTGGAGACGTTGTTGTATTGATCGCTCAGTGTGACAGATATTACGCTTTGCCCCGCATTCATTGTAAACAGAACTGTAGTGCAAGTTTCTTAAGTCTTCATTCGACTAAAAAAAAAAAAAAAAAACCAAGCCTACATTCACGTGTCTCAGTCTTACCTAAATAACACTTACATTCATAATCTCTTGACTAATTCCGCACAGTTGCTCAATTATCTTTCTCTCTCTGTCTCTGTCTCTGCCTGTCTGTCTGTCTGTCTCTCTGTCTCTGTCTCTCTCTCTGTCTTTGTCTCTCTCTCTCTGTCTTTGTCTCTCTCTCTCTCTCTCTCTCTCTCTCTCTCTCTCTCTCTCTCTCATCTCTCTCTCTTTCTATCTCTCGGTATATATATTTCTAATCGCTCACTCACTCTCTGTCACTCTTACTATCGCTCTTTCCCTTTTCCACTCCTGACTCTGTTAAATAAAAAAAATATTACTTATGAGTGACATGGCGTGTTTTTTTTTGACCATTTGTTTTCATTCATTGTTATACTATGAGTTATCGTTCCGTCAGATCTGTTGTTTGTTGTTTTGTTTTGTTTTGTTTTGTTTTATTTAAAACTTTTTTATAAGACTTTTCGGTCTATTTTAAATTATATTTGCTTAAGTTTAATCTATTGGTGTGCTCAAGTTTATCGTTCTTCCCAAAGCGTTTTCTTTCTTCCTTTTTTGTTTTTAACCGAATTCAGAATATTACATAAGTTGGGTATTACATTGACATTACACAGAAACTCTAATTGATTAAAGAGCCTTACTGGTAAGTCGTAAAAAAGATACGCTAATGATAATAAAAAGATAATAAATTTCTCTTTCTCTCTCTGTCTCTGTCTCTGTCTCTCTCTGTCTCTCTCTGTCTCTCTCTGTCTTTCTGTCTCTGTCTGTCTATCTGTCTGTCTGTCTGTCTCTGTCTCTGTCTGTCTGTCTGTCTGTCTGTCTCTCTCTGTCTCTCTGTCTCTCTGTCTCTCTGTCTCTCTGTCTCTCTCTCTCTCTCTCTCTCTCTCTCTCTCTCTCTCTCTCTCTCTCTCTCTCTCTTGTCCCTTTCGTTTTACCTTTCTTTTTCTTTTTGCCACCCACGACTATCTATCTATCTATCTATCTATCTATCCATGCTCCTTAGTTATTGAGCACAGTTTTTTTATTGTGTTTATCTACATTGTATTTATTTATCTACTTTGTAAAGAAAGATTTATCTATTTATCTGCCATTTTTTCTTTCGATCTATCAGTAAATAAGTATATCGAAAAGCAGCTTTATTCACAAGCATTTATTCTATCCATTTAAGTTCTGTTCATTTGTCTGTCTAAATAGCTTTCTTGCTATCTACCCATCTTTCTAATTCTATAGGTCTTAAAAACATTGCTCATGCTTGTTTAAACTTATAAATGTAGGCTTATTAATCTATGCACCTAACCTTTTATGTATGTTTCATTACAGTTTATCCATCTTTCACATATGATCTCTCTCTCTCTCTCTCTCTCTCTCTCTCTCTCTCTCTCTCTCTCTCTCTCTCTCTCTCTCTCTCTCTCTCTCTCTCTCTCTCTCTCTCTCTCTCTCTCTCTCTCTCTCTTAATTTGTGTGCTATTACTGTGTGCTGTTAAGCATGATAATAATGAACTTTACATTTGTAACTCTCTTGTTGTTCCCTGTGTGCATGTATGCAAACATTGAACAGAAAAAAAATTTAATGCACCTCCTCCCCACCTCTCTCTCTCTCTCTCTCTCTCTCTCTCTCTCTCTCTCTCTCTCTCTCTCTCTCTCGCTCGCTCGCTCTCTCTCTCTCTCTAAATTTTACGTTTAACAACTTGTTTCAAAATGCGCCTTTAAACCTGTTACCATCTTTGTTCGATTAATCTGGTGGCTATAACAATGTTTGATAAAGTTGGCCATTCCCTTAACCAATGCAGGTAGATAGTGTCTTTCCATTAAATTGAGAAAAAGAATGAAAATGTCCTCGGAAAACAGATCTCAAGGCTAAAAAAGATTTGAAAAAAAAATTTAATAAGGTACTAATTTATTCCAAGAGCCTATTCGATATGTTTATTAGGCGTTTAGTCTGAGTTCATGAATTACATAGAAATCCAAAACTGTTAATCTTTGAAACGCCATTTTAATAAACCGTGTATTTCTTCTTATTATATGACATTGTGTGTATTTCTTCACGATGCTTGGATATGCAATAGAGTAAGAATACACTTCGGCTAAGTTAAATTTCTTAAAAAGTGAATGTCTAACTATATGTACACTCACAACTTGTTCTAAAACATTAATTATAAGCTGGAGTGGAAGAAAGGTTTTAGAAATCTGAGACAGTTAAATAATACACTAATATAGAGCGCTTCTCGATAATTTTCTTTTAATTTATCTATCATCGTTCCTTTTCTCATGTCCAAATTCTATACCCCTAATCACGCAGTTTTGATTTATATATTGCTTAATTTCTTTGCCTTTCAATTTTGTTGCATACTTATAAACTTTATGTGCTTTCTTTCACGCCTTTTCTATCACCCTTACCCTCTTCTGTTCTTCCATTCACGTCAAAAAAGGTTAGTGCAGTTTATAACAAGTTCGCATTATAGCTTTAAGTGCTCTACTTGTGATGTCGGTGGAGAGGGTTGGAAATTAAGTTTCTCCTAGCATCTTTTAGGTCCACTGTATAAACAAGTTACATTTCAGAATAGAGGTTTGCGCGAATGATTTCATGAGACTTGATTTCTTTCTCTTAACATAACCTCCGAGAAGAGTTTTTTTTTTAATTCCTATCTGATGCATCAAGGATCTGTCACCAATACGTGCGAAAAGTTAAAGATACATATTCTGCATGATGCTTTTTGTGTGAGAGAGGAATAAATTGGCAGTTATATTTTTCCTTCAAATATTTTAAAACTTCAAACTGTTCCCTGGAATCTGTACATTATTATTTAATTTGCAGAGAGAGGGAGGAGGAGGGGGTAACTCTAGTCAGATAGAGAGAGACTCAGAAAGAGAGAAAGAGACAGAACCAGATTCAGAGAGTCCAGAGAGAGAGAGAAAGAGGGAGAGGGAGAGAGAGAGAGAATGAGAAGGAAATAGTTATAAAGTCATAAGTAGGGCAAAGGTAAAGAGCAAGATCAGTGATTCGTAATGCCATTGAAAACATTTAAAGACTGCAAAAAATACTTTTTACGTAAGTTGTTAAGGTTGAAGGTTTATTATTTTTTTTTTGTCTTTTCTTGTTCTTGTTAACTTTTATTTTGTTAACGTTTTTTTTGTTCTTGTTAATACATTAAAAAAATCTCAAATTTGCCAAATAATTCCCACGATTAAAAAAAAAAAAAGCAAGACAAAGAGAAACACGGCAACAATCAATAATATACATGCGTTTTTTCTGGGTTTTTTTGTTTTGTTTTTGTTTTTGTTCATTTTAATCAATTGCAGTAGCAAGGGACCGGGAGCCAAGATAATTACAGTGGAACCCCCTGGTAAATTGTAGGCCTAACAATTATAGTCTCATAAGACGGTCACTTTTCAGGGGATAATTGAATGATATAGAAAATTTATGATAAAAATCTCCTCTCACCCAAGTTTCGCCCTTTACTTTGAACTTCTCTTAAAATGCAAATTCACAAAACTATGTGATCTATGTCATCATTTTCTGGCACATGTAGAAATATATTATACAAGCATTTTTTTTTATAATTCATGTGACAGTTCCCCGTTTTACTGCAGTTCTCACAGTTATTTAAACCGTTTTGATCCGTAAACAAGATCAAGGCCCTAGACGTTTAGTTCTACTATAATTATTTTCGATCCAACAAGAGAGGACATTATTATGTATTATGTCCCGCCCCTTTCTTTTCTTTTCACATTATAAAATAAATACTCTCCACTTCCCAAAGGGTAAAAAAAACAACTGAAAAAGCAGCTCCTCATTTTGTGAAGTTTCTTGTTATATTCTAGTTTAGTTATTTATGCCCAAAGGACTATCAAAATTGTGGGACAATCAAACTTAAAAAATCCTTTTCGCGAGAATCAGGCGTTTGTTATATAGTGCAACTTTTAACCTTTACAGTAAAATAGCTAAATCATAGACAATTTTTTATGTGGCATCTCGACATTTAGGCTTGAATTTGTTCAAGCCCAGACAGATTTGATAACAAGTGCGATAACTAAATGATATATAATTACAGTTTTGGCGATGTTGGGTCATTCAAGTTGCCCACAGTTAACATTGCTTTTCAGTGGCGACGCTTAAGATCCTTCATTAGCAAAGATCCGCTGCAACTTAACCCGTTCATTTCAGGCGTGCTACAATCTAAATTTTTGACATGCTAGCGAAACTAAACGGCCTACTTTAAACTTTTTTTTACACCCTGGCGGATCAGAGAATATAGGGCTAAATGTGTTTTTCCTTTATAATTATATTTATGTTAAGGGACAGAAGTTTGTCAAGCTTTCTTGTTTATTTAAAGAAATTGAAGAAAGTATAATTAGATTACATGTTCGATGAGCAAATTTTGTCCACTTTGAACTAATAGGCTATTGGTGAGTGTTTCCTTGGTTTATTTAAGTTTCAGTGAGTGTTAAAATGACTGAATGCAAATTAATTGTATTACTCAGCTAGTCATGACTTAAGCTTAGATACCGAGTATTCTGTTGAAGTGCATTGTCACTTAATCGGACAATCTGAAGTTGGTTTTTTTTTTGTTGTTCTGTTTGTTTGTTTTTTGTTTTTGTTTGTTTTTTGTTTGTTTTTTTGCTTGCTTGTTTGTTTGTTTGTTTGTTTTTTTCATAAATCAAAACAAAAGATTATGACTTGAACAACATAGTTTTCGTAACCCGCTTGCCCTTATCACGGCCTCAAGATATCGTGGTTAATTTTACAAAAGCGCTCGAAATACATGATCTGCAGACTAGTTCTAAGAAACGCTTGAATTACGAAGCTGTAAGTGAAAAACTAATATTGTAATAAAATTAGGTGACGGTTTAGTAAGATCTGACAAACGACTTGAACTGTTTCGTTTGGATCATGACGTTACCTTCGCATTTCGTTTCTTGCATAGTACATCTCGAAGTTTCTCTGCTGAAGCTACTTTGAAGATTCAGTTACGTTATACATATACACATGAGCTAAACATTTAGATCCCCCAGCTTTTGAACAAAATAACATTACAAAGTTTGAAATAAAAGTGAAACAGTTGACTAAACTTATCGGTAGACCTGTCTTTTATTTCTCACACACCCTTCAAATCAGGCATGCGAAATACAAATAAGTTACTGAAGGTTATAGCACTTTGAAAAATAATAAAAATTTAATATATATATATATATATATATATATATATATATATATTAACGAGCGTTGTTAAAGAAAAGTAGTTACGGAATGGTTCCTTTCATTTGAGATCTAGATCCACCTCTTTCTTTCTATTTTTTTTTTTTTTTGGTTTTTAAATAAGTTATGATCTGAAAACACATTTTTGGTGTATTGGTCTACGAGAAAAATGGGGGCATATTTCAGTATCTGATTTACTCAGTCAGTGAAGCAATGGATTGACAGTGTTCGAATCCTGGTTTGGCTTTCTAGTAGAGGTTTCGAGTCTCACCGAACCAGCAATATATCAAGCATTTTCAAAGGTAGAAAAGTTTCTATAACTTTATCAGTAGGCCTGCAAATTGCAGTTTTAGTGCCCAGAAATAGATCTAGTGCAAGCTCAGAAACAACTTCAATTACGCGTTTTAATTCGTTCGTTCAGAAAATCAGTAAGTTTTAGATTTACTGTAACAGTCACTGACACTTATTTATGTTTACTGCCGCCGAGATTTCTAGATCTACTTAGAATTGTTATCCGCGTTCGCAATCAAAGCGTTGCCTTCCGTCATAGATTGCCTGACGTTGCTAAAACATTTTCCATCAAGTAATCATCATCATTTCAAGTAAGTAATAAAAACGTTTTTTAATAAAACCTTTGAAAATTCTAAATCAAAGCTTCGTTTATTAGATCGATGATCTTTTTAAAACTCTCTCTCTCTCTCTCTCTCTCTCTCTCTCTCTCTCTCTCTCTCTCTCTCTCTCTCTCAATATATATATATATATATATATATATATATATATATATATATATATATATATATACACACACACACACACACACTGGTGTTTCGAGCGGAGGAAAAAGGTGTCGCTTGTCCTCCGCTCTCTTCGGGTATGACTGAGGTGTGTTCGGTTGCCGTTCCGACCTTGTATTGCTGGAGTTTTTTTTCGTTTCGTGCCACTGGTAGTTTTGTAGTAAATGTTTCTTTTAGTGGGGGTACGCTCCCACAGTTGAGCACTCTCATCAATTATTCCAACTGATCTTCAAACTATATATACATTCCTTACAGACATTCGTTTTAATGCAGCGTAAAGAAGGGAACAACAACAAAAAAAAAACATTATAAAAACTTCATAAAATTAAAATACAATTATATCACCGTTGTTAACAACATGTAAATAAGACTATGCGCGTAAAGAGAGAGAGAGAGAGAGAGAGAGAGAGAGAGAGAGAGAGAGAGAGAGAGAGAGAGAGAGAGAGAGAGAGAGAGAGAGAGATTAACACGGAGATAACGAGGAGCTTTGAGATCATCGCTTAACGTGAATAATATTGTGCTCATAAAATTTCTCAATTAACCAACTAACCAATCACTCAATCTTTAAATCAATCAATCATGATCATGATGATCATCATCACAATATACTCCCTCTCTCTCTCTCTCTCTCTCTCGACCCCCCCCCCCCCTCCCCCATTCCCTTCTCACGAGCGGCGGTGTGAATCACGACCTTCTTGAACAAGAGGGCTGTGAATGAAAACGCACTCGGCCGAAAGTCTAGGCTGTCAGGTCGAACTACGTAATGAGTTCTGGTCGAACTCAAAGCTCATCGTGCGTTGCTATCGCACATCGGCATGTTCTGTGCTCTGTATCCTCCTGCTCACGTATCCCTCCTATCCCTCAGACCACTCTACAGTCTGTTGGATCAGGTTTAGTTACTAAACAGATCTCAGAGTTTTTGCTAGTATAAGAGCATCTCGATCTAGATCTACCGTTTACAAGAGAATCTTATAGATGTAGCTTTAAGCTTTCCATTTCATCCACAAGGACTAGATTTCTAGATTTTAGGTCTAGCACAACATGTATCGAGATAAGACTAAGACTAGAATCTAATCTAGATTTAGATCTAGATAGAGTAACTTATTTAAATATTCAAACTGGCTCGTGAGACTGCTTACACGTGACAATTTTGGTCTAAATTAACAGGTAATCCTACCAATAATCTTTTTTTTTTTTTTTAATTTTTTTTAACAATGTTACAAGTGTCTAATATCCAGACTATCTCAAATCTTTTGATAGATCTAGATCTAGACGAAAGATATAAAGATAGTCTAATAGGCCTAACTTGTAAGTTTTGGTTTGAGTGGAAAAATTCCTAATTTCCTAATCTTACAGCTCTCAGCCAAGTAAACACATCTTTACAGTCACTTTCTTGCAGTCTGAAATGTAGTGGATTCACTTGGCCCTTATGAAATATCTTGCCTTTCACACTGTGCATCCAGATGGCACTTTTTTTTATCCGCAGGTTTACCTGAATAAGCTAACAGGACCTGCTATACTAGGTTGTTTTGTAACTATCAGAGATTTTAAGCTATTTCCAAAGCCCACAAGGTAACACACACCAAGTGACAAGACTGGTTCGTGGTTATACAGAGCTGCAAGCCATTGATGATCGCAAGTGGTCTCTGGCAACATATAATTATTTTATAACTAAATGTGACGTTGTTTGCATTCTGGCACAGCCCTGCCATAAAACTTACAATTGCTTTGTACAATAGCCCTATTAAAACTAAGTCTTACCTTTGTCATTATCATCTAAAAAGAAAAGAATGCCTTGACCAATCAGTTTTCAAAACAGGGAATAAAACTAAAAGAAAGAAAATTCTATCAATCGTATCGCTGCATCTTTTTATTTGAATAGATGCAGAGGTTGAGAATGGTGAAAATCACATATGATGTGTTAATTTTTAAAGATCAGATTTTAGCGTGCTGCTTCATAATATTTTTTCTTTGAAGTTTTGAAGAGTTGCAACCTAAACCTTGCCTATGTTGTTTTTTATTTTACAGGAGCCTAAACAATATATGAGGTGGTACATTTTGCCCTCTTTCATTATCAAATACTCAAGATTGATTTCAATATTTACACTTGTACACGCAATTTTGCATTTTATCCGATGGAAGGTGTAAAATCTCACAGGCCAGCAAGAAGGCTTCAAGTACGCCAAGTTCGATCACATTGGTTAGTGGGTCAGTAGCGCTCTCAGGGGCATGACTGATCCCTTTCTAGCAGATGGCCTTGTAAGATGTGCTGTCCCTTTGAACCTAACTATGTAATAACTCAACCATTGTTTCAGCCGCATTTCAAAATCATTTTTATGAAGTTCAAAATCAAAGATAATAATTTTTTTTTGTAAACACATTTTTTAAATGTTAACTCATATCCTCAAGATGAAATAAAAGAAAGATAAAATAAAAAAATTAATAATCAATTTTGTAAGAAAAATAGTTAAATACTGAAAAAAATTAATATTACAGTACAATTTAAACAAATATTTTACTTAAAAGGTTATGATTCAGAAAAA